>CM041631.1:52284416-52368558 GCA_023333625.1 Bothriochloa decipiens
GAGTGGACCAATCTTGGTATTCATGACTTTTCGAGTAGAGACCATCTGATGTTTTGAAAACTTATTTTGAGCAGTGAAAATCTAAAAATTCAAAATTTGAACCGCTCAAACTTTGTCAAATGAAAGGTTGACCAAAACAACTTATGTAGATCTTTATGAGTTTAGCAAAATTGATATTCATGACTTTTCTAGCTGAAACATTTTAGGGCTTCAAAAACTTCAGTCTAAGTGTCATTTTTTTTAAATCCAAGATTTAACTTGGTCAAACTTAGTCAAATGAGGCACTAAATGGCCTCATATGAAAAAAAATTTGAATACCAAGATTGTACAACTCATCAATTTCTACATTTGATACATAAGTCATTTCTACATTTAAGAAAGTGTTAGTAAACACTATAATAATACAAATAATTATCAGAAAAAACTAGTATCTTGCGTGGGACCATATATTGGGTGTAGAATTTTTATGAAGGTCAATGTAAATTCTAGTCTTCTAAAATATTAGTATCAGTGACTTTCCCATTTGATATCATTTAGTATCCTAAAATTCAATTTAAAGTTCTCATATTTTGAAATTAATTTTTTATTGAGATTTTAAGGCTCCCAACTCGGGTTTGGGCCTGATTTGTACTTTTAGGCCACTAAACTCGTAGGCCTATTAAGACCATCGATGATCAGAGCCGTTAATCTGAGATGGATGGCTGAGATTTTGTTGGCCGAAACGAACACATATAAAACGCAGTCAAACCCTAATGCTCCTTAATCACTCTCGGCGTCTCACTCCGCCGCTGCCCCTCTCCGACTCCCTCTATCATCTCTCTCTCTGAGATCCGGCATGGCGGGACCTCAGCGTGCCCTGACCACGACGCGCGTGCACGACCTCGACCTCAGCGCCCTGACCTCAGCGTGCGCACCCAGAGGCAGTGGGCCACGCGCCATGGCGGCGGGCGCCGTGCTCCTCGGCAGCGATGGAGTGGCCTCGCGCGCGCAGAGAGGAGATGGGCGGGGGCGCAGCAACTCCTTTCTGGTGGTGCAGCCCTCGACCTTCCCAATGCGAGCTCTGCCTCCCTCCCTTCTCCGGCGCTGTGGCTGCCCTTCTCCCTGGACGGGCCTTGACAGCGCGGTTTAGGCATGGTGCATGAGCTCATAGACGCCGGCCAGAACCCTAGCTGCTTGCCATGGGGTGGCCGCCCTTCTTCTCCCCTGACCGGATCTACTACGGGATGGCCGTCCTTCTTCACCTCTAGCCAGATGCACGACGAGTCGGCTACACTTCTTACCCTCTGGTTAGATCCACGACATGGCAACCAAATCCACGATGAGGTGGTGGCGGCTGCAGCAGCAGGTTCGTTGTTTGCTCTCCATTTACCGATCTCTGCATGTTTACATGTGTATTTCTCAGCCATGTATATCTGATAGTTCTAAAGATGTAGCTGGATGCAATCTAATATATCTGATAGTGCTATTGAACTTTGACTGAGACCAACTATCTTACAGTGTGAGCCCACAAATTATTCTGTAGTTCCTTGGCTTAAGCAAAAAGAAAGTTCCAGCGAGGGACAAACTCCATCTGGCAAACTATCCCCTTCCTTTTGAGGACGTACGAGCGCAAGCTAATGTTCCTTTGCTAAATTGCATTGTTATATTGTTTAAGTTTACATATTCAGGTCTAGTAATTAGTAATTGGATAAGCAGTCTCCCTTTGGAGTCCAAGGATTGGTTTTTTTTACCAGAGAAAGAAATGTTGAAAAATCTGTACTTTCCTATTTTCAGTCATGGTCAAAGTTAGGGAAGCAACTAAGGATTTCTATTTTGTGCTTAGATCTTCTACTGATTTCTTTCACGAAGTAACTAAGGGTTTATATGATATTCCCAATGAACTTGGATATAGCTAGTAATGAACAGATGGAAGCTTCCATTGACTTGTCTGACACACAATCAAAATGCTTGTTTGATCTATAACTACTTATTTGTTTGGAAATTTATGGTTATAAATGCTTGTTTGCCAATCTATTCCATACAGGATCTGCATTTGTGTCTGTCTACAGGCATTGAGGAATATATTATATACATAGTTCAGTGATTTTTGTTCTAGACCAAATAGTCCTGTACAATTCTTAATAATAAGAATTGTTTCTTGTTTACAATTCTTAATAATAAGAATTGAGGAATATATTTTATACACAAGAATTGCAGAATTCGAATCAGTGTAGTTCAGTATGCTGCAGTACGTGACCTGCAAACCTTTTAAATTCGTGTACCACTTTAATATGAATGCACTTATGGTTGAGTTAATTGAAATGTGCTTACTGATTTGTGGTCCTATTTTGTAGAATACTACTAGTTATTATTATGCAAAGTTTGGACAAGACCATACGTGTCTCCCACACCCAAAACTGGCAAGCTACAGGTACATATCTCCATTTTCTTGGAACCATGAACATTCATGTGAACATTCTTGCTATGGTGAATATGAACTTAGCCTCATTTGACACTCAAGTAATAAGTGAACTTAGCCTCATACTGAACTCTGCTCACTGGTACAGCTGAAATTTTGCTCAATATGATGCTAGATAAAAAAATGAAAGTTGGATTTTATCAATCTAATATATGGTAGCTGCTGTGCTAAAAAAAATGAAAGTTGGATTTTATCTTCGTGGTATTTAACTGGTTATTTGTGGCAGGGGAGATAAATCCTTTGAGTTGGGCAGTAAGGATGAGGGATGCAAAGTGGTGGGCAATATATATCACGTCCTATTGGTAAACCCTTCTTGCAAGTAATTTGATGGCTATGAGTACTCTATTCTTTTTTATTCATTTTCCTTTGTCGTATTGAAGTGTTTGATCTGCTACTGCTGTCAATGTGTTTGGTACTGCTAGTTGCTTGTTTGGTATTGTTGTTGCCTGCATATTTGATCTACTGAATCCTCTATGCTATCTCCTGGTACTGTCCATGCTTCTTCCCCTTCTTCAATTTTTGAAGAAGGGGAAGAAGCATGGATAGTACTTGCTGCATGAGTATATGTACAGGTTACCATTTATAATGATTTGTATATGTACTGGTGACCATTTTATTTCAAAATTGCAGCCAACAACTTAACCATGCTCTGTCATCTAGGTTATCCAGCCATTGCCTAGACTAAAATTTCTCACTTTTTGATTTTTTTTCATACTGGATGTGCTACTAAATGTTTCTAATAAAAATTTATTGTTAGCCTTATTTTAGTTTATTTTCAACTACTTATTTTCACTTGTGTTGTTTTACTCAATTGAAAGGTGCAGCAAGCAAGGAGGAAAGTGAGGGACATGGGAGCTACATATTCTTGCAAGGTGCACATTATTCTCTTTTGTGGTGAGGGACATAGGAGCTAATGTATTCTAGGACTACAAACTCTGTCTTGTCGGCAACTATATAAACTCCTTTGTGGATGTATTCTATGCAGGAATATATGATTGCTGAGAAGGGGAGAGAACCAGAAGTACAACCAGAGAAGTCTCCAACCAAGATTGTTGCTGAAAGTCTCAGCCACATCAGTCGTTCTTCAACCTTCCTTCCAAACATTGGTGAAACTAAAGCGACAAGGGTTGCCCGTTCCATGACAGCCACAGCAGAAGCACGCCTGCAAGCTCAATTTGAGGAAACACTACAAGCTGAGAGAGATGAAGCTGCTTAGCAGGAAGAGTTGCAAGAACAGCTTCGAGCTCAGCAGGTCGCACTTGAAGAGAACTAGAACTTGCTGCGCCAGTCCCAAGAAGTGAAGGGGATGAATAACAAGTTTGAAGATACTACTGCACTGCTGCGAGCCATGCTGAAACTCTAGAAAGATTGAGGTAGGTCTGAATGAATTAATCTTCACAATGCCTATGCCTAGCTTTGTTGGAACTTTGAGAACTATGTTGCTGTTTGTGAACTCAGTTGTCAGTCTAATGTGCTGTGGTGGAACCTAAAACTTTATGTGTTGTGAACTTTGTGAACTATGTCAGTCTATGTGACCAACTGCGTCCTGTGGTGGAACACTTTGAACTTGTATAATGGAACCCCAAACTTTGTGTGTTGTTTCAAGTGGATTATATATTATGTTTATGATGGCTGGGCTTGAATGTGTATGAGTTCAGATTTTTAGATGATGGATTATGATGTGTATGTATATCCCTCTGTGTGTATGACCTTTCATGACAGTTCTGATGTGTATGTATATATCGTCATTGAATGGGTCGTCGCAAAAGGATGCTCTGACATCTCAAATGAACAACGAACAAATGTCACATAATGTTAAATGACGACAACAGTCGTCACAAAAAACCCTATGGGTAACTCTGAACCATTACATAATAAGACAAAAAACAGTTGTCACATAAAAGTATACGACGGCAAAATAAGCGTCACAAAAGAGGTATCTAGTAACGTGGCCAGTGCATAATTTGTGACGAATCATGAATTAGTGACTCATTGACTGCTAATATGTGACGCTCATCAACGTCATAAAATACTACCATTTGCGACACCAAATGGCAGTTGTCACAAAAGGTCATGACATTATATGACGATTTTTTAAATTTTGTCACGCGTGACTTTTTATGTCGGTCTTTTTGTGACGAGTGCATGACGACAACTTTTTCATCACAAATTTCTTTTTATGACAATTTACGTACTATACATGACGATATGCAATTGTCAAAAAAAACCATAATTCTTGTAGTGATTGACGACATGGGACTCTACAGGATGGAATAGTAGGGTCCAAGTTATCGAGTCTTAGTAGTTTTCTAGTCTACTTCCTTATTTTGCAAGTCGTATCAGGTTAGGATTAGGTCAAAGCCCAGGGTATAAAAATATAAGCCCCGACACCTGTAAAACTCTCTCGACAATCAATACAATAATCTTTCGGCTCCGGCCAAACCCTTGGGAGTAGGAGTAACATAGATCTCGATGAGTTCTTCATCAAGCTAGGCTGTATCGGGTCGTCCGACCTCTGGTTTGCTGTAAGTACCGTCATGGCTTGTGTTTACGTTTGATAAGGCTGCATCGCTTCGTCCGACCACTTGTTATGCATTGACATGACTAGTTATCGCTCTATTAGGTCTAGCAACCTAATAGATTCATTAAGTTACCGATGTTGTTTGTTTTATATCTTTTATTTATTTGCATCAACATCATTGTCCGATCAAGATTGATAGATTTGGCTCACATCTTCTTAGAATCAATTGTCATCGATGATTGATCACGTGCTTGCATTACCTAGATTTATTGAATCTTGTTCGTGATATGTGGCGCGTTCTAGGGTATGGGTAGTTTTATGGTAAAGCTTGTTAATCTCTTCTGGGCAGTTTTAGTGGCTGCAGCGGATTAAGTTACCGATCTCACTAGGATGACATCTAGATTCAGACTTGTCGGTTAGTAGGCTTTGCTTTTAGGGCTGTTTGTGCATCTAGTTCGTTCTCATGTCGGTATCGGTTATTTAGCCCATTCACCAGAGCTTCACCCATAACATTGTGCGCATGTATCTGCTCAAACGCTAGCTGATTTATTAAGTTTGTTGGGCGCGACTTGGTCCGAAGATTTCAGATTCGACAAATCCTTCAGGGTTTGTTGGGCGCAACTTGGTCTTTGGATTTTAAATTCGACATGTTTAGTAGACTTTTTAGTTTTGATCTGATGCTTATAACGCATGCTGGATCTTTATATATCGTATCAGTTAAATTAGATCGGCTAAAGGTTCTGTACTTTCACTGTGTATCAGGATAACCGATTTAACCAATCCTTTACCGTTTTAATACTGTAGCACATATCATGAATGATCTACGCTTATTCTTCCCTTAACTGATTATATCATGCCATGATTGATTGATTTATTCATGCATATTTATTTATTGATTTATTTATGAAAGCATGCTGGATGTTGACTTTCTAGTCAATGCCCTGATCGAATCGGCTATTTAGCTATACATGGGGAACTGTCTGGAATCACACCGGCAGGTTCCATAATTTGACAGATTCTTTTCCTCCTTGTCAATTGCAGGGTCAAATTGAATGGCACGCCTCAGACTCGATCGACCGGATCAAGCTGCTAGTGAAGTCGCAGGGATCGGAGAATCACTCTCGCTCCGGTCTACCTGGCTTGCGAGAGACCGTTGACGTGAAAGGACACATTTTTATGTCAACAATAGTGTTTATTAGATTTTTTTGCGACCTATAGCGTATTTGTTTCAGAATCTTGCTGCAACCTCACACGAAGTCTGTACTCTATATGCATTTGTATATATATCCACCGTCGCAAGTATATACTGACCCGTGTAAACCCGTATGCTAGACCGGACCAAACCAATCCAGCTACGACGTCCATTCCGTTCTTTAACCGCTTTAATCGGACCAACCCACCCCGTGCGTTTAGAAAACGGGCTAGGTTGTAAAGCCGCAAAACCCACAACGTGAACAGGGTTAGATCACTCTACAATCACGGCTTTTTACTGCCAGAGGGAGTACTCCATACTACGTACTGTACTGTACAGATTACAAACACAATAATCTGCTGTGTCTTTCACCACGCCATGTGATTCAGATGACAATCACTGACGCCCCTGTCACGCTACTCCATGATGCGTGTGTGGACGCGCGGGACTGCCTGCCCTACACGTACTCCACGGCCGACCGTCGTGTTTCTCGCCGGCCGGGAATCGTCGCGTTCCTCCGCACCTATAGGCCCACTATTTTACGGCCCACACGTCACCCGGCGTAACCACGTGACACACGTTGGCCTGGCCCACAGCCCGCTGGACCGGCCTGCAGTTGCAGCAGCTTTCAAGGCTATCGACGTGGAGCAGGCGCACGGCAGCCGGCAAGGGGGTGATGTACCGACGTGGTCCTGCTGTCCGCGAATTCATCTCGCTGTCGGCAAGCGACGCGGCCGCTAGCAAACGTGAAGCACTCTTTTTTTTTCCCTTTTTTCCCGACTTGCAAACGCGAAGCACTTCGCGGCTATAAAAAGGGAGAAAATGGGAACAGGCGATCCGTCCCCAACCCCAATCGTCACGGTATACTAGCATCTCGCCGGCGTTCTTAGTCCTACTGAACTTCCTGGCGTCAAGAGGTATTAGTCCTCTGAATACATTTTTAGGGCATTATAATCCTCTGTTTTCCATCTGCTGCCGACCTTAGCTCTCCAATCTTTTTTCTTTTCAAATCAACCGTGGAAGTTTGCTAGTGAAACGAGCACAAAATCCGACTCCGTATCCATGAGCTGCTTCATTCACTCCCTTGCACAACAGTGATACTGGTATTAATGCTCACTACAGTTTAAAAAAATAAAAAATTCCTTATGGCCATCTTAATTGTATCAGAAATATGTATACCTAGAAGCACTTCCACACTCTCTCAAGGTACTTTTGTTTGCGTTGCTTTTTAGTGAGCTATAGCTAGTTCTAGCTAGCTAGGATGCGCGCGTGCCCAATTTATCAACTTGAGGCTTAATTCGTTCCTGTGTCCAAGGCTAAATAAGTTATTATATTAATTTAAGGTCTGTTTGGTTTCATAGGACTAAACTTAAATAGATTAAACTTTAGTCTCTTTGAGACTAAAAACTCAAACAGATGGATTAAAATAAGACTAAAATGCATTAGTCCTACTAGTCCACCAAGAGCTCCTAAAGTAGACTAAAATCCAATCTTTACATGCAATAGGGGTAATTTTTGCATGCAATAGGAGCAAATCAGTCTTTATTCAAGTACTTTAATGATATTTAGTCACTTTAAGTCCTGAGAACCAAACAGGGATGACTAAAATTTAGTCATGTGGAATCAAACATGCCCTTAATTTCACTATTGTTGAAAGTGCTACAATATTGTGGATTTACTTTTGAGACAAATCTTTATGCATCCGTGGCTGTCTAAGTACCTATATACATGACTATCCCATACCAAAAGTTAGAGTATATGACGAGGACGAGAAGAAAGGTGAATCTGTTTGTGAGTGGGCTTTACTTAAACTTTGAGATAATACATCTAGTCTAGTTTATGTTAATATATACCAACCTGATTTTTAAAGAGATATTTAATTAGCTGTGCAAAATATGGGCTTATCCTCAAGATCTTACAATTCTAAAGGGAAAAGCTTTTTGTGACATCCTTGTAGAGGTTCCAACTGTTAGCAAAAATTATGAATTTGTAACATGAGAGATAAAATGTACCTGCTTGCTTGGTTCCCTCTCGGGTCACTGTGTCACCTCGCCAAGCAAGGATACAAAAGTTGTTTGGTTTATTTGAACGGCTTGCATGAGGTCCTCAAAGACTGTGCGAGTGAGTTTTGCCTTGCCTGACCAAGAGAGCCAAATTGGCTCACTCGGCTAGGAAAGTATCTCATGTTCGGTGCCAACCTAGCCGAGCAAGCCACGCCTTATATGTCAGATTGACTAGCTACAATTATAATATGCAACCAAAATGTATTCATCATGATCTATTCATTGATTTGCATTTATCTCAAAGTATAAAGATTTCTAGTTTGTTAAACAATTTTGAGATAACATTTTTTATATAAAAGGAGCACTATTAGGTCCATTTCAAAATTATTTTCAACAAAAAGCGTATATTTTGAGACAGAAAGGAACTATTGAAAATGTTTGCTGTGTTCATTCATCTTATTCATAAGCTCGATTATATATATTTGATGTAGATGAAAGGAGGGATGAAACCAATCATTCTGATGGTGAGCCTGGTAGTAGTACCATGGCTCTGCCTCGCTTCTTCGGCAGCTTTGCTTCCGTCACTAGCATCTGAGAACGTCGATGCAGCAGCAGCAGCTCTTAAAGCAGATTACATAAAAGTGAGTTTCAGCACCAAGTCGGCGACCCCGGACACGTACAAGAGCTTCATCGCCTCTGTCCGTGATGGCCTGGTGAGCACCGCCGGCGGCACCAGCAGCGGCGGGATCCCCGTGCTCATCCACGAAGACGATCCGCTGGCGCTCGAAACCTTCCTGAACATCACTCTGGTGAACAAGGCCGGGCGTTCCGTGAGCTTGAAGATGGACGTCTCCGGCGCCTATTTCGCGGCCTACGAGGCAGGGAACTACTCGTGCCTCATCACGAGATCATCCTCAGGCGGCCGCACATCGTCGTCGTCGGTGACCTGCTACCAGAACGTGTATCCATGGGGAGGTTCTCCGACCGTCACCGTCGTCGATCCCAAGGTCGCGGCATGGCGAATGCAAGACCTTGACGACGCGATCTCGTCGCTGTTCCTGTTCCCGACGGGTGGCGCGATGACAGAGGACCTGAGCCGGGGCCTCGCCGCCTGCGACATGATGGTCGCGGCCGCGGCGACGTTCCCGTACGTGGAGCGGCGGATGAGCGCCGGCATGTGGGACGGCAACGGCGTGTCCAACGACGGCAGCCTTCACGTGCTCCAGGACAGCTGGCCGGGCCTCTCCACCGCCGTCCAGGAGTCCTTCCAGGGCGCCTTCGCCGCGCCGAAGTACGTCCAGCGGAGCAACGGCAAGCGGTTGACAGTGGACAACGTGCGTCGCGCCGTGCCCCTCGTCTCCTTCCTGGAGAACGCAGGCTGCGGCAAGAAGACGACGACGACGCGGGAGGCGCCGGCGGCGGTGGATGACCAGCGGCGGGTTCCCTTGCTCATCAGGTCCGTCGTGGACGACATGCAGATGCAGCTGGGCGGCGGCGCGGCCTGCGGCCAGGCCGAGCCGACTGTGCGCCTGGTCGGGCCGTACGGGAGGTGCGTGGACGTGCCGTACGGCTTGTACCTCAGCGGGACCCAGGTGCAGCTGTGGAGCTGCAAGTCCAACGCCGATGTGAACCAGCTGTGGACGCTGAAGCGGGACGGCACCATCCGGTCCAACGGCAAGTGCCTGTCCGCCAGCGGCGACGCGGCAGGGAGCCGCGTGGTGATCGACTCCTGCTCGCGCGTCCCGGCGGCGCGCGCCGTCTGGGAGGTGCGCGCGGACGGCACCGTCGCGCTCAAGGGTTCGCCGTCCGGCCTGGTGCTGGCCGTGACCTCGTCGGTGCTCTTCGCGGGGCTGACGGTGCGGCGGGACGACCGGGGCACGGGGCAGTCGTGGACGCCGACCAACGACACGGCGCCGCTGGAGGCCGCCATCCTCGGGTACGGCGACCGGTGCCTGCAGGCGGACAGTGCCGGGGCGGTGTCCGTCGGCGCTTGCGGCAAGGGCGTGCGGTGGTCGATCTACCCGGACGGCTCCATCCGGCCGCCGGCGTGGTTGGGGCTCCAGTGGCAGTGCCTGGCCACGGACGCCAGCGGCCGCGTCTGGATCAAGTACTGCGAGTGGGCTGGGTCGGCCTGCGAGCGCTGGGTGTTCCGCAACGACGGCACCATCCTCAACACCGGCACCGGGAGGGTGTTGAACGTCGTCACGCCGTCGAAGGGTGTTGCTACTGCTAGCAGCGGCGGCCAGCAAGTCGTCGTCGTGTCGCCGGACAACGCCAATGGGAGTCCCAGTCCCACCCAGAAGTGGGTGCTCACGCTGTGATCTTGTCCATCTATGTGGCTCATGTTGTGACTCCTGTGAGTCGCGAGTTGTTGGGTTGTTCTTGTCAGCAGGACGAAAGCAAGCATAGCTTAGTTCACCAGTACAATAATGCATGCTTGCTACTGGTAGCACCCCAATAACTGTACGTGCAGTGCTGTGTAATAAATAATTGTACCCCTGTAAAACTAATCTGCCTTCAGTTTGTCATCCCGAAAAGTATTTACTTGTTGTGATTCTATCCGGTGAGGGAACGTGTTTCTATTGAGTTGTATGCATCGACCAATTCAATCAAAGTTTAAGCTTATGGGGAGAGATTGATAATTCACTTATATTCCAATACTCCCTCTCACGTCGACGCTCCGGTGAGAGATCTCAGCAGCGGACAAACCTCAGACACGGAATAGGAGCGAGTAACAATTATTTTATTTAATTACGCTAACCAGGATTCGAACTCGAGACCTATTAAGTTTTATGCACCCACCGATGTATCCTATACGCTCTCAAAACTAAAATTGGACTTTTATTGTCACCACATGAAGAAGAAAAATTCATGGCCGGAATTTTAATATCGTACATATAAAAGGACGCTATCTATATATTTCTGGATAAATAACTTATCGATCTTTGGATATCACCTAAGTCTAAACAGATCCTAGCTCCAAAGGTACGCTAATGTGGCACACTAACTGTGCACTAGCTTTTTTTTAGATAAAAGATAGTATTTTATATCTGGCTTCATCTACCAATTGGTAGAATCAGGTTAAATTATTATAACAGATAAAACTAAAATAAAATAAACTGATGGAGGAAAAAAAATCCCAACAAAGAACTCTAGTAGTCCTACGTGACAAATGACTTGCTCCGTAATGTCGACTCCACAAGAGTATTACCACCAACGTCGAGACAATACCATCACACACGTCTATCAGACCTAATAAGGATACTGAAAGATCGTTAGACACCAACCACCTTAAAGACACTAGATGTTGTATTCTGGCAACAGCACGAAGCGCCTAGTGTATATGCAAAGGAGTCACCATCTCGTTGCCGGCACCAAAGCCGACAACCCAAGAAATCTTCCAAGATAGACGTCTCTAACAAGAAAATGACATCCGCAAACGCCATCATCGCCCTGCCAGAGAACTGGACATGGGTTTTCACCGGGAAGATCCGCATGAAAGACGACGCCTCCAGCAAGGAAAGTGCCACCCACAGGCGTCACCGCAATCGAAACATGGTAATACTGTCGTTGCCTACTAATTACCGAACTGTTACGCCATTTATTGTCGCCTCCGTCTTGATCTGGCCGTCATCGTACACGTCTCGGCTGGTTGCCACCGTTGCACGAGTAAGGCCACCGATGCCCAGGCACGCGACGGCTTTGGCTCCGCCGAACCCGCTTTCGGCAGCGGCATAGCGGGACGCCAAACGAGTCGCGCAATGGCCGATCCGATTTTTACGTACTCCACCAGATCGAGTCGTGAAGGGCCAAGTCGGATGAGCCGCAAATGGATCCGCCGCCCATGCAGGCAAGCGCCATCGCCGGCCGCCCAGCTTCGCCCCTGCTCCGTCGCGCCATAGACATGGTGTCACCGAGGCAAGGCCCCACCACCACCATCATCGTTTGCCGCCCGGGCCTCCCAGTGGCGCGCTCCGGCGGCGGCAAGATGGAGAGAAAGGGATGTGGGGAGGTGGCGGCGACGGTTAGGATTTCGCCCTGAGCCGCCCGCGCGAGGGCGATGCGAGGCTCTCTGAATCCGTCTACCAGTAGTCTTTAAAAATGCACCAGCCGACTTGGCCTCTAAATGTAAGGCCAATTTCAACTTCACAAGACATCCCTCTGCTCTTGAATACTTGGTTTTCCAAACAGGCCACGAGTCCCAGCGAGGACAAATAGCAAATGAGCTCTCTCTACATTTTTCATGCAAAAGGAATTCCTTAGAATAATTTATCAAACTGGTTCTATATTCCCACTAGTTTCTAGAAATCTCTGTTTTTCAGCCTGCTAGCGCGCTTCCTCTGCGTTGAGCAATCCAACAGCAAAGCAAATCAAGTTCTAACACCAAAAACAATTGCAACGGTCCACGTTCGTACACAGCTAATACTGTAGCTCCTAATATTGTAGCTTGGTTGTATTTCCTCATGTTGTTTGACTTTTTTATCATAAGTTTAACTGTTTATTTTATTAAAAAAATAAGTTAGAGAAAAAACATCAAAGCACATCGCCCTCCTCTTCGTCATCCCTCAGGCTTGTATACCTCTGTTCTTTTTCCCAGTCGGCCGAGCCACCCGCGCCGCCGGGCCCGATTCGCGAGGAGTTCGTCGAGTTCGGAACCGCGCTAGTCAATACAGAATTTCTCCGCCGCGGCACTCGCCTCCCGCCGGCCGCCGATGCCGCTCTCGCCTAGCCTCGTATCCGTCCTCCGGGCCGCGCGTCCCTGACCTACCTGCGGCGAGCATCACCAGGTAACCCCAGAACCCTAATCCAAGCGATTTTTGTTCGGATCTCACCCTATTACGACGAGTATATGCACCCCGCTCCGCTCCTTCCCGTGGCAAATCGCTGTGGACTTGACTCAGTGGCGGTGCCTTTGCGGTGCAGGAAGGAAGGAAGGATGACGGGCGCAGTGGATCTCCCGGCCAAGGGCGGGTTCGACTTCGCCCTGTGCCGCCGCAACAGTATGCTGGAGAAGAACGGGCTCAAGCTCCCGGGGTTCAGGAAGACCGGGACTACCATCGTCGGCCTCGTCTTTCAGGTGCGGCCGCGGACCGCTGTGTTGCCTTTTCGGTTCTTCTGACTTCTGATGGTTCAGCGGTACCCGGTTCTGCGAATTTGGTATGCTTCTACCGTTTGTCCATGTTAGTTACGTTTGGAAACCGTTCTTTAGGGCGCCGAGCAGATCAATTGAGCCTAGGAAAAAATTCTGTCTGATATCAATCACTTGCATACCAATCTGTTCCACATGCCCACATTGTGCTACTTGCTGGTGATGCAAATAAGTGAAATGTTCTGCGCAAACCACCCTCTTAGGGGTGAAAGCCCCCATTCTTTAATTATGTTGGATTCCATTTTATTAACTTAGGGGAAAAGTTGTTCATGCAACCTTTTCCACCCTGGTGATGCAGAAATACTCTGCATATGATTCTCTGGCAAATCCTACATAATTGAAATCCTGTTTTGCATCAACTTGTGATTGAATAAATCCAATGGATGATAGTAATTTTTGCCTTTAACAATTATTTAACCGCTTTTACTATGCGCGCCGTTGCTCTTAGCCAGTGCTAATAGATGAAATACCTTTTGGTATTCGGCAATTTACTATGTCTGCGAATTTTGCAGCATCAGCCTAGTGCTGTTGTTTCTTAATGTTACTTTTGGAAATCTCTTTAGGGTGCTGAGCATTTCAACTAAACAGTGGAAAAATCTTTCTGATACCAATTGCATGCTTAACTTCCTGTCACACATGGACACATTGCTGTGTGTCCTGATGGTACAAACTGGGAAAATGTTCAGCGCAAACTACCCTTCTAGGGGTGAAAGCCCACATTATTTAGTTATGTTGGATTCCATTGTATTAGCTTAGGGGAAAGTTGTACATATGACCTTTTCCTTTTCCTTCTTGGTGATGCAGAAATACTCTACAAATGATTCTTTGTCAAATCCTATTTACTTGGATCTTGCTGTGCATCAACTCGTGATTGAATAAATCCAATGGATGATAGTAATTTTGCCTTACACGATGGTTTGACTACTTTTACTATGCGTACCGTTGCTCTTAGCCAGTGGTTATAGATGAAACACTTTTGGTATTCGGCAATTTACCATGTCTGTGAATTTTGTAGGCATCAGCCTAGTGCTGTTGTTTGTTAATGTTAGTTAGGTTTGGAAATCTCTTTAGGGTGCTGAGCATCTCAACTAAAAATTAACAAATCTTCCTGTTATCAATCGCATGCTTAACTTCCTGTCGCACATGGTCACATTGCTGTGTGTCCTGATGGAACAAATTGGGAAAATGTTCAGCGCAAATTACCCCCCAGGGGTGATAGCCCCCATTTTTTTGTGTTGGTTTCCATTGTATTAGCTTAGGGCAAAACATATACATAAATATTTCTTCATCCTAATGAATAAACATATACAGAAATACTCTGCAAATAATTCTCTGACAGATCTTAATTGATCCTGTTTTGCATCAACTTGTGATTGAATAAATCCAATGGATGATAGTAATTTTGTCATAACTTTATAATTATTTTTAGTATATACACTGGTGCTCTTAGCCAATGCTGATAGATGAAAGACCTTGCATTGTGATTGAACAGGGATTGTTTCATATTCCCCATATCCATTGAGGTTACCATTTGACTAAATCATGCTTTTGTATGTAGGATGGGGTTGTTCTTGGGGCAGACACAAGGGCAACTGAGGGGCCTATAGTTGCTGATAAGAATTGTGAGAAGATCCACTTTATGGCGCCAAACATTTATTGCTGTGGAGCAGGAACTGCTGCTGACACAGAGGCTGTTACAGGTAGATGACCACAACAATGAAATCTTACTGCAGTTTCAAACTCCTATTTCTTTTGTTGAATTCCTTAGTGACATTTCCTGTACTTCAGACATGGTCAGCTCACAGCTACAGCTGCACCGTTATGCAACGAGTCGCGAATCTAGAGTCGTAACTGCTCTTACACTGCTGAAGTCACACCTCTTTAGGTGAGTTCTCACAGGCACATTTACGACTTTTAGTCATCGTGTCAACATCTGACCTGTTTATGCCATTATGTTTAGGTATCAAGGTCATGTCAGTGCTGCCCTTGTTCTTGGTGGAGTGGATTGTACTGGCCCGCATCTTCACACTGTTAGTAACTGAGTATACCTGTTTGTTACTTGGTGTAAGTGTAATTTAGGGTAGTTACATCAACTTTGAATGTGCAGGTTTATCCACATGGCTCAACTGATACTCTTCCTTTTGCTACGATGGGTTCTGGATCCCTTGCTGCGATGTCAGTGTTTGAGGCGAAGTACAAAGAAGGGCTCACTGTAAGTGAACCAGAACAATAGTTCTGTGGTGACTGAACTTGCACCTGATGGTGTTTGTTTTGATTTACGAAAGTTTGATATTAAATTCTTCTATATATTCTAGAGGGAAGAGGGAATACAACTTGTGTCGGAAGCCATATGCGCGGGTATCTTCAATGACTTGGGGAGTGGAAGCAACGTGGATATCTGTGTGATAACCAAGGTACATGTTTTCTGTTTTTATTTTATGTATTTCCAGGGCCAAACCCTGTCCCAGATCCATTGCAAAGGAACCTAACTAACAAGCATTTACAAAATTTTAGAGCAGAGAATCCTCATCATGTGAGGGACATAGTTTTTTTTTTTTGACAACATAGGGACATAGGCTAATCTCACTTACAACAGCAACAGAGAAGGCCCAAGCAAACTTTTGAAGCAAATGTAGTTATGTAGAACAAGAACCGATACTACCAGATGCATTTTCTATTTTATTGACTGAAATTGACAAAACACTGCAAAATACGTATTTTTTACTTATTAGAGAATGAACTTTCAAATAATCTTCAAAGCATTATATTTATCAAACTTGATTTGATATATGTTACACTAGCACATGTTCTGATTTAAACCACTGAATTCTGATCAGCAACTTCCACAAATGCTCATTTGAGTAAACTGTATACTGCATCTTGCATGCTACTATTTTCCATGGATGCTTTTGAGCAAATTGAAAAACATGAAATACAACCGTTTAAAGTGCTGTGCTGACTAATTCCTGCATTACCAGGGGAAGACAGAATACTTGAGAAACCACCAGTTGCCGAATCCCAGAACTTATGTTAGTTCAAAGGGATATAGCTTTACCAAGGGGCAGACTGGTGAGTTCCATGCTAGTGAATGTTGTACAGGATATGGCATATTGAACAATCTAAAGTAAATGCATGATTTTGTTCTTTGCAGAGGTACTGTCCACAAAGATCACTCCTCTAAAGCAGAAGGTTGAGGTCACTGAGGGCCGTGATGCTATGGAGGAGTGATCCTGTATGCTTGCATTCAGGCAAACAGTCGTATTCTTTTTTTTTTATTGTATTTACTTAGTGGAACAGCTAGAACAAGACACGAATGGGAGATCTTTGTTGTACTTTCTCGACTGAATGCAGGGTTCATGCCAAAGGTGTTTCCCAGTTAAGTGCTTGTTTCTGAATGTTTAAAACTGTGATGGTATGGCATTTCCTTCGAGATGGTTATTAGTACTGCTGCATCGGTTGCTGGGTGCACGAGGGAAGGCTGGAAGGGGTAACCTTGAACGACAGGTTAAGGAATGGGTCACAAAAATCTCAATGGTCATTCCATTGACCAAATGTGACGGATGTGGTATGTATGGAAAAAAAAGGAAGTTTGACACATGTGGCTGCTCAAATTTTTAATAGCTTGTGTGGAATTAGGAAATTTTATAATGGCACACAGGGAAAAACAAAATCAGCATCATCGGGGAGCATATTGAGCATATTGTGAATCTTTTTGGTACTCCCCTCATAACTGCAATCTTCAGGTTTTGTTGACTTTGAAGATTGAGGATTATGTGGCGGTGTGTGACTCTGTGACCTTGTTTGAAACGATATGTGATTATGACATTTTCTAGTTTAGATTAAAATTTGCGTCGATAGTTTCGCGGATTGGAAACGTGAGATTACACTTCAAGAATAACGTTACTATCCTCCTTATCCTTTGTTTTTTTTTTTTTCCATGTGGGCTGTCGGCACTTGGCACATTCTGAGTCGTTCCTATTGATCGCTTGAATCTAGTGACGGCATTTGAGGCGAAATCTGTTGAGGCTACACGAGACATTGAGCTATTGCATCACTCCACCTTCATACTGATCATTTGAGTCGAAATCTGTTGTACATTTAGCTTTAACTGATTGAAACAAAATATCGTTGGAAATTTTTGATATTGAAATAGAATGAATCCACACTCGTAACTTTTAGCACTCAAATTTATACTCCTGCCAATTCCAAAGTGACTAAACTGCCCATGCTCTGATCTATTGACACCAAATCGATTAACCTTCAGCTCCAGACACCGCCGCTTCCCGTCCCCGCAGAACGGCCCGCGGAGGTGCAGGCTAGGCGCAACGTTTGGAGCAAGCGAGTAGTCGCCGGAGCAGCCGTGCGGTTTGCGTGCAATCTCCGGAGCACTCGTGCCCAGAGAAGCCGAGCGGCGGCGAGGGTGGCGTCGGTCGAAGCCGAGGTGCAGGATCGGGCGAGTGGGATGCGGCGTCGGCGGGCATCGAGCGGGGAAGGCCAGCGTCGGGCGGGAGGGATGCAGCGTCGGGCGGCGTCGTGAAGCGGCTTCTGCCGGGTATGCGAGGGCGGGGCTCCAGGCGGCGGCCGGAGAGGTGAATCCTTGAATCATTTGATTAGGCCAGGGCAGTTAGTCACTTCAGATACCCGGAGAAGGAAAAGAGATGAAAGAAGATCAATCAAAAAAATTCGCATATTTATGGTTACATATTGAATGGTGCGCGAATTGAGTGTTATGTCAAATATAGAAATCTCTTCATTTAGACTAAGATATGGAGACCCTGATTTTGTAGCAAATCTGCTGTGGAGGGTACACATTTTGAGAATCTAGATAGCTTTAGAGAGTCGATTTAGCCGAGGCTGTAGGAGTTACCCTCACAATTACACCATAGAATGTAGTACTAGCTCTGGAACAACTTTTAACTGAAACAACCTATTTGGCTATTCTTGTTTCAGAGTTATTTCCACCGGCTCTCTAGATGCCTGATTAGTGGACGCTCTTTCTATCTTATATTCCCTTGGAGGCTAAGTTTCGCTAGTCGCTAGGCGGATTCTAGACGCTGACCCTCTGAATAGCGTCTAGGCGGGATTAATCGTGCATAGGTATTTTAGACGTTTATTTAGTTGTTTTGATTTTTATACACATATATATGTATTTACATTAAATTACCTTAAATAAAAAAAAAAAGATCTATGGACCTAAAGTTAAAGAAAGGCCCATCAAAAAAGCCCACCAGCCCATTTATCCACCCTCTCACTTTATCCAGCCATCCTCCTCCACCCACACCCTACGAAGGTTACTGCTCCATCTGTCTCATAAATAATTGCACATTTTGACTTTTACACCTTCTGTTTGACCGTTCGTCTTATTTAAAAAGTTCTAATAAATATTATTTAGTTCATTATGACTTATTTTATCATTGTGGATACTTTTATAATAATTTATTTATTGTATTATTTGTATAAAAAATTTAAATAAGACGAACGGTCCAACGTGAAGCGTAAAAGTCAAAATGTGCGAATATTTGTGAGATGGAGGGAGTTGATGTGTTTTGGTGCACAACTGATTATTCCCAGCAACTGATATGTAAGTTAGGTTTCTGAAAGCATCTTTGTCTGGCACCTCACCCTGCAAATTATTGAAAGATAAATCCAATATAGACAATGATGTCAAATTCTGCAAATCTTCTGGGATTGACCCCAACAAATTGTTGTGTGCTAGGTACAACTGTTGTAGAGCTCTAATATTATCAATGGCATCAGGGATCCTACCAGACAAATTGTTCATGGTCAGATTCAATACGCTGAGTCCTTTCAAGTTGCTCAGAGATTGGGGTATGCTACCCTCAAACGAGTTATTATCTAGTAACAGTTTGACTAAAACTATGCAGTTTCCAATGCTACTAGGTATTTGGCCAGACAACTTGTTTCCTGACAAGATTAACTCATTGAGGTTACTCATGGTACCAACTTCTGATGGAAGGGGTCCTGAAAGAGAATTATATGATAAATCTAAGTACCATGAAAGTGAAGGAATCTTCAAAATTGCCTTGGGTATAGAACCATTAAGGTAGTAATTTGTCGAGAGATCAAGAATAAATAGATTCTTCAGCTTCCCAAGACTTTCTGGTATTGGTCCTTCCAGATTGTTCCAAAATGCAAGGAACCTGGTTAATTTTGTGAGATTTCCTATAGATGGTGGTATGAGACCTGACAAGCTATTACCATACAGGCCAAAGTCTACCAAGTTTTCTAGTTTCCCAATGCTGTCCGGAATCACTCCTGACATAGAATTGTTCACGACCAGCAGTATGTTGAGACCAACAAGATTTCCGATGTCTTTAGGGATACTCCCATAGATCCTATTGTCATCCAAGTACAACTTTTGAAGGGTAACCGTGGGGGTATAGACCCCATATACCCTTATGGCTAGACTTTGGGCTGCTCGGTACAAGGCGGCCCAGACCACAAGACGAAGGCTGATCCATCATCATCCTAATCTGTGGGTTGGACGACAAGACGGAGCCCATGGTCCGCTACCGACCAGGTCGGTGGGCTGTGCGGGCCCTGAAGGCTACTTGGCATGTAAGGAGTCTTAGTCGGTTAGATCTAGTCGTGTATTCCAAGGATACGGCTCAATGTAACCGACCACATAGGGAAACCCTAGATATGTAACCTTACCCTCCCACTATATAAGGCGGGCAAGGACCCCCTAGAACACACGACGGCAATTCATCTCATTATACTTCAGTACTCATCAATACAACAACAGAGACGCAGGACGTAGGGTATTACGCTTCCCAGCGGCCTGAACCTGGATAAACCTCGATGTTCGTCTTGTGTCTCACATTCGGATCGTAGGTCTTAGCGCGCCCTTCACCGCAATCTACTACCTTGGGGTATCCCGTGGTAGACTATCGATGAGGTTTCATCGACAGTGGCGCGCCAGGTAGGGGCTGTGCGATCTGATCTTCAGGCGATCCAGATGGTTTCATTCCCGGCTTCCATGGACTTCGAAGCGGGCGTCTCCCTCACCATCGGTTCATTCACGTGAACCACCGGCGGGATGTCATCCTTCATGTTCACGGGAGCAGCGCAGCCGGTCCCAGTTTTGGCTACAACGCAGTCGGCCCCAGCACCGACCACACCAACCACTTCTCCGATAACCCAGATCTCGGGGCCACCCCCGGGGTCGTTCGAGCCGCCCATGACAAGGGCGGAGATGATGGCCACGCCAACGATGGACTGGCGGCTTCCTCGCTACCAGAGGAGGCACATCGACAACTTCGATTTGATCAATGCAATCGACCAGCACAGGGCAGGTATGGCTGAGCTCCTCGAGTACGTGGAGTCCGCTCCTGCGTGGCTCCATCAAGAGTACTTGGACTCCACCCCTGTTCGACCATGCCGATGCAATCGTCCCGACCAGCCACGTCGCGTAGATCAAATCTGCCCGTGGCCCGTGGGCCGCCACCTGTCCATCAGGATGGCAACGCTCGGCACCAGCAAGGATGTACGAGCCAAGCTGGTGGCCCACGCCGATTAGATCCAAATCTGTCTCCGGCCTGAGCACCATCCACCGACCATAGAGGTGGGCCACCGGCCGCTCATCGGGGCAGGCCCCTACTGCGGTGGAGCACCGTCAACAACAACCTGCGCTCGACCAGGGATGCCACCAGCAGCACCCTGCGCGCAATCAGTCTCGTCACCCACGCCGACCAGATCCAACTCTGGCTGCCGCTCGGGCTTCGCTCCCAGTTAGGCTGGACGAGTTCATTGACGTGCATCAGCACCAGCAAGCGCTTACCCACGCCATTCGACAAGCCCGAGCAGAGCGGAGGCAGCAGCGCCAGGCGCGGCAGGCGCAACCCACCCCAGGGCAGACAGATCCCATCGCCCCCGACCAGAGCCGTGCACCCATCTTCCCGCACGGGTTGAGCAACGCAACCGCATCCTATGCGAGGAACCTGCAGGATGCTCCCCGACGACGTGATGATTACTTGCTGGACCTAGATCCCAGCCTGGTTCTGGTCTCGGAAGATCCAAGACCCATGATTGGCATGGTGTCTTTACAGCAGAATCCTTCCGGATCGGGCGCGACGGTCCCCGAAGACAACGCCGTGTCGGACTCCTCCTCTTGGCTCAACAGGACGCCCTCCATTTCCTTTGATCTTACCGAGTATCTCCTCTCTGACGAAGAGTGTCCTGGGGTCTGAAGTCAGGAAAACATCGAGGAGGCGGATCTGACCACGGTGGATGACACAGCCCGTTCTGCCGACACGACGCCAGGCACCCCGAGGACGCTGCCTGGTTTCAACGGTGTGATATTCGCTGTCAGCATGGATGAACCTCCCGTCCCAAACGAAGCAAACCAGGAGAGGCAAGCAAGGAAAGACCGCAACAACGATCAAGAGTGTCGACACCTCCAAGAGGCACAAGACGCGAACGCCGTCAACAATGGAGGCAACGGGGCAACGGGGCAGACCCCCCATCACGCCGCCTTCAATGCAACCTCAATGGCGAGTTCAACATCATCGAAACCCAGATTGTCCACGAGACTCCCATGGCCAACATCGCTGTGGCCATGGATCAGCTCAACAACCTTCCCCCGAACACACCCGGGGTCGAAGCAATTTGGGACTTACTGATCACCGCTGAAGCGCAGGTGGTTCAGCTCCGTTCTGCCGGATCGCTGACCACATCGTATCGGTCATGACGGTCCTGGCGCAGCCGTCGCCGTGAACCCGCAGAAAGCGGCGCCGACAACGAGTCCAATCATGGAGGCCCTTCGCTCGAGCAACCCCAACGGGCCGACGTCGACGACGCTCCACGAGAGGTGCCGCGCAACAATGAGCGCCAATGCGGCAATCGCCAGCGCGCCAATAGGTAGCAGGCCAATCGACGTGTCGAGCGCAACCAGGAAGTTGAGTAGCCCCAAGATCGCGACCTCCGTGATCACCTTGACGAATGGTACCATGCTTGGCGACACCTGAGTGGACCAGCCCCATTCTCGGAGGAACTTAAGGCCATCCTTTGGCCAAAGAACTTCCGGATCGAAGACGTTAAGATGTACGATGGGCAAGACGATCCTGAGCACTGGATCATGATGTACGAATTAGTGGTCCGAGAAGCAGGGGGCGACCAGTACGTCATGGCAAACTACCTCTTGGTAGTCCTGAACAATGTTGCTACCTCCTGGCTGCTCCGTCAGCGCGTCGGCAGCATCCACAGCTGGCCCCAGCTCAGGCAGATGTTCATCGACAACTTCAAGCCCACCTGTGTATAACCGAACACCAAGTACAACCATGAGCCCGACCACCGTGGTGACGATGGCCCATTCAAGTGACGTGGTCAAGACAGCTACAACGGTGGTCGACGTAACCGTAATGACCCCTTTATCAGTGTGGTAAAGGGCCAGAAGAGGACGAACGACGACGAACTCGACAAGGTCCTTAGTCAGGATTTCCCCGTCATCCTGGCAAGGGCCACACGCTAGGTGAGTGCAGCGTCCTGAAGGAGGCGCTGGATAGAACAGCCAACAAGAAGCTATGTCCGGCCCCCAAAGCCAAGGGCAAAAGTCCTGCCCAGCAAGAAGATGTCGATGAAGAAGAAGCTCAAGACACCGACCCACGGCACGCCTACAGGGATCCCGTGAAGAACGTCACTGTCGTCATCTTTGGTGGCAAAGTCGGGCTAGAGAACACCCGTGAGAAGAAGCTGCTGACATGAGCCATCGTGGCTATCCAGGAGGCTAACGATTCTGTTGCAGATGTGAAGGTACCCGCCTGGTCTGAGCAGCCCATAACATTCAGCCGCAATGATATGTGGGCCAAAATCCTCGATGCTGGTCATTTCCCGCTGGTCCTTGACCCGGTGATAGATGGTGTCCGATTCGAGAAGGTGCTCATCGATGGCGGCAGCTCCCTGAACATCCTATTCCTCCCAGCATTCAAGGAGCTAGGGTTGGATTTCAAAGACCTTAAGCCATACAATTGTCCATTCTGGGGCATCATACCAGGGAAACCTTTGTACCCCCTCAGGCAAGTCACGCTGCCCCTCCAGTTCGGGACCAAGCAGCACTTCCGCATCGACCACATTACCTTCATCGTGGATGACTTCGAGGGCATATACCACGCTATCCTTGGCCGACCTGGGATTGCCAAATTCATGGCGGTTCCTTACTATGGGTACCTCGTGCTGAAGATCCCAACTAAGCAGGGTGTCCTGTCCCTACGCGGCAACGTCTGCACGACGTGTGCTTGCAAGTCTGACGCCTACGCAGCCACGAAAGTCAAAGCGTTAAAGCACGCCATGGAGCACACCGACCTGGGCATCAAGGAGGCGCCCCCTGCGGAGCTCGAGGTTTGAGTCGGATCCGCGTGACAGCTTTCCAACAAGGCCAAGCAGCACAAGCTGATCCAGCTCGATCCAAACGATCCCTCGAAGACCACCAAGATCGGGGCTAGCCTTCCCCCCAAATAGGAAGACACGCTCGTCCAATTACTTTGAGAGCACATCACTATGTTCATGTGGAAACCCGCCGACATGCCGGGTGTCCCGAGGGAAAAGGCCGAGCACTACCTTGACGTCTCAAAGACTGCTAAACCAATCACGCAGAAGATGCATCGGTTTGCTTGTGACCGCAAGGAAGTCATTAGGGTAGAAGTGACCAAGCTCCTATCAGCTGGCTTCATCAAAGAAGTGTATCACCCGGAGTGGCTAGCCAACCCGATTCTTGTACTAAAAAAATAAAGAATGGAGAATGTGCGTTGATTACACTTATCTCAACAAACACTGACCTAAACATGCTTTTAATCTCCCTTGAATCGATGAGGTCATAGATTCTACTGCAGGTTGTGAGCTGCTGTCCTTCTTAGATTGCTATTTGGGCTACCATCAAATAGCCCTCAAGATGGAGGACCAGGAAAGACCGCTTTCATCACCCCCTTCGGTGCTTTCTGCTACATGACCATGTCGTTTGGCCTCAAGAATGGCGGAGCTACTTACCAATGGGCTATCCAGGCCTGTTTCGAGCATGAGATTGCTACCGACCTCGTTGAGGCATATGTCGATGATGTGGTGGTGAAGACCAGAGAGTCAATACACTGGTTGCCAACCTCTAGTGGGCTTTTTCGGCCCTCAACAATTTTTGGTGGAAGCTGAACCCCAACAAATGCATCTTTGGCGTCCCTTCCGGGATCCTGCTAGGCAATGTTTAGTCAGGGTGGCATACACCCAAATCCAGAGAAGGTTCAGATCGTGCTGGACTTGCAACCACCACGAAACGTCAAAGATATCCAGCAACTTACCGGCTGCATGGCGGCCCTGAGCCGGTAGATCTCCCGCATGGGCGAAAAAGGGCTCCCCTTCTTCAAGCTGCTCAAAGCTAAGGAGAAATTTGAGTGGACGGAGGAGGCCGACAAGGCTTTCAGACAGCTCAAGGAGTACTTGGCAACCCCCAGTACTCACAGTGCCGCAAGAAGGCGAGGAGCTCCTCCTCTACATTGCCGCCACTACCAACGTGGTCAGTACTGTGATGGTGGTCGAGCGCCAGGAACCCGGGCATGTCTATGGGGTGTAGCGCCCAGTATACTACGTTAGCGAGGTTCTTAATGAAACCAAGTAGCAATACAACCATGTGCGGAAACTACTATATGCACTCTTGATCACCAAACAGAAGCTCCTCCATTACTTCCAAGCCTACAAGATCATGGTGGTTACAGAAGCTGCACTCAGCGACATACTCTGCAACAGAGATGCTAGTGGCCGTATTGTCAAATACGCGTTAGAGCTCTCCGAGTTCACGCTGAACTTCCGTAGTCGCAATACTGTGAAGTCTCAGGTCCTAGTTGATTTCATTGTGGAGTGGTCAGACCTCGGCTTGCCCCTGGCCGATACGTCTCCCGACCACTGGAAGATGTATTTTGACAGTTCCTTGAACATCGATGGCACCAGAGCAGGAGTGTATTTCATCTCTCCGTCCAAGGACACGCTCCGCTACGTCTTGCGCATATCTTTTAAGGCGTCCAACAATGTGGCCGAGTATGAAACCACCCTACATGGCCTTCGTATCGCAGTTGAGCTAGGCATTAAATGGCTCTTGGTGTACGGAGATTCTGCTCTTGTCATCTGACAAGTTAACAAAAACTGGGATGTGGTCAACACAAAGATGGACGCATACGTCGCCGAAATTTGCAAGCTGGAGAACAAGTCTTATGGACTGGAATTCACACACATTCCACGTGCTGAGAACACATGTGCTAATGAGCTATCCAAACTCGGATCATCCTGAGCCAAGATACCACCTGGTGTTTTCGTCAAAGACTTGCTTAAGCCTTCGATCCCTGATCAGGCTTATGAAGCACCCGCACCTAGCACTACTACCGACAAGCTCATAGCAGCGCTCTGAGGTGAAGCAACAAAGGTAGAAGACAGCTACCCCGGCCGGTAGAGATCTGACGATGGTAATGAGCAGCCGCCTGGTGACGAACCAACCGAGCAGGCAGCACCTCCCTAGCCTGATTGGAGAGAGCCCTTTGTCAGATACCTGATGACCACCTTGTTCCAGAGGACAAGATCGAAGCCCAATAGCTGGTCCACAGAGCCCGTGCCTATCTCATGGTTAACGGTGAGCTGATGCGCAAGGCCCTGAGGTCCCTCATTTACTAGAAATGCATTACCCAAGAAGATGGTTTGAAGCTTCTGAAGGATATTCAAGAGGCCACTTGTGGGAACCATGTATTATCCCGAACGCTGGTCGGCAAAGCCTACAGAGCAGGGTTCTACTGGCCGATAGCTGTCTCTGATGTAGAAGATTACATGCGCCGGTGCAAAAATTGCCAGATGTTCGCTAAGCAAATTCATGTCCCTGCACATGAACTCCAGACCATCCTGGTCCTTAGCCATTCTCATGCTGGGGACTTGACATGATCAGTCCTTTCAAGAAGGCTCCTGACAGACACACATGTGTTTTCGTGCTCATCGATAAGTTTTCCAAATGAATCGAGTACAAAGCCGTCAAGAAAGCCTCATCCGAGAAGGCGGTACAGCTCCTTGATGATGTTATCCACCAGTTTGGTATACCCAACACCATCATCACCGATTTAGGTTATCAATTCACCAACAATGAGTTCTTTGACTTTTGTGATGATAATGGCATCAAAGTCAAATACGTGTCCATCGCTCATCCTCGAGCAAATGGACAGGTGGAACAAGCTAATGGTATGATTCTCGGTGCTCTCCACAAGCGGGTATACTAGGATGACAAAGATCTCAAACCTGGTCGGTGGCTCAAGGAATTACCTACCGTGGTCTGGGGACTCCGTACCAAGCCCAGTCGTAACACTAGAGTTTCCCCATACTTCATGGTGTTTGGATCTGAGGCTGTCCTACCAGCTGAGGTTGCACTCCACTCACCGCGTGTCCAGCTTTACAATGAAGAAGCCTCAGATGAAGCTAGGGAAATCGACATCATTGCCAAAGAAGAGATAGCGCTCGAGTCCTATGCTCAGATAGCTAAGTACCTAGTGTCAGTGCGTCGTTACTATAACCGCAACGTCAAAGGAAGGCTGTTCGTTGTCGATGACATGGTGTTACAAAGAATACAGAAGACAGATGGTATGCACAAGCTGTCATCTCGATGGGAAGGGCCGTTTAGGATCAAGGCTATGACACGCCTGACATCCTATCGGTTGGAGACGATGGAGGGTGTCGAGGAATCTAATTCCTGGCACATTGACCACCTCATATGCTTCTATCCATAAAAAGATATGTACTCAGTTCTTTGATTATCTCAATTATCTAATAAAGTTTTCTTTTTTTGTCCCCTTTTCCTATCTTGATTCTGTTTTTGTGCACACATCTGTTATACATGCACCCTGCATAAGTCTCAGTTAAACTTTGTTTTCTGCCCGCCGAGAATGGCTTGACAAGGCACTGTCTCAAAGCCTCTTATGATGTGTTACAACTCTGCGCTACATGGCACTAGGAGATTCAGCAGTCGCTCTCTAACGGTATTAGGTACCTAGTGAGCCCAACGGTCCTACGCACTAGCGCATCCCTAGTCACCCGAGAGAGTTAGCTTGCCTCGAGGGTGGGGGCAAAACTTAACTGGTGAATTTTTCAGAAAACCAACCTATGCATAAATATGCATCTAAAAAAATGGAAAAATGGAAAAATGTTTATCACCCGCTTAAACATGCCTACTTGTCTGTGTCAATAGGCTTAAAAGTTCACTAGCACCCAGTGCTCAGCACAACTTACAACTAATGTTTTTACATAATTACATTGATAAAAGCCTACTGACCACTACCACCATCTTCTGCAGGATCGAAGATCAGTGTCATCTCTTCAACGATGGCAGCGGTAGTTGGGCCAGATGACGCCCGGAGCTCTTTGGCTTCTTCATCTGCGACCTCTGGAGGGATCCCGTCCTTGATAGTCGCCAGATCCACGTTCCGATAGTTGGCACGGACCACAGCGAACATAGTAGAGGCCACAAAACGCCCAGCTCCTGCAATGAACTCCTGCAGCATCTGCCACAGCCTCCGGCACTAGTCGGCGACAACAGTCTCCTCACCCACAGGGTTGGCAGGGTGCTCCTCTTTAGAAAAGATGGCCCTCTACACAGGCTTGATGTGGTCAATCATGGCCCGCATCTTTCCTTGGAGGCTCGCGATGGAGTCCTCGAGCACCTAGAACTGGGCTAGGTGGTGTTCCCTCAGGTCTGCAACAACAAAGTCATGGTGGTTAGCATACCTTGGTCCGTCCAATATGCTATAGACTTCACATAACAATTCTACATCGATTGACTTACCAGTCAGTGTGGTGATATGTGCCTGGTCTGCTTTGGCTTGCTTCTCAGCAGCTTCCTTTTGGCTCAGCAGACCAGCCAACTTTGTGTCATGGCCTCACTCTGGCCACTTAGTCCTACAAGAAGCACTCATAAACATGCAGCAAAGATCAACGCGAAAGGGGGAAGAGTTACTCATTGGCATTGGCCTGCTCTAGGGTCTCCACCTTGCAGCACAGAGTCTCCTGCTCTTCCCTGGCCTCTTCCAGGGCCTCTACCTTGCAGTGCAGGGCTTCCTCCTCCTCCCTGGCCTACTCTAAAGCCTCCACCTTGCGGCGTAGGGTGGCAAACTCTTCCTCCCGCTGGACCTCGCGCTCACAAAATACCTTGGCCTGTACCTCCAGCTCGGCCTTTGCTACCCGGAGGGTTTGGCACTCCTCCCAGGTCACCGCAAACCAGTTGATGGTCCTGCCGCATGGCTGTTGGTCTCCTGCAGAGACTGCATACACCATGGGTTGGTCAATAAGTTTATGGTCAAACACCAAGCTCACAACAAACAAGCTGATCTTGGTCAGGTGTTACCTTGATCTGGTCGAGTAGCACCTCCACCACATCCTGGACGCCAGCGTCCATGTCGTTGTCTGATATTTCTTCATGCGACACAACATTGCCCTCCCCCAGCTTGCGCGATATGAAGACACGCTGCTTGGGAAGGTTGGGACGCGGCATCTTCGGCACCCCGGGCACCTTCTCAACCTCCTCAGTCGATGTCGGCATGCTCGGCCCTGCCTGGCTTGGTGTGTGCCTTGGCGGCCGCTCCGTCTTAGTGACAGTCGGCCTAAAAGGCACCACCCACCTCTTGGTTGGGGAGTTGGCATTGAGGTCAGTCGGGCGGACACTGCCGCGCTGCTCGTCGCCTCCCCTTGATCTGCAGGCCGTGCTGCGCTACTCCCCGGTGCCTACTCGGTGGACGGCCCTGAACTCTAACTGGGGGGAGGAGTTGGCGTTGCCGACGACGGCGCATGGCTGTAATTCACGTTTTGGCCACAACAAGCAAAGAATCAACATCAAGAATAGGCAAGATATGCGAACTCATTGACACTCACCTGGCTGACCGCCGGAAGCCTCCTCTGAATTTTGGCGCCGCTCTCCTGCTCGGAGCGCCTGGGGTCCCGCTTGTTGCCCTGCCACCGCGCCCGGGGACTGGGTTTGACATCCCACCCGATCGGCTCAGTCCAGCAGGGTGCACTGGAGAATTTGGCTCCCTGGCCTCCTCTCGGTGCCCGGCAGACGAAGCTGCTCCGGTCGGTGACGCGGCCACCATGTGTGGTGCAGGCGGCGGTGATGGTGGCGGTGGTGCTGTTCCCATGGCCGGTTCTAGCCGAATGGGTGATGCAGCGGCTGCCCGCTGAGGTGGAGGAATGGGCGGTGGTGCAGCCCGCACGGGCCTCCTAGGAGTTGTTCTGGGCGCAGGCCTCGGGGCCCTCCCCGTCAGAGGCGTCGTGGCCTAACATTTCATCTGGCGCTGATATAGTGTCAGTAGGTCATCGTCCGACAACTCAGGGGTAGCCAGGGCACCCCTCTTCTTCCTTTCCCCTCCTCTGTCATCTAGGTTTAACTTACCCCCGGATAGCAGAGAAGAGGGCTTCTTCTTGGTGGCCTCCACCATGGGCCGCTTGCCCGCTGCTCGGCTCCGTGTCCGAGCAGCAGAGAGGTCATCATATGAGCTGGAGATGTCAGCTGTCCCCTACTCAGCTTTGGTCTCCTCGTGGAACATCTCCTCTGCAGTGTGCTGGTAGGCCTGTGCCTGACCCTGAGGCTATGCTTCTACCGGCCATTAGAGAAGAATACGCTCCGGTCCTGTCCAAGCAATGTCTGATAGTCAGACAATAAAAGTTACACAAATATAATTGCATACCAGTGCATTCAAATCAAAGTGCAGAGCTGGTTGGCTTACCTCTGGTGGTGGTCGGTTAATGTCGTATGGCCGAGCATGCTGCTCTAGAAAGCTGCTGCTCAGGTCAAACTTCTCGAATAGAGAAGCCATCTGTTGGTTCAACACATCCCATGTCAGCTTCTCCTGGCTCTCCCGGGAGGGGTCGGTCCATCCAGAGTACTCGAACAGACGGTTCACCCGTTCCTTGCACGGCTGAATCCGGCGGACCGACCAGACCCCGGCAACAAGTGTGCCATTGATCGACTTGTTGTCAATCAATGACAGTAGCTCATTCACCTGGAACATTTCATCCTTGGTTGGCAGCTCTGACCACTTCGGGTTGCACTCAGACACCTGCGTGATGTCGCAGGGCACCTGTCTTCCCTCCACATTTTGGCTCATGTAGAACCAATGTGTATTCCATCCTTTGGTGGCAGATTGGGGCTTGGATCCTAGCTAGTGCGCCCTTAGCCCATCCCAAAGCCGCACATAACACCTGTCTGCTACTTGGGACCCCCCAGATTCGGCCCCTTTCTTCCTCAACAGGAAGAAATAGCAGAAGAGATTGAAGTGGGGGATGATGCCTAGATACAACTTACAAAAGGCGATGAGAATGGAAAGGGCTAGGATGGAAAAGGGGTCAAGATTGCAAATAGAAATCCCCTAATAAATACAGAGGTCCATGACAAACCCATTCATAGGCGCTTTGAGACCTCGAGGCACCATGTCCTCAAAAACTATGAATTCCCCATCTCGGGGAGTATGGAAGTCCTCACCTCGCGGCTCCCGCCACGCCTCCATCTTGTACGGTGGTAGCAGACCCTCGTCGACAAGCGCCTGCAGTGACTCCCAGGTGGAAGTCGATTGTCGCCATTGCTCCCTCGATGCCTCGGATCTGGTTGCTTTCCCTGCCTTCTTGCTCCCTTTCCTCGCTATTTCCTCCGAGATTGGTGGGTTGAGTGGGTGAGTAGAGGGTGGCAGCGGTGCTACTGCGCGGATTGGCTGGATTGTCTCTTGGTGGTGGCTGGATTCGCGATGGTGGATTGGGGAATGGCAGCGGTTACTCGGGCAGACGACGGGCTCGAGAAGATGGAGTGACTGGCAATAGAGATGAATGCAGTGTAGAACCATTTCCCCCGACGGCACCTGCTATTTATACCATTTGGATGTGCCCCATTGACTTCTAGGGTTGGGCCTACTTGATTTGTGTGGACTCAGGTTGGTGGGCCGTCCTGGTCCCCATTCCGTGCGTGGGCCGATATTATATTCCCCCATGTGTGTGGTTGCGTAACCCAATTCCGGTTGTTCAGCACGCGCTCAGAAATCTCGGGATCTAATCCCAGATATGTTTTCAATTAAATATTTTGTTCCAAAATTTGTTCCAGGTTTTTTCCTTAAAATCTGAGGATTGGTTTTTTGGGTCAAATATTTTCACTTTCCACATTTGGGGACTGTGTGGCAGTTTACCATCAATTGGTGCTTACGGACTACAAGTTCTCGGCATCATGGATTGCTACAAACAACATGTCTTCAAAAAACAAGCTAAGTTTTTCTTTAGTTTTTTGGTTATCCCTTTCTTTTCTACACAGCTTTGTATCTTTTTCACTACTCATCATACATGCGCCCTGCATAAGTCACAATTAAACTTTGTTTCTTGCCTGCCAAGAACGGCTCGACAAGGCACTGCTTCGATCCTCTTACGATGTGTTACAGCTCCGCGCTACATGGCACTAGGAGATTCAGTAGTCACTCTCTAATGGTACTAGGTACCTAGTGTTCCTAGCGGTCCTACGCGGTTCACTAGCGTATCCCTAGTCACCTGACAGGGTTAGCTTACTTTGAGGGTGGGAGGCAAAACTTGATTGTCGACGTCACTCATGTTTTCTACATATTAAACATCTAAAATGACATAAATGTTATCATCCAGATCAATTATTTATATCATGTACTACCAATTTTCATGTTTATTTTTTAGGATAAGGTTCAGTTGCCGAAGCACATTCATACGCTCAGACTGGATCAAGGATCTTCATTCAGATTTTTCATACAACCTGGCACAAGGACTTCACCGCTGACCAGTTGGGCTACTCGTTTACCGCCCGGTTGGTCCGGCTCTGTGTTATGCACCGCATACCTAGTTCTCAACCACAGACTGCTCGATGACTTGCCGTTATCATTACACGGCTTGGTGCCACACGCCACATAGCCTTGTCTCCAGTTCATGCTGCTCGGGGACTCACCACCACTACTCGGCTAGGTGTTACACACCGTACAACCTCATTTTCTACTTCATGCTGCTCGAGAACTCGTTATTGCCACCCAGAGGCATCTATGGACCAGTGGTTCTCGGTGTCTCTTGACCTGATCAAGCCTACTTTGTCTAGGATTTATCTGGGGACTGCGCATTTGACTTATCACTCAGCAGTGTCTATGGACCAGTGGTTCTCGTTGTCCCTTGACTCGATCGAACCTGATTTTTGTTTCCTAAGCAGAAGGTCATAGGTTCATACCTAGGACTTTGCATCAACTCATCATTTGGCATTGACTTCAACCAGTTAATGTTGTTTTGAGTTTTTCCTTAAAAGCTCAATACAACATATTCTATCTTCTATCGAGCTTGGGGACTACATGAGCCCACATCACCTCACGGTGACTTGGGATTATTTTCTGTTCCTGGTTTAGTACCCCTACCTCTGTGGACAGTTCATGTTAGCATTCCAGTGATACTTCGTGTCACGTGTTAACGTGGGACCATGTCTCAGGATGTGGAAATATTTTCTTTTTCTTGGAACACCATGCATCTTTCGACTGATCACTTTCCTTGATGGGAGATGTTGTCGGGAGCAGACTTAACTGCTCGGGAGAAGCCTGATCATGCTGACTGATCAGCGTCAGTGCTGGTTGGTACCATGTGGTTGGCAGCTTCACTACTTGGCACTACGTGGTCGGTGTCTTCATTGCTCGGCACTACGAGGTCTGCATCTTCACTGCTCAGTACAGGTCAAGACAGTGACTCCCTCAAGATACATGGTGCTCAGGGACTAGCTGTGGGGGTATAGACCCTATATACCCTTACGGCTAGACTTTGGGCTGCTCGGTACAAGACGGCCCAGACCACAAGACGAAGGCTGATCCATCATCATCTTGATCGATGGGTTGGACGACAAGATGGAGCCCATGGCCCGCTATCGACTAGGTCGGTGGGCCACGCGGGCCCTGAAGGCTACTTGGCATGCAAGGAGTCTTAGTTGTTTAGATATAGTTGTGTACTCTAAGGATACGGCTCAATGTAACCGACCACATAGGGAAACCCTTGATATGTAACCTTGCCCCCCTATATAAGGCGAGCAAGGACCCCCTAGAACACACGAAGACAATTCATCTCATTGTACTCTAGTACTCATCAATACAGCAACAGAGACATAGGACGTAGGGTATTACGCTTCTGAGCAGCCTGAACATGGATAAACCTCGGTGTTCGTCTTGTGTCTCACATTCGGATCATAGGTCTTAGCGCGCCCTTCACCGCAATCTACTACCTCGGGGTATCCCATTGTAGACTGCCGACAAGGTTTCATCGACAGTAACTTAGAGGTTCACAACTGAACCTGGTAGCCAAGCAGACCAGCCAGCTCCCGAGACAGGGCCTCGCTCTAGCCACCCAGTCCTACAAGAAGCAGTCATAAACATGCAGCAAGCATCAATGTGCAAGGGGCAAGGGAGGTTTACTTACTGTTGTTGGCCTGCTCCAAGGTTTCCACCTGGTGACACAGAGCTGCCACCTCCTCCTTGTTGGCTCGTTCCAGGGCCTCCACCTTATGGCGCAGCGCATCCTCCTCGGCCGTGGTCTGTTCCAGAGCCTCCACCTTGTAGCATAGGATGGCAAGCTCCTTCTCCCACTGGATCTTGTGCTCATGGTACGCCTGGGCCTACGCTTCCAACTCGTCCTTGGCCACTTGGAGAGTCTTGCACTCCTCCCAAGTCACCGCGAACCGGTTGATGGTCCTGCCCCGTTGCATGTTGGTTTGTTGCAGTGACTGTATACACACAGCTCGATCAGTAAGTTAATGGTTAGACATCAAAACAGCTGAATCAATCCTGGTCTGATCTTACCTTGACCCAGTCAAACAGCACCTCCATGGCGTCTTGGATGCCCGCGACCAGGTCGTCATCCGATGTTTCCTCGTGAGACACGACCTTCCCGTCCCCCAGCTTGCGTGATATAAAGACGCACTGCATGGGTAGATTGGTGTGCGGCATCCTCAGCACCCGTGGCACCTCCTCAACCTCCTCAGGTGGCACCGATGTGCCTGGCTCTGCCTGGGCCGGTACGCGCCTTGGCAGACGACCCATCGTGGCGGTGACCGGCCGGAACGGCGTCACCTGCCTCTCTGGCTGAGGAGTCGATGTCGATGTCGGCTGAACAGTCACTGTGGAACTGCTCGTTGCTTCCCCCTGCTCACAGGCTACGCTGTGCTGCTATGTGGCGCCGGCTCTATGGACGGTGCTGAGGTTTGGCTGGGCGGAGGAGTTGGTGTCGCCGATGACCGAACATGGCTATAAATCACATTATGACCATAACAAAGTCTAGAATTAAAATCAAGACCAGGCAAGAAGTGCAAATATCATTGACACTCACCTGACTGATTGCCGAAACCCTCCTCTAAACTCAGGGACTGCTCCCCTGCTTGAAGCACCCGGGGCCCCTCTTGTCGCCCCACTACCGCTCCAGGGGACTTGGTCTGACGTCCCACCCGACTGGCTCAATCCAGCAGGGTGTACCAGAGAAGTCGGCTCCCTTGCCTCCTCTCGATACTCGGCAGATGATGCCACTCTGGTTGGTGACACGGCCGCCCTGTGCGGCGTCGGTGGTGGCGATGGTGGTGGCAGTGCCATTGCCCCGGCTTGCTCTGGTTGAGTGGTTGAAGTGGTTGCCCGCTGAGGTGGAGGAGTTGGTGGTGGTGCGGTCTGCGCAGGCCTCCTAGGTGTTGGTGCAGGTGCTGTTCTCGGTGTCCTCTCCGTTGGAGGCGTCGTGGCTTGACGTTTCCTCTGACGCTGATTCAGTGTCAGTAGGTCGTCGTCCGATGACTCTGGAGTGGCCGGGGCACCCGTCTTCTTGATTCCCCCACCTCTGCCGTCCAGGTTTCATTTTCCCTCGGACAATACGGTTGAGGGCCTTTTCTTCTTCGTAGCCTCTGCCATGGGTTGCTTCCCCGCTGCTCGGCTCTGCGCTTGAGCAGTAGGAAAGTCATCTTCCTCTGAGCTAGAGATGTCCTCCATCCCCGGCTCTGCTTGTGTCTTCTCTGGCTTGCGCTGGCCAGTCTGCGCATCACCCTTAGGACATGCCTCTGCCAGCACAGCTGAGAAGAACACCCCTTGGTCCTGTCCAAACAATGTCTGACAGTCAGACAAATTCACATTATACGAACATCATCATTCACCAGAGCACATATGCTTGAGTCAAAATACAAGGCTGGTCAGCTTACCATCGTCGGTGGTTGGTTGAGGCCGTATGGCCAAGCATGTGGCATTGGGAAGCTGCTCAGTGGGTCATACTTCTCGAACAACAAGGCCATCCATCGATAGAAAGCGTCCGATGTCAACTTTTGTAGCATCTCCCGAGAAGGGTCGTTCCGTCTGGCATATTCGAACAAGCAGTTCACTCGTTCTTTACATGGTTGGACTCGGTGGACTGTCCAGGCCCTGGCAAAAACTACGCCGTTGACGAATTCATTGTCAATCAACGGCAGTAGTTTCTTCACCTGGAACATTTCTTCTGGGGTAGGCAGCTCTGACCACCGTGGGTTGCACTCAGGCACCTGATTGACATCATAGGGCACTAGCCTTCCCTCCACATTCTAGATCATATAGAACCAGCAGGTATTCCACCCCTTGGCAGCAGATTGGGGTTTGGACCCGAGCCAGTGTGCTCATCCTGTCCCTAAGTCGCACATAGTAGCCTCCAGCAACTTGGGACCCCTCGATCTCAGCCCCTTTTTTCCGTAGAAGGAAGAAATAATGGAAAAGATTGAAATGTGGATCGACACCCAGGTACATTTCATAGAAGGCGATGAAGATGGATATGGATAGAATGGAGTTGGGGTCAAGGTTGCAGATCGAAATCCCCTAATAGATGCAGAGGTCTCGCAGGAATCCATGTACTGGCACTCCGAGGCCCCGAGGCACCATGTCCTCGAAAACAACAAATTCCCCTTCCCAGGGACAAGGAGAGTCCTCACCTCACGGCTCACGCCACTCCCCCATCTTCACCGGTGGCAGGAGTCCTTCCCTGACGAGCGCCTCCAGCGACTCCCGTGTGGATGACGATTGCTGCCATTGTGGCCCAGGTGCCCTAGTGCTGGCTGCCTTCCCCACCTTCCTGGTTCCCCTCCTCACCATCTTCTTCGAGGTCAGTGGGTCGATTTGAGGAACAGAGGGTGTGGACGGTGCTAATACGCAGAATGGCAGGACTGAATCGCGGTGGCGGTGGAGTTGATGCGGCAGATTGCGATGGCGGCGGGTGTGTGGGCTCCGAGTGTGAACTGCTCGAGAAGGTTGGGAGACTAGGCAGTCGGGAACGATTGCGCGTCCGGTACTATTTCCCTTCGGCGGCACCCACTATTTATATCATTCGGGCGTGCCGGTTTGACTTCTAGGGTTGTGCCATCTGACTTGTGTGGATTCTGGCTTATTGGGCCGTTTTATGTCCCGAGTCTGCGTGTGGGCCGGGGTGGTTTTTCTCCCCCGCATGTGTAGGTTGCATGCCCAATCTGTGTTATTAAACACGTATCTTGGGATCTTATCCTAGATTTGTTTTCAGTCATATTTTTATCCCCAAAATTAGTTTCGAGATTTTTTCTAAAAATCTGGAAGCTGATTTCTCGGGATGGATGGTTTGTTTCTATATGTGGGGATTGCATGGCAGTTTACAATTAGAAGATGCCTACGGACTCTACATCCTCGGCATTATCAACTGCTATAACAAGTCTACACAAACAAGCTAAGTCTTTACTTGGTGTTTTAGTTATTTTACTTTTTTCTATACAGTTTTTTCACTACTTGTCATACATGCGCCCTGCATAAGTCACAATTAAACTTTGTTTCTTGCCCGCTGAGAACGGCTCGACAAGGCACTGCTTCGATCCTCTGACGATGTGTTACAGCTCCATGGTACATGGTACTAGGAGATTCAGCAGTCGCTCTCTAACGGTACTAGGTACCTGGTGTTCCCAGCGGTCCTGCGCGGTTCACTAGTGCATCCCTAGTCACCCACAGAGTTGGTTTGCTTCGAGGGTGGGAGGCAAAACATAATTGTCGACATTTTTCATGTTTTCTACATACTAAACAATTAAAATGACATAAATGATTATCATCTTGATCAATTATTTGTAAGTCATGTACTACTGATATCCATGTTTATTTTTTAGGATAAGGTTTGGTTGCGGAGCATGCTTCGTACACTTGGGACTAGATCAAGGATCATCGTTCAGGTTTTTCACATACCTGGCTAACACTGTGGGTGACTTCACTCATTGTTATCATTCCACAGTTCGGTGCCTTGCACCGCATAGCCTAGTTTCTGGCCTTACGCTGCTCGGGGACTGGACGTCACTACTTGGCTCGGTGTTACGCACCATACAACCTCATTTTCTGCTTTATGCTGCTTGGCAACTTGTCATTGCTACCTAGAGGCATCTTCAGATTAGCGGTTCTCAGTGTCTCTTGACCTGATTGAGCCTGCTTTGTCCAGGATTTACTTGGGGACTGCGCATTCGACTTGTCATTTAGGAGTATCTATGTACCAGTCGTTCTGGGCATCCCTCGACCCGATCGAACTTGAGCTCTGTTTCCTAAGCAGAAGGTCGTAGGTTCATACCTGGGACTTTGCGTCAACTCATCAATTGACATTGACTGCGAACTAATTAGTGCTGTGTTGAGTTTTTTTAAAAGCTCAATACGACATATCCTATCTTCTATCAAGCTTGGGGACTACGTGGGCCCACGTCACCTCGCGGTGACTTAGGCCTATTTTCTATTCTTAGTTCTAGAGTGGGTGTTCAGCATTTTCTATGTCTAGCCAGTCTTTTATTTGAGTTTTTCTTAAAAAGCTCAATAAAACATATTTTATCTTCTATCGAGCTTGAGGACTACGTGGGCCCATGTCACCTCGCGGTGACTTAGAGCTATCTTCTATTTTCGGTTCGGTACCCCTACCTCCGTAGTTCGTTCATGTTAGCATCCCAGTGATACTTTGTGTCATGTGTTATTGTGGGCCCACGTCTCAGGATGTGAAAATATTTTTTATTTTTTTGGGAACACCTTGCATCTTTTGATAGATCACCTTACTTGACGGGAGCCATGGTCAGGAGCAGACTTACGAACTGCTCAGGAGGAGCCCAGATGGTGCTGATTGGTCAGTGTCAGTGCTGGTCGGTACCACGTGGTCGGCAGCTTCACTGCTTGGCACTACATGGTTGGCATCTTCATTGCTTGAAACTACGTGGTCGGCATCTTCACTGTTTGGCGCTACATGGTCTGCATCTTCACTGCTCGGCACAGGTGAAGACGGCGATTCCCTCAAGATACATGGTGCTCGGGGACTAGCTGTGGGGGTATAGACCCCATATACCCTTACGGCTAGACTTTGGGCTCCTCGGTACAAAATGGCCCAGACCAGAAGACGAAGACTGGTCCATCATCATCGTGATCGGTGGGCCGGATGACAAGACTGAGCCCGTGGTCCGCTACCGACCAGGTCGGTGGGCCGTGCGGGTGTTGAAGGCTATTTGGCATACAAGGAGTCTTAGTCGGTTAGATCTAGTCGTGTACTCTAAGGATACGGCTCAATGTAACTGATCGTATCGGAAAACCCTAGATATGTAACCTTGTCCCCCACTATATAAGGTGGGCAAGGACCCCTTAGAATGCCTCTATTCATCTCATTGTACTCCGGTACTCATCAATACAGCAACAAAGACGCAGGACATAGGGTATTATGCTTCCGAGCGGCCTGAACCTGGATAAACCCCGGTGTTCGTCTTGTGTCTCACATCCGGATCGTAGGTCTTAGCGCGCCCGTCATCACAATCTACTACCTCGGGGCATCCCATGGTAGACTGCCAATGAGATTTCATCGACAGTCCACCAAAAGAGTTGTCATTGAGCATAAACCACTGCAGTTGGCTGCAGTTTGACAGAGAATTGATGAATTCCCATCCCTCCTTATCATTTGCTTCAAGCTTGTTTTCTGTCAAGTGCAACACCTACAGAGATCGTGCCCTCCCCAAAGTGGCAGGCACATGCCCACTCAATTTATTGTGCACGAGGATGAGTGTTGTGAGATGGGAGAGATTAGATATTGAAGAAGGGATTATCCCGGTGAATTGGTTACTTGACAAGCTAAGCCTCTAGATGCTGGGGAATCTGTTGTCGATATCAGCAGGAATGCTTTCATGCAACATGTTGCCCCCAACCTAAAAGTTGATCAGTGAAGACAAGTTGTATAGAGAGGATGGAAGCAAACCAGAGAGGTTATTGGTGTAGAGTTGCCGCATGCTCTGAATGCTGCCAAGTCCTGGTGGTATTGATCCATCGAGCTGGTTGCTGGAGGGACCGAGATACTGAAGATGAGATAGATTGGCCAGTGATGCTGGGATGGGTCCTGCAAAGCTGTTGTTCCTCAGTGATATTACTTTTGTTAGACTTAATCTGCTGCTCCCCCATGTTCTCACCCTGCAGTTGTTCGAGGGGCAGGTAAAAGGATAGCACATGCTGCCCATGCCCTGCGCACTGTAGCAGCATGGCACTAGGCCATCCCTAGTTTGGTAGGAGTACACCAGTTGGTAGTTGACTGGTGCTTTTATGACTTGGAGTAGTTGGGGCTGGTAAAGCCTTGTACTGTAGAGGTAGGTGGTTGGTGTACCCACCGACTTGTACATATATGTAACCCATGGCAATGGAGAAAGTAATTCAGCAGGCCAAACTATTCTGGGAGATTGAACTAAAATCATGAGTAGAGTGTGTGTTTGCTATGCTCAGTGGAGCTTTTGCCCCTCACATTTTTGTCCGGGCAGCTAACCAACGCTCGTGCTTGTGGTGTGCATGTGTGCAGGAAGACAGAGCTCAGTCTCTTCTCCACTCGAGGGCCTCGAGAGGAGTTGAGGGTAGGTTGAGCAGGTACTGCTCGCCTTGAACCTGGTCGGTAGCCAAGCTGCTGGTCAGTGTCACTGGTCGGCACCTTCTTAGGTGGTCAGCAGTGGTCGGTGCTAGGTCCTAGCACCAACATGTGGTATCAGAGCCGTATACATCGTCAGGCTTAGCAGCTAGTGATGGCGGAAGCCACTGGTGCGTTGCAGGGCAATGGTGAAGAGGTGAGGTGCGAGTGGTGAGGGAGTACAGTGGGAGTAACTCTAGGCCGATGCTCACCCACACCAACTACGGCGAGTGGGCTGTCCAGATGAAGTGGAAGTTTCATGCCCAGAAGTGGTGGGCGGCCACGGAGGTCGGCAATGCCGGAGAGGATGAGGAGGTGGGCATCATGGAGGCGCTCATGGCGTCCACTCCAAGCGAGTTCCACGAGGCGCTCGGGGCCAAGAAGACGGCGAAGGAGGCGTAGGAGATGCTGGAATCGTTCCGCATCGGCTCGGATCGAGCCAAGCGGGGGAAGGTCCAGCAGCTACGTCGGGAGTTCAACGACATCCAGTTCAAGTCTGGGGAGTCGGTGGAGGACTTCGTGATGTGTCTTCAGTCGCTCGTGAGCCAGCTGGCCACCTATGGCAAGCCGCTGGAGGACGACGATCTTGTCAGCAAGCTCCTATGCATGGTGCCTCCAATGTACGCCTAGCTTGCCCTGTCCATCGAGACGATGCTGGACTTGTCTGCGCTGACGCTTGAGGATGTGGTGGGGCAGCTGCGAGCGGTGGAGGGTCACAGTTTGGCGGCACCCGAGCGAGAGGACAGCAGCGAGTTGCTGCTGACTGAGGAGGAATGGACTGCGCGCATGAAGCAGTGATGGTCCGGGGAAGGCTCCTCTGGCCACGGCGGTGACCGTGGCAACAAATGGCGCGGCAAGGCGCCGCAAGGCAAGAAGCGCAACACTGACCTGAATGCGTGTCCGTGTTGTGGGAAGGTGGGGCACTGGGCGTGGGAGTGCCCAGAGAAGTGCCCGGAGAAGGCTCACCTAGAGAAGGAGGAGGCCCACCTGGCTCAGGATGACAGCGATGACGAGCAAGTGCTTTTGATGGGGTGTACTGTGCGCTGGAAGGCGGCGAAGCAGAGAAGGCAGAGGCGGAGCAGGGGACTACGCCGTAGGCTCTCCATCTCGATGAGCCGTGCGTATAGGTCCATCTTGGCGCAGCCGACACGCTGGAGCAGGTGGTGGTGTCCCAGGAAGTCGTCTTCAATGAGGCGGCATGGGACAGGCCAGGGGCGGGGGAAGAGCCTGCGCCTGCAAAGGCGGAGGGTCCTCCAAGCCTAGCCACGGAAGGCTGCCTACTCACTCCTCAGTTCCCAATGGCAGTGAGGCCATGGAGGAGCTGGTGATGGGGAAAGAGCTCGCGGCTGCAAAGACAGAGGAGCCACCAAGTCTGGTCACAGTAAGCTCGCCTGTTCACTTCTCTGTTTTCGGTGGCAGCAAGGCCGCAGAGGAGCTGGTGGCAGGGAATGAGCCCACGGCTGCAGAGACGGAGGAGCCGCCAACCCCAGCTGTGAAAGGATCACCAGCTCTTCGCTCTGTTTCCTGTGCCGACGAGGCAAGGGGAGCACCGGTGGTTGGAGAAGCAGCGGCAGTGAAGTTCGCAGTGGGGCAAGCAGAGAGCTTGCGGTGGCCTAGGTGGAGGAGCCACTCACCCTCGACCGTACTCCGTCTCATGGGACCCCCCTAAGAGGAAGCCTCAACCTCTTGGCCTCAGGCCAGGGCGGGCTCGAGGGTCACAGGTCCTCATCCGTAGGCCGGGGCGGCCTCGAGGGTCGCGGGTCCTTGTCCGTAGGCCGGGGCGGCCTAGAAGGATGCGGGGCTTCGTCCACAGGCCGGGGCAGCCTCGAGGGTCATGATGCCATGACTGAATCTCACAGGGCTGAGGCCGAGGGTAGTGGGGCTTTGTCTGAGGACCGGGGGGCTCCCGCCTCCGTGGGGTCACGATCGAGGGTCGCGGAGGTCCCTACCCTGGGATGGGAGGCTTTGATCCCATGCCGGAGGTTCCGACCCCGGGACAGGAGGCCTCGATCCTGGGCTGGAGCAGCGCGACCGCAGGACGAGAGGCATCTAGCGAGGCGCAGGGAGCCTCAACCCTGACTGCGGAGCCTTGACCACGGGTTGAGCGGGCCTCGACCGAGGGAGGAGCGCCAACTATAGGACGAGAGGCGTCGAGCGAGGCACGGGCGGCCTCGACCCTGGGACTGGAGGCACGACCCCGGGTCAGGGGGCCTCGACCGTGGGGCAAGTGGCCTCGACACCTCAGCGAGAAGCCTCGACCGCTGGCCCAGGGGCTTCGACTGACGGAACGTCTTCACAGCGAATGACCAGCCTCGAGGAGCATCGACGGAGGAGCCAACCACGTTTGCAGTTGCGGAGTGTGACGCGGCGTGGCAGAAGGTGATGCTGGAGGAGCACGCCTTGTACACCCAACGACGGGGGAAGGAGAAGCTTATCGTCGGGGTGTAATATGACACTGGGGCACGGGCGGGGGACATCGCAGCGCTCAAGCGCGAGATGGCAGCTTATTTTGAGACGAGCGATCTCAGCGTGCTCTCCTACTATCTCAGCATTGAGGTGGAGCAGGGGAGGGACTCCATCACACTGGGCAGCAGAGGCTGCTGGAGCGGGCTGGCATGGTGGACGTAAGTCCATGCCGACGATGATGGAGGAGCAGATCAAGCTGTCCATCAGACAGCAGGTCATGGAGGATCCGTGGCAGGATCACCAGACAACGGTGAAGAGGCTGCAGCACTACATCAAGGGGATACTTGATCAGGCAGTCATCTTCTCCAAGCACGGCGGGCAGCGGCTGACAGCGCTCAGCAAGGCGCCGTTCAAGTTTGGTGAAGGTGAGCAAGAGCTCACGGGATTGAGCGACGCGGACATGGCGGGCGACGTGGATGGGCGGTGGAGTACCTCAGATGTACTCGGCGGCACCAACCGCCTGGCAGTCGCTGAAGCAGAAGACGGTGGCACTATTGACCTTCGAGGCGGAGTACATCACGGCAGCCACAGTGGCATGCCAAGTCACTCGGGCATCTCAGGAACTGAGGCAGAGGATTGGCATGGTTGAGGTTAAGGATTAGCAGTAGGATTAGAGGAAGAATGTTAAACTTAATCTGCTGCTCCCCTACGTTCTCACCATACAGTCGGTCGAGGGGCAAGTAAAAGGACAGCACATGCCCTGTGCACTGCAGCAGCATGGCACTAGGCCATCCCTAGTTAGGTAGGAGTACACCAGTTGATAGTTGACTGGTGCTTTTTTGACTAGGAGTAGTTGGGGCAAGTAAAGCCTTATACCGTAGAGGTAGGTGGTTGATGTACCCACCGACTGGCAGCTTGTATATATGCAACCCATGATAGTGGAGAAAGTAGTTCAGCAGGCCAAACCATTCTGGGAGACTCAGATTTCAGGAACTAAAACCGTGAGTAGAGTGTGTGTGTTTGCTGTGCTTAGTGGAGCTTTTGCCCCTCACATTTTGGTCCAGGCAGCTAGCCAATGCTCGTGCTTGTGGTGTGCGTGTGTGCGGGAAGACAGAGCTCAAGCTCTTCTCCACTCAAGGGCCTCGAGAGGAGTAGAGGGCAGGTCGAGCAGGTGCTGCTCGCCTCGAACCTGGTCGACAGCCAACGCTGCTGGTCAGTGATACTAGTCGGCATCTTCTCAGGTGGTCGGCAGTGGTCGGTGCTAGGTCCTAGCACCAACAACTTCCAGGGAAGTCATTGCTCCGAGCTCGGCCGGAATGTGACCATCAAGCATGTTGCCATGTAGCACCATGATGGCCATGCTGATGCAGGAGCTGAGATTGGCAGGGAACTCCCCGGAGAATAAGTTGTTGCTCAGGTCGAGTGTCTCCAAGCGCCGGAGACGGCCCAGGCTTGCTGGGATCTCACCATATTAGCTCATTGGCGCTCAGGTTGAGCGTCTGCAGGGAAGTCAGATTACCTATGGCTGAGGGGAGTGCTCCTTTGAGACCGTGGCCTTGCAAGTTCAACGCCGACACCTGTGTTGGCCTCCGACGGCTGCATGTCACGCCCTCCCAGCTGCAGAAGCTGGTGCTGCTGTTCCATGAGGCCAGCGTACCAAAACTTCCATCGATGAGTACTTGTGCTTTGAAAGTTAGCAGCGCCGCCTCATCACCGGCGCTCACAGTGGGGATCATCAGGACGGCAGCGAGTGGCGGTAGAAAGGTGAAGACCCCCATTGCCATGGCCATATTGTTTCTCAGTTTGGTTGCTGGGGTTGTTGGGACGTCAAGGACAGGATAAGTAGCAATGGCATGCTATACTAGTCAAATTGGAATCGTCCTCTGACTTCGCTGAGCTATGGTTGCTCAGCTGGGAACGCTGCAGCAGGTTATTGTTGACATTTATTGATTGGTATCTCTTTCAATTCTACAACGCTACAGTGTGTAGAGTTTATGATAGAGGTCCCTCTGTGGAGAAATTTGTGCATAATACGACATCTGGTGTCAGTCTAGAAAGTGGACAAATCTCGACGTGACCAACTCTTCAGCTTGCACAACCTTCTAAACTTGCACAGTTGATGACCATTCATGGTTCATCTACTTCACGTATCTGAGTTTGGATGCTTAATTTCAAGTCACAAATTGCAAGTTATAGAGCGTGGATCAAACACAAATGTCTGTTCCTTTAGAACTGATTCAAATAAATAAAGAAGGGTTATTTCCTCAAGGCTATAAGCTCATCAACCAAATTAAACATTTCACAAAGGCTATTATAAGCTCTGATGAAGCGGATGATTTTCTCAATTGATGTTGAAGTATATAAATTGCAAAGTCATGCGTATTTTTTCTTTTTTTAGGATTATTGCAAAGTCACGCGTGCCTCAGCAATATCTATGGCTGTGGCCAATATGCAAAGTCACGCGCAGGAGCCGTCCTCGTCCAAGGTGGACAACCTCAGGCTCGTCTCCGACGTCGACGACCGCCGCATGAGGCGCCACGCCGCCCGCATCATCGCGCTCGCGGACGCGCGCGTCATCCGCTTCCTGGGACCCCGCGTCGTCCGCCATGCCGACTCGCGGAACGACGCATGGTCGCTCGACCTGGCCCCCGCGGCGCGCGAGCTCGAGGTCAGTACGATGAGGCACTTTTCTCCCGCCATCACCGGGCCAGGCGCCGCCACCCTGCGGAAGCTCCGCCTCGACTACGCGGTGCTCACCGAGTGGCCGCACTTCCCGTCCCTGGTCTTCCTGGACCTCAACAGCGTCACGTGGAGGCCGCGTTCGCGCCGGGTGCCTGGTGTCCGCTTCTCGAACAACTGAACCGGTTGAGCTGCGACATCAGACAAGCCCGTGTGGATATCCTCCTGCCGCGGCTCAGGTTCCTTGACATGGACACTGTCGACGTCGCACCACGCAGCTGTGATGCACCATAGGCGCCATATGGAGTCATCACCATCGACGCACCGGAGCTGACAGAGTTCGAGATGTACTGCGGAACTGGAGTCACCACAGACTACAAGTCGTTCACGCTGCGGGCGCCGAGGCTGCGCGTCTTGTGCTGGTGCAACCAGTACTCTGAGCGCATGGTCATTGACGTCGGCAGGCCGGGCAGCGTCAGGTTCGGGGGAATCACATTGATGTCGAACTACCCACACGGGATGATGTGTTACAGGGTGCACATGATGCGAATGCTGCAGGGGTTACTCCCTAGCATCCTACCGGAGAACCTCGACGATGTTGCAAATAAAGTGAGGCACAGGGTATATGCAGTCCATCGATTTAGATTACTCTCCTTTTGTTTTTCTCCCATTGGATTTGAATTGTGTTGGATCCCTCATTTGTGCTGCCTGTCCTGTTGACGCAGGCCTTATTTGACGCTGGAGGACTGGTCTGACATCGAGTATTACGACGACGAATCCAAGGACGAGAATGAGAAGCAGCTCACGTGCGACCTCAAGGGCCTCATCATGTCGCAAGGTATATGATTCTCAGATTGGTGCCAAGTTTGGACCATACATCCCTAGTGCTTGCTATCATCGTATTATTAGTTTGTTGGTCAACGTTTGCATGGTGATTTGTGATTGAATGGACAAACCTTTGTTTGATGTCTTGAAAAACATTTCAGAAGTTGGATCTGCTGATTTCAGCCTTGTCAAAGAATTCCGAAATTCTGTTGGTCTTGTTTATTGCCTTGCACTGATTAATTGATCCTTGCTAAAACACATGCTGTGAACACTGTTTTCAACCTAATCATCTTACAGATATAAATGCAGTCCTTGTGTTTGTCTGTGAAATATATATCTGTTCATCAGGTTTTTGGTAAGATTAATTTATTTTGGCCCATGAATTGTGTGCTTAGCATTGACAGATTCTCCTTTTGTTTTTTTTCCCATTGCATTTGAATCATGTTGGATCCCTCATTTGTGCTGTCTGTCCGATTGACACGGGCCTTATGACGATGGGAGACTTGTCTGACAGCGATGACGATGACGAACCCAAAGGATGAGAAGGAGAAGCAGCTCACCTGCGATCTCAAAGGCCTCATCATGTTGCACGGTCTATGATTCTCAGAATGGAGTCAAGTTTTGACAATACATCCCTAGTGCTTGCTATCATCGTAATATTGGTTTGTTGGATCAACATTTGTGTGGTGATTTGTGATTGAATGAACGAACCTTTACACGTTCATCTGTGATGAATGGACGTTAACCCCTGATGTCTTGAAAAACATTTCTGAAGTTGGATCTGCTGATTTCAGCCTTAGGTAATTCTGCTGGTCTCGTTTCTTGTCCTGCCGTCCTGCACTGATTAATCCTAGCTAATTATATGTGATCCTTGTGTTTGTCTGTGAAATGTATGCTTAAAATTTGTTCATCAAGTTTTGTGAAGATCTTTTTTTGGCTCATATGAATTGTGCGCTTAACATTGGTTGATGAACATTTGTTAGAAAGGAGACATTATGCAGAGGAAATAAACAGTGGCAAGCAAGATTTATGATTTACTTTTGTCAGCTTTGCCATCTTTTAAATTCTAGGAGCTTGTAGGAAACTTCGTAATGCCAAGGGGGATGATGAGTGTGTTATCACAGGTCACGGCAGCCACAAGGTGACAAGGATATGATACGATCATATACGAGGTATAAACGGCAACGGTTGATGGATCTTTGGAAAGGATCGTGGATTCCATTTCGTTGTGCAGTTAACTCGACCAATCTATCTTTATTGGATTTATTTAATTAGTCTTGTTTGAACCTTATTTCAATTAAGTTAAATAAATTCTAAAGCACATGATAAATGTGTCGTAAAGATTAATCCCGTACGAAAATTTACTAGAGATTTCTCAGTTTGGTTGTCGGGACGACGTGAAGGCCAAAGGATAAGTAGCAATGGCATGCCTGAACTAGTCAAATTTGGAGTCGTCCTCTCTGACTTTGCTGAGCTATGGTTGTTCAGCTGGGAACGGTGCAGCAGGATATTGTTGACTATCTCTTTCAATTTTACAACGTTGCACTCAGTAGAGTTTAGGATTGGGGCACTCTGAAGAAATTTGTGCATACAACATTCGCTTTCAGTCTAGACAGTGGACTAATCTTTACATGCAGAAACTGTCATGTTTCTTTTTTCTCAAATATGCATGAATGCGCGTATCATTGCGTTAAAAGATAGAAAATTTAGAATGCAGGAGTGGTGGAGCGGATCGTTAGTTTTTAAGTATAATGCACCCAGGGTACTCAAACTATTGACCTCCTCCCATCTAGATACCCAATTATCAAAATAACTATCTCGGTCACTGATCTTTTGCCGATGCACGCCAAAAGTCTAAAACTTACCACATTAGGGCTACCTTTTCAAAAATAACCCTATCACTTGTCTTGCGTCCCCGTCCCCGTCCCCGTCCCCATCCCCATCCCATGCATCTTAATTTGAATTTTGAAATTGCAAGTTATAGAAGCGTGCGTGGAAATGTCTATTCCTTCAGAACTGCTTCCACATAAAGAAGAGGCCTCACAGGGCTATAATTGAACATTCTGGTGCAGCGGATGATTTTGTCAATTGACGTTGAAGTATACACATTGCAAAGTCATGCGTTTTTTTTGAGCAAACATTGCAAAGTCATGCGTGCCTCAGCAATATCTGATGCCCAGGCTGTGGGCTATATTGCAAAGCCCATTGTTGAGAAGAGCAAGTTGTCAATTTTTCTCAATGTGGCCCATGCAGATGGGTGAACTACAAAACCGTTTTTCCAGGGCCGTTTCGCCTCCTTTTTGTCTTATCATGCGGGCCTCCTCTGCTGGTGCAGGCCTGGGCCGGCATCTGCGCACTGGGCAAAAAATCGCACCAATCGGTGGACCGAGCCAAGCAAGGCCCACAATGCCCCTATCTTGGCCTTTTTTCTTTTATCGGAATTTGTCATTCCAGTTAAAACTGCGAACTATTTCTAAAAAAACTGCGATCTTGTAAAATGTATATAAAATCAACCAAGTTTCAAAAAATGTAAAATATTTTTCTGTAAGCTTCTGATGCTGAGAACCATACATTAAAAATGATGGATTGCTGTGAATGACCATTATACCCCTAGAGCTAAATAGACAAAGTTAACCCTAGTTAATTTATTTATGCACTAGGCATCTAAAATTCATGATAAATTCATAGTGCGTGTAACTCATTAAAATATGACTGCTAAAGACTCACTCCCTTTTCATATTTCATATTAAACATCAATAAACACTAGGCCGAGACCTAGAGAAAGTCTAATGCAACCCTCTAACTAGCCTATAAACACTAATCCAGAGCAGTTTATCTAATCACCTAATCTTCTCTTGAGTGCAATGATGGATAGAACACAAATGTATGAGTCTCAACTCAACTATACTTCCCTCAAACTCACTCTAAACGGCTGGGTGTACTAGTTGTTGGACCCCTTGGTTGCATTTGCGTTGAGCACCGGATAATTCCGATGACCACACTGGAGAAATATAATGCCTCTGCTACATCGATTAGCCATTACCGACCATTTGGAAGCCTATTCATCTAGCTAGTGGTTCCTTAGAGCCTCACTAGATAAATCTAGTGCGCTGTCCAGAGGACTTTCAATCTTTAGTGCATTCTCCGTGCCTCACCGCAGAATGGCAGTGCTCTTATTTTCTTTCTCCATGGTGCTTGTGCAAGGTCTCACTCAGTGCTGAATTTTGGTGGTAAACACTAGTGCCAATATGGGACGTACACCGTGCACTATTGCTTACTCTACCTCAAACTCATCACACTAGAGAAGGTTTGGTGCTACTGTTCTAGCACACATTGGAAAGCTCTTTTTTGTTATTTGAGCGTTGTTTCTTTGCGTCATATATTGTCCAAGCTTTGATTTGTTTATGTCTTGACCTTATTTTGTTTGTCTTAGGGTCTTTAATACTTTTCTTTGATCTTCTTTTCAAATGTTAATTGCATGAACTTCTTCATATCCTAGCTCAAGTCCATCTTTCCATCCTTAGGACTAGTATATCTTATATACGTACTACAAAATATTGTTAATTACTTAATTATAATACTTATGTTATCATTCAACCACAAATTTGTTTTTCTCAAAGTATACAGGTGAGCTGCATATCATTGTATTAAGATAAAAAAATGGTCATGTACAATTATACTCCCAACTCCGGACCAAGCTGTAGGAGGGTTTTGATGACCTAATACACTGTTTTTCTAACTGATAAACCACACACTCTTGGATGAGACCTCTCTCTAACCGCCTACCTACCATGTTGCTAGAGCTGGACCTAAGGCATCAAGCTTGTTTGCACTAACAAGACACCACAAGTGGTGTTCATCGTCAAAGGCACGCAACACGTCATTCATGTTGGGACCGACACCCTCAACGGCGCAGTATCAACCATGCGCACATGACACGAGTGAATTGAATCTTTTCCTCTTGTCTTTTAGGGTGCGCTTACTTGCCCTTCTCCACCATTTTGCAAAATTCCGCTCATTAAGCTTGGCATACACCATGTTCCAGACCAAGGGGGGGCAGGACCCAGAACCAAAACTGGCATGCAAGGACACAAGAAGTTAGCAAGTGTTGGATGGTTTAGTCCACTTGATCACAAAGCGGACTTTGGTTGGGATGGGGAAAGTTCCATATCGCCAAACGATCCCCTGTCCAATATCTCCAGTACATCCAATCCAGCCACGGGAAAACTTTTGTGTTTTCGAGATTCCACCACCAAACTAGACCTTTCCTAAGTTCTTTATATTTCTGATAGTGCGGATCATGTTATCACATTGTCACAGCACCGAGCACTCACCCTGTAGTGGAGCTCCCGCTTTATCCTCCACTACTGCCCTCCTATGACAATGTGCTTTGCATCGTTGTTCATGGTGATGGTCACATTCTATCAGGGTATAGGCCACTTTTCATTGTGTCTTTCTCCTGTACTATTCCCTCTGCCTGATTCTGCAACTAGTGCCTCCATCCTGCAAAGTTCGTGCATCTATACAAAAGCAACGAGGGCTGGCCGGTCGCTAAATCGTCAGTTGGCAATTCTTTTAGGCTGGAAGGTTTTTCCCCTTTGATCTATCTCCATGCCACATGATGATGGAACGTGTGAACTAACTCTAGGGTGGTGACAAACAAGACCAAGCGTGACCACTGTTTCATGTCTATCCCAATCCCAGTATGTACTGTAATTCACATAGTATACTGAACAATGTGGCGCACTGTGCAACTTTTTCTCATTTCAGGTTTACTGGTGACGATAAATTAGTTGCACACACTCAAAAAAAGCCATGCCAGCAACAACTGGCAGAATTCACATCATCAAACCACAAAAAAGAAACATGTGCTGATGCACTGGAGAAGCAGTATAAAAAAGAATTTATTGCTGTAACAACTGAAAGAAGAGTTTTGTCTAGTTACAATTGTCAAGTACTCCCTTGGTTCTAAATTATTAGACGGTTCGGCTTTCATAGATACATCGCTTTTACCGTATATCTAGTCATAATGTATATCGTACTAGAAACACCAAAACGTCCTATAGTTGGGAATGGAGGGAGTACTCTATAGATATTTAAAAAGAAGTAAGCAAGCATAGACCAACCATGTGATTACTATACCCCATCCTTAAAATTCCATGCAGCAGAAAGCAGGTGACAGCCTGACACTCTCCCACAGAAAATTCTCGAATCCCCTTCTCTTGGAACTTGTTCAGACTTCAGAGGAGAAGTGAGATTAGCATCTGCTGCAGACTAGAGATTGCCCAGCTGACTGTGGTTATATATTAGGCTGCCGTGCCGAAAGAAAGGTGGAGCCAAAACTAAGACCTGCTTCAGCTTGCTTCAGGTTCATGTTGTGAGCGTGTTACCAGAGTATCCAGTGCATGATTTCAGAAATGGGGACGCTGCCATGCCCATGGAGATCTGTCCACCTCTTTGCTCTCATCGCCTTCGCCTTGTTGTTCTCGACTTCATTTGCTGGTTTGTGGGCTTTGTGCGACTAGTTCTTTCTTCCTAGTGGTCCTTGAGTATGTTTTCCATGATTCAAGCCTTGAATTCGTAAACATATATATGGTTGTTGAGTACTCAACGTCCTGTTTTACCTCGTTCCAAAACAAACTCCTTCCAGCTGGTCCTGCCTTGTTTATATTAAGTTTCAACCAGATACAAGATAAGTAGATCTTGGAAAGCATATTTGGTGAAGGAACTAAATAATAGGTTCCAGTTATGTGTAGCAGGTGTGAATATGTGATTATCTTTTTTGGGAGGAAATAGGTTTGACCCTTCATGGTTTTCACCGGTGTGATGGTTTCTTCTTTCAGGGAGACACTACAGTTTCTTGACAGATCAAGATGCCCTACGTCAACAAGGAGAGGTATATAGCAGGAAAACTAAACTGACAGGCTTTCCATAGCTTTCATCTCCCTGAGTTCATCTCTATGCATATGGGCTTCATATATACATTATATCTAGCTTTTTCAGGCAAAGATTATCTTCCCGTTTTGCTCACCTTTATGTGAAAATCAACATTTAGGCATCACAAACTGAACAGAAGGAAGCACTAGTTCCATTGGTGCATGCTCGGATGCTCCACGTCAAGACGAATGATTACAGCAGCTACGACCCTTCCCCATCCATGGACAAGCCACACTTCAAGCTCATACCCAACTGATCAATCATGTATATATCCAGTTTGCAGCAATGGAGTTGCTGATGAGGAATTTTGCAGCTTAAATGTGTGCCTGATTTATAGATACAGAGGCATTCCTAAGCTTGCATAAACTGTTCTCATGACAATTAATATGTTATTATATAGATGTGACATAGCTGTTTTCTCCTTTGCTTGATACATTTACATAGTCACAGGCCTTGTTGTGGATATTTGGACTGGAATCATTTGTTATTTCAGAAATATTTATTTAGTAATTAATTTTGAATTTTCTAAACAATAGGATAAATAAGCAAAAGTGTTCCCCGAATTATCAATGATGAGGTGGAAAGCTAAAAGGATCTAGATGGCCAGAAGGGGATGAATAGCCCATAAAATTTTCTCTACGATTGCACAAACACTAGATCAAAAATAGTTAATACAATAAGAGGTTCTAATAGCAACCGGTTTGTCAAGCTCTATAGTAGCAAGATGGTTCTACTACTAGAGCACTCAACCACACAAGGGCTAGCAACTAAATAGAGCAACACAAACACCCAAGAACTACACAAGCAAGATATATATGAATGAAAAGATTGTCTCTAAGTCTTAGCCAAAGTCAGTTTTAGCTATGAGAGACCCCTCAAGAGAGGTTGAGTGCCTCTGTGAGAGAAGAACTAGACCTTGTTGTTGTTCATTAATTATTGTGTCTCATGATCTTTTGTTTTGATTCAACTTAGTGTTTTTCTCTCCAGTGCCCTCTCTTTGAGTTTTTTATGGTTTCTGTGCTTTTGAGTTTTTTTAGAGTATTTGGCCTAGATGGATTGTGCTACGATGCCTATGGAATATTTCTACCCATCAGATTTGGTACAATTTTCACAAGGGCAAAGTTTGAGAATTTTGAAAAAAGTTGAGAATAATACCCTGAATCAGAAGATGGTTTCTTCAATCCTAGAGTTTCTTTGAGCTTTTGGAGGTAAAATTTTTGTGGCACCTTCAAAACATCCTAAGGAAGGTGTGTGAAAAAGTTCATCTAAATTGGACTATATGTTTGATCAAGTTTTGACCTTTTTCTTTTTTGGTTATGGCTCAGTGCAGAGCTTCTGCTTTTGAACAAGCAAGTTTTGCTTTTGAATGCAGAGCTTCCTTCTATGGGGTGAAAATTGTTTTCTAGGGTTTCTGATGTGTCATTTGAGCTTCCTAGCACTTTTCAAGTCCTATATCCTTGTCAATGGTAGGATGGATTCAAATCGGAGTTATGGATACGAATTCAGATATAACTATTTATCATTTTAATTCAAACGAATACGCGTATCGTCAGATACTAATGTAAAATGACTTTCTCGAATTCAGATTTAGATATCTACTTCATTTTGAAGATAATATGTATCTCTATTTTCTTACTAATAGTTTCAAACTATAATAAAATCATTATGGCTAAAGGGATTTAAAATATAGCTATATAACACAATGGATAAAGGTAACTGTGAAAAAATATATTTAAATCAATTTTTAAATAATTAAATATAACAAAGTATAGATAACATTTATTATTTATTAAACTAAATAGATAAAAATAAATATTAATTAATATGACTAGCCATATTAACATTAATTAAAGGTAATATTTATATATCAATAATAATATTTAAAACTACATTAGCCATAGGTATCTTTAAAATAATGATACACATCATTTGTTATATTAAAATTATTCTCATTTACACATAGTTAATTAGTCATAATAACATTATTTACATGGTTTCAAAATAGTTTTCCTAGGGGGGGAACCTCGCTCTCCACCCCTCCCAACCCCCTCATTCCTCTCCCTCCTCTCTCTTTCTCCAATTTTCTCGATCCGGCGACTCCACAAATCAATCCTAAATGGGGGCCCTACTCGGGCCCCTACCCTAAGTTATAGGAGTTTGGACAAAAAAATTAACTCTAGTGGAGCCTCTATTTGTGCTCCTATTTTTCATGCCCTCTCAAAATATAGTTTCAGGCCCCCCGATGTAGCAACCCCCTATCCCCTCTCATCCGTGGGTCCCACAACACTTTTCTCTCCTCGTCCCGTCCGCGTGCGCTTCTGCCCAGCCGCGGCTGCTCCCCGTTGTGGCGGCTCCTCCTGCGTAGCTTCGCCCCATGCACGACGGCGCCGCCGGCAGAGCTCCTCCCTGTGTGCAGCGGCGCCCCTGACGCGTGGCCACTCGTCCTCGCCCTCCTCCTCCCTCTCGCAACATGGACCTACGACGGCAAGCTCTACCAGGTGCCAGCGAGGCTCCCTCTCTCCCCCAAGGCCAGATTTGTGCCGTGCTCGCTCCCTCCCATGGCGCTGCGGCCCCTGCTTGTCACCCCTTTGTCTCACGGGAGCAGCTCCATCACGAGCCATGGCCTCCCGCCACTGGTGCTCGTGGACGAACGCGAGGAGGGGCAGGTGGAACCGCAGAGCCGCCATGGCTGCTCTGCTCTGCTGCAAGCGAGGACAAGCAGGATCCGACCAGCGAGCGGACTGCCTCCGGTGGATCCGGGCCACTGCTGCCATGGTCAGCCGCCATGGCCGGTGCGGGCACGCGGAGGCGCGGGCATGAGGTCGCCGTTGAGGTGGGGCGCCTCACCAAGGTCCGATGAGAGATGAAGGGAGGCACGCGCGTCACCACCGGCCCGAGCTCGCCGATGAGCTCCTCGCCAGCAGTGGGGCTCCTCGCCAGCGGCTTCGGGGGAAGACGGCGCCGGCAGTGATGCAGTGGGCCTACATCGCAAGGAGCTCTAGGCGACGTGGACGGGGGCCCAACCGCCGGATCCGGGCGCGACGCGGAAACGACTGTCGGATCTGGTCCCTCCGGCTTTGGAGGAGGACCGACAGACGGCGGCAGCGAAAATGGGCGGCGGCCTCGGGCGAGCAGCCTCCGGCACATGGCATAGAAGGGGAGGCGGATGGGGCATAGGGGTGAGCCGGGGAGGGGGATGGGAAGGGGAAGGAGGAGGTGGAAGCGGAGGCCGGGGCTGGGGAAGTTACTGGCACCGGCGCCGGCGTCGCAGGGCCCGTGGAGGTCGTCGTCCGCTGCAGAGGACGAGTGCATGCGTGAGGCGGGCCAAGGCGGCGATGGTGGAGCGCAGGAATCTTGGGCTGGATAGGGTCTTAGGCTGGAGTTAGACTCAATTTTGAGTCCCTATTATTTGCAGATCTATATGCAAATGATAAAAGTAGGGGCTAATTTTACATGCCGGGTTGGAATTGCTCTAAGCTAATTAATAATTTTCCTTGGATTTATTGCCTGGGTCACGGTTGGCTCAAACGATCCAACCAAGCCGCCCGTCCTCACAGCCACACCTCTCCTTGGACTGCATGGACGACCCATCGACGGTGCCATCGAGGCGCATCACGTTCACGGCCCCAATGGCAGGTCGGCGGCGCCCTTGACCCGCATCACGTCGTAGTCTAGCACCGTCGCCAGGGCGCTTTATGCCCGTTGGCCTCGTCGACAACCGGCGGCTCCAGCCCGCACGCCTGCATGTATCACTGTCCGGCCAGCTGGTCCGCCATGAAATAGACTAGCTGGCCGCGCCGCCGCTGTTGTCGTAGCATAGGCGCCATTCCAGAGTTCGGTATCGTACACACGCACCGCCGTGTCGCGCCGCCGCCAGCTAGATCCCGCACGTGTAGGCGCTGACGCCGGAGACCGATCGACCAGAAGCAGAATCCAGATGTCGTAAGTCTGGTCGGGGACGCACGCCCCTCGTTCTCGACCATCCCATCCTCGTCGCGGACGAACTATGCATGTCATGGCCATGTGCACAGCCGACCACGCCGCCTCCGCGAATGCCGCGTCGCGGGGCGTGGCCACGTCGTCGTGGAATACTTCGAGGCCGGACGAACTTTCGGTGACGAGGTCCTTCCAGCGCGCCGCGTCGTGCAGCATGTGTGCACGCCCTTGACTGAAATTCTTACCACACTCAGCTAGTCCTTTTGTCATGTAGCTAGGACTGGCCTGGGACTCTCAATTCATCTGCAAATCTTTTGCGAGCCCATGGGCTGGACTTGTGGCTGGGTTGAGCCCAAATAAGACCCATGTAATAACTAAATCAATAAAAAATGATTAATTATTATCTTCATGGGCGGCTTTGGCGTTGGTGATATTTTTATTTGCTATTTATTGGTTGGGTTGATTCCATCAAGCCGCAGAGTTATTAGTCGGGTTATTTGGACCAAATTGTTAGCGGTGACGTGAGTTGTAACAGTTATATCAAAATCGTACAAGATGAGTGAGACATTTTCCTCAATTGTATGAGCTTTTATACATGATTGACATTTGTCTTTTTCTTTCTTCATCTAATAGAAGTTGTGGCAAAGTTTTTGCCGTATCTTTTTCTAACAAAAATCAGCAGCGACAGGAGCAAAGAAAAGAGACGAGAAACTAAAGACACTGAAGCTGACAAACGAAAAGTAAATAACAAGTCGGAGGCCTGCCTGCTGCCGGCATGTTTGTCTTCTCCGTTGGCGCCAAACGATCAAGAAGCGACATTACAAGGCAACCTCGCTCCACGCAGTTTCCATGGCCACCAGATCAAGCTGACAGTGGTATATATATATATCGCAATATGTTCTGTTTTTGCAACGATGGATTGCAGATGCATACAGTATAAGTGAAGCCTATTATTCACTGACGACCTGCAAACTTGCCTATACCGTGTCCCGTTCCTTTTGGATCGAGACTGATTGGCTGACTGGGTGTTATATGTGGAATAGGTGATGTGGTTTCCTTGACGATGGAACGCCCTTGCTTCAATTCTCGCCCGATCGAACGTGCTGCAGGCCACCTGCGCACTGCACGCATGTTCGTCCTTGGGTTATATATGGGGCTTTATTATGGGCTTGCCGCATCAGATCGCTCTGTGCTCTCTCCATCGGTCCATCCATCCACCTCAGTCTAACAGAAAGGGCAATCTGATAATCGTGGTAGATGCTGGATAGCAACAGTTTCCAAACGCCGCCGCGTCTGCAAACGCCCTGCTGCATCATTTTTGCCGCCGGGGACCGGTTTTATTGAAGGCTTTTGTGTTGCACTAGCTAGGGTGCTTTATGTAGCATCCCTCTAGTCTCTAGATATAGCTATGTGCGAATCACCCGGAGACGTCCTCGCAGCGCCAAAATGTAGGCGATTACCCGGAGAGTCTTGGCCAGGATCGGAGCAAGTGACGTGCTCGGAGCCACTATCTGCTCGCTGCCGATATATACATACAAATAACACACGCTTTATGGGACTACTAGCTAAAGAAGAAGTCGAAGGCCTGCCTGCCGCGCCGGCATGTTTGTCTTCTCCCTTGGCGCCAAACGATCAAGAACCAACGTTACAATACAAGCAACCTCCACGCTTTCTCCGTCGACCACTGTCCAAAAGCCATCTTCATTCGCGTCCGTCCGGGCCGGCTTCGTGTCCTCAGATCCTCATATGGACTATGGCGGCGGCGACTGGTTCTGGGTGCGCCGGCTAGCCGAGGCGGAGGCCGTGGCGGCTGCTGCAATGGGCGCCCGGCGGCCCTCCACGGCATGGGTAGAGGAGGAGGAGGAGGAGGAGCGGCCGCTGTCGGTGGTCTTCGCGTCGCCGGCCGAAAACTTCACGGACGCCGCGCCGATCGGGAATGGCAGCCTCGGCGGCATGGTGTGGGGCGGCGTCGCCACCGACAAGCTCCAGCTGAACCGTATGTAACTATTAGCTGTCCACTCTTCTTGCATTCCATTTCCATTACAGTAATAATTTTCCTTGCTTCACCAACATTTACAATTTTTCTTAAACATGCATGTGTTTGTTCCGTGATCCTTGAAATAAATTAAACGTGCGTTGCGTTTTGACTTGGTGGCTGTTGCCGCTTGCAGACGACACCCTGTGGACCGGCGCACCAGGGAGCTACAGCGACCCGGACGCGCCGGCTGCTCTGGCGGCGGTGAGGGAGCTCGTCGACCAAGGCCGCTTCGCCGACGCTACTGAGGCAGCCAGACGCCTCTTCGGTGGCAATTCGGAGGTATACATTTACAGATCACAAAAGCACCACGCATGGCCTTCTCCTGTCTGTTTTATTTGCCCTTTTCTTTATCTTTCTCCACGCTTGCCTTCAGCAAGCAGTGGTAGGGGTTTCGGTACTCAGCGATAAATGCGAAATTTCAGAAATATCAGACCAAACTCAAATTGAATTTAAAAACATTTTGTGTCATTTCACTTGAAACATTCTTCGATTCATGAGGCATAAAAAATGTATATAAGACCGACAGAATAAGGCAATACATCATATATATAGTAGAGCATCAGTAATAATATGGCATGCCAAGATCAGTGAGTTGCCAATGCTAGTGACGCCTGACAATGGGAGTGAGGAAACTGAATAAATCTATAGGTCTTTATGAGCCTAGAGGATATGGAGGACAATTTTAGTGCGATTTGGTGTAATTTTGGAGCAAAAGATGAATTCGACCGAAAAATTTTGGCCGGTACAAAAACATTTTGAACCCCAGCGACAAAGGTGTGGTAAATATTTCTGGAATTTCAGCGATATTTTGCCGAAATTGTGAACCCTCTACCTATCCTATACACTTCAAAACTTACACGTACATCCATTCCTCAAATTTTGTACATTTACACTGATTGATTTCCCTTAAACAAGGTCTACCAACCTATGGGTGATGTAAACCTCGAGTTCGTCGGTTCCGACCAGCAGCCGTACCCGTACAATTCCTACAAGAGGGAGCTGGATCTTCACACGGCGACGGTGCTCGTCACCTACAACGTCGGGCCGGTGCAGTACACGAGGGAGCACTTCTGCTCGCATCCGCATCAGGTGATCGTCACCAGGATCGCCGCCAGCGAGCCAGGGCACGTCTCATGCACACTCTCCCTCAGCAGCCAGCTCAAGAACACAGTCACTCTGACCAACGCCAATGAGGTCACCATGGAGGGCGTCTGCCCACGACAGAGGCCTCCTCTTCCTGGCCTGCAGCAGCTGAGGAATAGCAGCAGCAGCAGCAACTCCAGTGATGACGATGATGTAACAACAGGAGGCATCAAGTTTGCGGCGGTTCTTGGTGTGCAGATGGGTGGGGACAACGCGAAGGCGGCGGTTCTAAATGATCAGAACAAGCTGAGGCTTGATGCTGCAGATTGGATCGTGTTGGTCGTTGCTGCTTCGTCCTCGTTTGATGGTCCGTTTGTCAGCCCTTCAGAGTCTAGGCTGGATCCCACGTCTGCAGCTGTGGCTACGTTGAATCGTGCTAGAAGTTTGACGTATGAACAGCTGAAAGCTGCTCATTTGGATGATTACCAGCACCTCTTTCACCGCGTAACCTTGCAGCTTTCGCCGCCAGGAGGATTATTGGAGGACGCACACGACGGTCGTTTGATGATGAAAAGAGGAATTGGTGGTGATGAAGGAATCATCAGAAGTTCTGCAGACAGGGTGAAGAGTTTTGCTACTGATGAGGATCCTTCGCTTGTTGAACTGTTGTTCCAGTATGGACGCTATCTTCTCATTTCGTGCTCTAGGCCTGGGACTCAAGTGTCCAATCTGCAAGGAATCTGGAGCGCAGATGTTGCGCCAGCATGGGAGTAAGATCGATGGACGGACCTCTATATATGTCCTACATTTTTTTTTTCTTGATTGAACCAGCAAGAGATCGACCTAGCTAATTATGATGATCCAATTAATCACACTAATATCAATTGCTTTTTTCAGTGCAGCTCCTCATCTTAACATAAATCTACAGATGAATTACTGGCCAACGCTGCCTTGCAACCTTAGTGAATGCCAGGAACCATTATTCGACTACCTTCTATCTCTTGCAGTAAATGGTAGCAAAACAGCAAAAGTAAGTTTAATATTACAGTCCTCTGACTCTGATCGGTTTAGTAGAACTTCAAGATCATTATGGATTAGGTTAATTCATATATACAGAAATTACATTGATATTGTCGAAATTTCTAGCTTCTTGATACTGAACTTATTTGACCACACCCACCAATGTTCTTATCCACTATCTCATTGCATAATCCATTGGTTCATAAAAATATAATTATTAGCTCTTGAGAATCCAAAAATCACAGGGTTACTGTAATCCAAAAACTATACAGTGATTAGTTATTTGTTATTCTAGTGATAATAATAATTAACAAAATCTGCTAATAAATAAAAAATGCATTATGTTTCATATCTTTAACAAGACACTGACAGTGATTGTTAAGTTAGTGAAAGTGGGGCAGCACAAAGTGTGACTTCACTAATAGTAGAGATTGTATTTTACTCTTCCATGTGATTGGAATTATGAAGCAATAAAAATTTAAACCAAGATTGAGTTGCACCTTATGTAACTGTGACAGGTCAATTACCAAGCACGCGGATGGGTAACGCATCATGTGTCAGATATATGGGCCAAGTCTTCAGCCTTTCTTAAGAATCCTAAGCATGCTGTGTGGCCAATGGGAGGTGCTTGGCTTTGCACACATCTGTGGGAGCATTATCAGTATTCTCTTGACAGGGTAAGAACCAATACTTATGTATACCGTCCACTGTTGTCCTTTCACTGGATTTGGCAAGTAACCCTTGTTAATAGAAGTACATATTAATTTTAAACATGTATCCATGCATGATCTAGTCGTCAAGTAAAACACGTCTGAATAAATTGTTTGCACAAATTTCAATAAAAAACAAATACATGCCAAGATTTGTATAAAACTTACTTGATAGCTCATAGCTTCAAAAAATTTTAGGATTTTTTGGAGTATACTGCATATCCATTGCTGGAAGGCTGTGCAACTTTTCTGGTTGACTGGCTGGTTGAAGGACCTGGAGGCGACCTACGAACCAATCCCTCAACATCTCCGGAGCATGCTTTCACAGCTCCTGACGGTAAGCCAGCGAGCGTGAGCTATTCAACAACAATGGACATGTCTATCATAAGGGAAGTTTTTTTAGCTGTCCTGCAGTCTTCAGAGGTAATTAATTTGGTATCTGGTTATATATAATTATTTCTATAAGTTGGATGGCATAACTGTGATATTATTGAGAGAGAGGTATATTTGTGATTTATATTGGATTATAAAATGATGATATACTTTTCCACACTATAGACCTTGAATAAGTCTGATACTGATTTGGTTCAGAAGATTAAGAAAGCTCTACCAAGGCTTCCTCCTATTCAGTTTGCAAGAGACAACACTATCATGGAATGGGTATGTCCACTGAATCGGAAGAATTCAATTTTCGGTGAACAATTCTTCAATGATTTTCTGAATATGTCTGTCTATGCAGGCACTAGATTTCCAGGACCCAGAAGTCCATCACAGGCACGTGTCGCATCTATTTGGACTTTACCCTGGACATACTATAACCATGGAGAATAATCCTGATGTTTGTGGAGCTGTTTCTAACAGCCTTTATAAAAGAGGTTTGCACAACACTTCACAAAACTGCATTTGACATCCCTGGAATATCTTTGTACCATTGTATTCAATATGTAACCACTGAGGGAAGCAATGATGCTTGACTGCTCAGCGCTATGGCTAGTTGGCAGATGCAGAGCAATCAACCAAGCCAAGCCTAACCTTGAGGCACTATGTAATTTATTATAACAAGCAAACGTTACAAACCTGCATCCCAACTGAATTCTTTAATTGTGTAATACATTTCACTGAAAATGAAAAATCGTCCATTTGCCTTTTAGGCGAAGACGGCCCAGGATGGTCAACAACATGGAAGATGGCCCTCTGGGCACGTCTTATGAACAGCGAGAATGCATACAGAATGGTCCTGAAGTTGATCATTTTGGTTCCCGCTGGTGAAAAGATCGATTTTGAAGGAGGACTGTATAACAATCTATGGACAGCGCATCCACCATTCCAGATTGACGCCAATTTTGGGTGACACAACAGACACATCTCCAGCAACCTCTCTGGAATTTTAGATGACAGAGAGTTTACATGAACATGTTCTTTCTTACTGAAGGTTCACAGCTGCCATTGCCGAGATGCTGGTTCAGAGCACACAGAATGATCTCTACCTGCTCCCTGCCCTGCCGCGCGACAAGTGGCCCCGAGGCTGTGTCAAAGGGCTGAGGGCTCGAGGAGATGTGACTCTAAACATATGCTGGGATGAAGGGGAGCTTCAAGAAGCAATGTTATGGTCGAAAAACCGGAACTCAGTTACAAGGGTTCACTACGGTGGACACCTTACCTCTGTTAGAGTTTGCTCCGGTACTGTGTACAGGTTCAACAGGGGATTGCAGTGCTTGGAGGCGTGGCCCTTACCCCTCGGCAAATGACTTTCACAATTTAGTTAACGTACAGTCCAAACATCAGAGTTGATAGTTAATAATACATGTGCTTTCTCTACCTTATCAGAGAGAGAGAGAGAGAGAGAGAGAGAGAGAGAGAGAGAGAGAGAGAAGAGAGAGGAAGAGGCCCTTCTTCCAAATGGCCAACATCACTTCACTGAAAGGCAAATTTATTTACAAGGCTTGTTTCTCCTTCTCCTTTTGTTGAAGACCTTTTCGCTTGAATACCAGTCCAGCCTCCATAGTAGCTCACCAACTATACAAAACAACAGGAATGTTTCAGCATGGTGCTGCGTGTATAGAACAGAAAAAGAAACTTAAATAAAACGAGGACATAAAGTGGAGTCGGTTAAATGGGGTGCTGTTTTGTAATATTGTTTTACCTTGATTTCTTTTTTCCATCTAACAAAATTCTAGCAAAGCTCTTGTCGCCTTTCTAAAAAATAAAGAGACGTGTAAGATTATAAAAAACTTGACCGGTGAGGGAAGAATCGCCCTCATGATATTGTCATCAGAAGGGGCCATATGAACCCAATCAAGAAAAACCCCGAACCCTGACACATGCTCCCAAGGGCCAAGTGAACCGGGACAGATCAATCAGCCACAGCGCACCGTTGCTGATGCATTTTAGTCACCAAGCTCGCGTGCATAACATGGAGGGGTGGTACCGAAAATTCTGCCCCCGTGGGGGCTCGAACTCCGGTCAGCCAGCTAAGGCCCAAAGCCTCCCTGTCTGGCCAGTCAAGCCAAAGATCATCAGAAGATCAAAGGAGACCAACGGTGCCAAGAGTCCAATGATGGATCGATTGTAGGAGGACTCAGCAATTTATTGTAGCAAATATTTAGTTGAAGAAGTACACCACATAGAGCTGAAGTTGACCCAAATTTCCACAAGGACACTCGTCATCAGCACAAAAGCTTTGCGAACATAGCCTAACAAAATTTGCTACAAGGCCTCCTATATGAAGGCTGACCAACCCAGGTCAGCGCACCACAACATAACCCCCACCACTTCCATCATTCTCCTCCTACTTCATTCTACCCCTCACCCTGGCGCTAATCTCTGCCCCCCTCCCAACGCTCTAATCTAGCCGCCCCTTCCTTCTCCCTTGCCGATTACCGCTGCCACCTTCCCCTGTTCCCCGCAACTGCCGTCTTCCTATATCCAGCTCGCCAGAGCCACAACCCACACCTAGCCCCACGCTAACCTAGCCAACCTTCACGCCCTCGCTGCCATTCCTAGCAAACAACCCTGTCGGCCCCGCCTCGGTGACCACCTCCACAGCTAGTCCAGCGCCCTCCGCGACCACCCCTCTAGGTACGACAACAAAAGAAACCTCCAAACCCCGGTACCCAAACCCTAACCCTAACTTGTCACTCGCGACCTCCTCTCCAGTGCCCATAGCGCTGCTTGCGTCACCTACCATCTACTGCTATGTGAGCTCGCATCGATGCCACTACATCGGTCGGGCCTGTGCCAATGCCGCCGGCGCAACCATGTCACTCCGGCGGTGAAGGAAGAACCAACACCGTCCAATCCTCCGCAAGCACGAATATTAAGGTCGACCTAAAGATTAGGCCAAAAAGGAAATTTAGTGTGATTCGAATCTGTTCCCGATTCATATATGGGAATCAAATGTGAAATTCATGTCCAAAATTTATAAGCGCATATATGTATGGTTCCTATATGTATACAAACTCTATCCAATTAAAATTACTTAGGATATTTTAATTCTGGATTTATCACAACTTCCTTTGTAGCGATAGATGTTGTACAAAAAAACTTCCTTTGCACCGGCCCAGTAGGCCTGTAGTTGTGAAGGCCTAGCCTATAAGAAAGGCCTATCTGATTAAAATTAAGGCCTACCCTAACCATATGGTTTAGGTTTTACACCCACAGGAAGAAACCGCCATGCAAAGGGAAGGGCTATTAGATGGACGCTTCCAAGAAAGTATGCGGTGCCCGAAGGCGTCACCATCATCATCCTGATAAGGCTTGGCTTTCGCCATGGCGCCCAACCCTCTGCATGGGCCTCAGTGCTGCCATTGCCAAACATGGGTTGCCACCCATCAACCACTTCAAGTTCCGCCGATAGCCACTGTTGCTGTCACTTTTGCATCTATAGGTGGGCTTGGTTCGGTCAGAATCCATGGCCTAAGGGTGTGCACGAGCGCACCCGTTGGGTTATCCTCGAGCCCCTGGATGATCCTGGCTGGATTAGTCAGCGGTCTCATGGTTGGGAACCTTTGAATCAAAGTTTTAACATGCACATATGTTAGGATCTCGTCACCACCCCCTCCCATGCTAACCTAGCCAACCTTGGTGCCCCTGCACCACCCCCGCCCAACACCCTGTCATCTCATGCCCTAGCGACCACCTCCACCTCTGGTCCGGTGGCCTCCCCGACCACCCCTCTATGCCTGGCAATAAAAGAATTCTTCCCCAAAACCCTAGAACCCAAAGAACCTAACCCTAACTCGTCACCCACAATCTCCTTGATCTCTGGTGCCTGCTGCCTGCCGTTTATCACTCTATGAGCTTGATGCAAATTCCGCAACTCTGGCTAGTCCGGTGCCAATGCTGCTAGCACAACCATGTCATCCTGATAGGGGGAGGAAGAAGAACCGGCGTCGTCCAACCGTACATCGGCATGAAATCTTAAGGTTTGGTGCGATTCAAATCTGTTCCCGATTCCTATTGGATTCAACTGCTAAATTCATGTCCAAAAATTATAAAATTTACAAGCGCAATTGTAGATAAGCTCTCTGTATTAAAATTACTAGACATATTTTAATTCTGGTTGACTAAGTAGGCCCAGCCTACAAGAAAGGCAGAGCGACGTGCTGATCGACTCTTCCCCTCCTGTCCTCGTCTTCCCCGTTCCGCGGTGTCGCTTCAAAAACCCTTGCTACTACGACAAGGAAGCCGCACGCCTACACCAGACACACAGAGTGTAACCCTCATTGATTTTTTTTCCTTTTGCGATGGCCACGTCGGTAGTAGGCACCGGCGGCAAGCGGTCGTCGGGATCTTCCTCCGCCATCGTCGCCGCCACAGCAAGCGGGCACCACATCCTCAGGATCCATGGCTACGCCGGCATCAAGGGAACCCCGACCGGAGAGTACATCAAGTCCCACCCTTTCACCGTCGGCGGCCACCGCTGGACCATCCGCTACTACCCCAACGGCTACAGCTCACAGTTCTCAGATCACATATCCTTCTTCCTCGAGCTTGGTGAAAGCACCGCCAAGGCCGTGAAGCCGCAGTACCAAATCCGTTTCGTCGACCAAGAGGAGAAGAGGTCCCTGACATCAGAACCCGTGGACAACTTTGAGAGCCACACTATTTTGGGCTAGATGGAGTTCATCAAGAGTGAAAGCGCCGCCAAGGCCGTGAAGGCGCAGTACCAAATCCATTTCGTCGACCAAGAGGAGAAGAGGTCCCTGACATCAGAACCCGTGGACAACTTTGAGAGCCACACTATTTTGGGCTATACGCAGTTCATCAAGACGGAAGAATTTGATGAGTCGGAGCATCTCAAGGATGGCTCCTTCGCCGTGCGGTGCGACATCGTTGTCGTCGGCGACGTACGCATGGAGGCCACTGTGTCTGGCTCCGTTGCCGTGCTGGCATCCAACCTGCACCAGCACCTCGGTGGCCTACTCCGGGACGACATGGGCGCCAACGTTGTGTTCGATGTCTGTGGCCGCACCTTCGCCGCACACCGGTGCGTGCTCGTGGCGCGGTCGCCGGTGTTCAGAGCAGAGCTCTTCGGCGCGATGAAGGAGAGCATCGCCGCCACCGCCGGTGGCGTGATCCTCGGTGAGGACATGGAGGCGCGGGCGTTCTGGGGTCTTCTCCACTTCATGTACACCGACATGTTCCCGGAGACACCGAAGGAAGAGGAAGGGGATGAGGAGGAAGATGACGCCATGGTGGTGCAGCATCTGCTGGTCGCGGCGGACAGGTATCGCATGGAGAGGTTGAAGCTAATGTGTAAGGACAAGCTGTCCAGGTACATTGATGTTGGCACGGTGGCTGCCATACTTACGCTAGCTGAGCAGCACCATTGCCATGGGCTGAAGAAGGCGTGCTTTGAGTTTCTTAGCTCCGCCGCGAATCTGAGGGCGGTCGCGGCGAATGATGGCTTCAAGCATCTTACCAGCAGCTTTCCCTCTATTATGGAGGAGTTATTTGTCATGCTTGGCAACCTAGTTCCGTGATGCTTGGTATTTTGGCAATGGCTGTTGTAGTATTCTGAACTTTTGCGTCTTCAGGTAGACTGTGCTGCAGCTGCCAGGTAGACACATCTATCCTAATTCCTATGGAGGTGTTTAAGCAGTAGCATTGTGCTCTATGTCCTTAGCTTGCTAATGAGACTATCTATTTTCTGTTTCAATGTCAGGTTTTCGATGGTCCAGGAAGAGGTACCAAAATTATAGCTTGAATTTGAATTTAGTATCAAACGTAAAAGCGTCGGCAATAATAATTTTTGGTGTCTCATGCTACAATTAGTGGTACCTCTTGGCATCTGGCATTTTGTCACACTCCACTTTTAAGGATAAAAGTAGAATGCATAAATAACCTTATATGCACCCCAGGAACAGTCGCACATATATGATGACAAATTACAAAGAGTATCATTACCCTGTTTATTATATAACATACCAATATTTATTACAGAGTATTGCGCATAAATAATAAATAGCTAAGATATCTTTATTACGGAAGCTCCACACAGGGACATGTCAACTGAGGAACATCAAGCCTAGTACTTATCGCGATAGCTCTCATTTCAACCTTCATCTGTTACCCATCCGGGATTTTCCAAAATTGAAAGTAAAGCAAGCGTAAGTATACAACCATACTCAACAAGCAGCACAGGGTTAATGAGGCTCAAATAAGCTGACAATATTTGACTGTGTTTAGCTTTTATAAGTTAATCATATTGAAGCATAGCATCAAGGTAGTGATACTTCCCATATTCTCATGATCAAAATAACATTAACCAGTGTGTAGCAAGAACGACATTAAGATGCACACATTAACAATTTGAGAACCATTATATTTTGTAAATGTGTCAAGGCCGCCCTAACCGAAGGGCACGGACAATATATTGATTTAAACTCTGATCAGAGGTGTACACTTTCACTGTGAGTCATGTTTTGCAACTGAGTGGACTTATAACTTCCAAACCACCACAAAACATATAAAGCTTCCTATAGGTTCTCCTAACCAATCTGAGATACGGAAATACGTTGTGTATAGAAACCCCCTTCTAATATGGCACAATCCTTCCCGGCTATACTCATAAGGACAGAGGCAGTCCTATACCCCAACTTCCAGACCACTAACCAGCTAGAAAAGGGCCTACAAGTGACTAGAGCTAGAGCCATATAACCCTCACAGCTGTACGGATTCTCCATGATAAATCACTTACAGATAAAAGTCCATGTTTATTAAAAGTCATCATTTTCGTTGATAGCATAACACACATCAAGTTATAAGATCATGACCATTAGAGCACTAGCATCATAACTACCCAATGCAACCTAAAAGGTTCAAGGAATTAGGATATCAAAGCTAGTTATAATCTCTAGGTCATCAAAGACACATGCAAATGAATTATTATTTATAGTGAATAGGTAACAAGGATGATCCATGCTATACTTGCCTTGATTCACAAAGTCCTGCTGATCCTACTGATCCTCAAAGTAGCTTTGCTCAGCAAAAACCTCACCGTGTGAACTCGACATTAACAATCAACACCAGACAATCCAATCGAGCATACATACACGAAGCAAACAAAGAGCTATTAGAGGAACAGTATATCAATCTCATCAAAACAGAAATAAAAAGTTTATAAAACTATTCTACTCACTTCTACGATCACACAGACGTCAAGTTCACCGAAAACGGAGTTATAACGGTGAAGTTATGAATTTTTAAAGATTTCCTATAGATAAATAAATACTTTAAATATAGAATAAAAATATAAATTTCCAAAATACTTCAACAGTAGCACCACTACGTAGATTATGAAATTATGAATCTAACAAAATTTGAACGGACCAAATCGAAGTTAAAACGTAAAAGATATAAGCCTTTAAAGATAATGGCAAAACTGTAAATAGCTGAAAATGAATTCTGAACTGAAAAGAAAAAATACGTTTTCTAGAGAAAGTATTCTAGAAGTTGTTACAAGGAAAATACGCTTTCCAGTGGGCAAAGCGTATTATGGATCTGTTAAACCGAAATTACGCTTCCCAGTAGAGAAAACGTATCCTGTCGAAACCGCCAAGGGTTCTTAACAGATTACCTAGAAACCCAAGGGGTTTTCTGCAAAAACACCACGCAAAGGGGTACGGGTTGTTTCTGGCCGTCCGTTTCACAATGAACTGCTCAGATCGATCGAGACGATCGGCCTCGCCGGGGAAGACGGCCGACACGGCGGCGACATGGCCGACGACGAGAAAAAACTCGCCGGCGTTCACACAGACCACGATTCCGACCACCATTTACACCGTGGCTGGTACCAAACGAACGGGGAGCTCACACCACACTCACCTATGAGGTTAATGGAAGCCGAGGGGTGTCAGGGTCGGCGAGCGGCTCGGAGCGGCGGCCGATGACAAACTGCGCACGGGGAGATCACGATTTAGATGAAATTGCACCCGAAGGATAGCACCAACGTGCGCAGGAGATCATGGCGGAGCTTGCCAACTAGTTAATGGTGAAGATGGTCCATCGGTTGCAGCGAATTGTGAGCTCCGGCCGAAAATTGGTGATGGCTAGGGTTTCGGCGTCGACGGCTCTGACTCGAAGCAAAGGCAGAGGCGGCAGATAGGGTTACGGGAGGAGACTGCGCGCGGGGTGGTGCAACGACTGAGCGACGACGCGGGTCGAGTCAGGCTCGAGCTCACGGCCGAGTCAGAGAAGAAGAAGGTGGCGCGGGGTCCACCTATCGGCGCGGACGGATGACGCGTCTTGATGGGCCTAGCCTGCGGCCCAAGATGGAGCGGCGGGCGCGCGCGGCTGCTGCTGTTGCGGCTTCGGCCTAAGATGAAGGAACAAGGCCACACGCAGAGGGGGGAGCAGAGCAGGCCGGCCGGGCCGTTCGGGCTGGAAGCCAGGAAGGAGAGGGAGGAAAGGGGAAATGAATTTTCTTTCATTCAAACCTCATTTCAAATGCATTTTCAAATTAATTTTGAAATCAAATTCAAATTCAAATTTCACCACAATAAAAATATACACCAGCATGAATGCTCAAGCATGTTTCTACCATGTTTCAACTCTCTTTTCATAAAAATATTTATTTTGCCCATATATTTATTCCCAAAAAATCACTTTGACTATTTTTTTTGAAAATTGAAAACTAGGGTGTTACAAATCTACCCCCCTTAAGAGAATCTTGTCCTCGAGGTTGGATGTTGCTTACTCAAACAACTGCGGATAAGCTGCCCTTAATGCATCCTCTGTTTCCCAGGTTGCCTCAGCCTCAGAGTAACAATTTCACTGCACCTTACACATCTTAATAACCCGGCTTCGGATAACCTTTTCAGCTGCATCCAAAATCCTTACTGGAAACTCTTCATACGTAAGACCATCCTTAATAGTAAGTTCCTCTAAAGGCAAGTGCTCCTTCTCAGGTACACGCAAATACTTGTTAAGTTGAGACACATGGAACACATCATGCACACCAACTAAACTCTCTGGCAATTCCAACTGATACGCCACTTCACCACGTCTCTTTAAAACTTTGAAAGGACCAACATACCTTGGTGCTAGTTTCCCTTTCTGGTTAAACCTCTTCACACTTCTCATAGGAGACACCTTCAAGTACACATAATCACCTTCCTTGAAGGTCAATTCCCTTCTCCGGGTATTTGCATAACTCTTCTGACGGGATTGTGCTATCCTCAGATTCTCCCTAATCACTCATACGTGTTCTTCTGCGGTTCTCAGAACATCTGTTCCAAATAATTGACTTTCCCTAGTCTGATTCCAAAATAATGGTGTCCTACACTTACGCCCATACAAAGCTTTAAATGGTGCCATCTTGAGACTCTGTTGATAACTGTTGTTGTATGAGAACTCTGCATAACACAAATTCTTATCCCAACTTGTACCATACTGTAATGCACAAGCTCTCAGCATGTCCTCCAAAATCTAATTAATCCTCTCAGTTTATCCATCAGTTTGTGGGTGATACGCTGTACTAAATTTCAACTTTGTTCCCAAAGAACTATGCACTACTTCCCAAAAATGAGATATGAATTGAGTACCTCTATCAGACACGATCTTCTATGGAACACCATGCAAATACACGATCCTTTCCAAATACAGTGTAGCCAACTGAGGTCCTGTATCGGTGGTCTTCATAGGCAAAAAGTGAGCGACCTTAGTCAGTCGATCAATTATTACCCAGATGGAATCAAAACCACTCTTAGTTCGAGGTAAACCTGTTATAAAGTCCATACCGACCTCTTCCCACTTCCATTCAGGTATCTTCATTGGCTGCAATAAACCAGCTGGTCTTTGATGTTCTGCTTTCACCCGTTGACATGTATCATATAAAGCAACATACTCTGCCACGTCCTTCTTCAAACCAATCCACCAGTACTTTTCCTTGAGATCCATATACATCTTAGTACTTCCTGGATGGATAGAATAAGCTGACTCATGTGCCTCACGCAGAATTGTCTGACGAAGAGCTTTGACCTCTGGAACACATATCCGGTTACCATACCATAGAGTACCCTCTTCATCAATGCGGAATCCAGGAGCTTTCCCTTCTGCTAACTTCTTGGCTATACACTTTAGATCCTCATCTTCCAACTGACCCTTGCGAATCTCTTCTTCTAAGGTTGGTGTCACCTCTATCTCCATGGCATTGGTAACAAGGGTGAGGTTCAGTTGAGCAAACTTGGCACACAACTCATCAGCATCAGGTGTCATCCGAAGCTCATTAACGTGCTTCTTTCTGCTAAGTGCATCGGCCATGACATTTGCCTTCCCAGGATGGTAGTACATATCAAAATCATAATCATTCAACAGTTCCAACCAATGACGTTGTCTCATGTTCAAGTCAGACTAGGTAAAGATGTACTTCAAACTCTTGTGATTAGTGAAAATATCAGTCTTGTGCCCAATCAGATAGTGTCGCCAAATCTTCAGAGCATGCACCACAGCTACTAGTTCTAGATCATGAGTAGGATAATTAAGCTCATGTTTCCTCAATTGCCTTCAAGCATAAGCAACAACTCTACCTTCTTGCATAAGAACACACCCCAATCCCAAATGAGATGCATCACAATAGATTGAGAACTTCTTGCTTAGATCTAGCAATACCAACACTGGAGTTGTTGTCAACCTCTTCTTGAATTCTTCAAAACTAGCTTGACACTTGTTGGACCACACAAACTTGGCATTCTTCTCTAGTAACGCTATCAATGGCTTAGCAATCTTCGAGAATCCTTCAATGAATCTCCTGTAATAACCAGCCAATCGAAGAAAACTGCGAATCTCGCTAACATCTGTAGGCGGCTTCCAATCCAACACATCTTTCACTTTACTTGGATCAACTGCTATCCCACCATTAGAAACAACATGGCCAAGGAAAGAGACTTCCCCTAACTAGAATTCACATTTGCTCTTCTTAGCATAAAGTTTGTGCTCTCTAAGCTTCTGTAAGACTAACCTCAAATGTTCTGCATGTTCTTCCTTGTTCTTTGAGAATACCAAGATATCATCAATGAAAACCACAACGAACTTATCTAGGTACTCCATAAACACCTTGTTCATCAGGTACATGAAGTAGGCAGGTGCATTAGTCAACCCAAAAGACATAACTGTATACCCATACAACCCATATCTGGTAGTGAATGCCGTCTTCGGTATATCTGAATTTTGAATCTTCAACTGATGATAACCAGAGCATAAATCAATCTTGGAGAACACACAGGCACCTCTCAACTGATCAAACAAGTCATCAATCCTGGGTAAAGGGTACTTGTTCTTGATGGTAACCTCATTGAGAGAACGATAATCAACGCACATTCGTTGAGTTCCATCTTTCTTATCAACAAAAATCACAGGAGAACCCCAAGGTGATGCACTAGGATGAATGAAACCTTTCTCTTCTAATTCCTTTAACTGTTTCTTAAATTCTTCTAGTTCATTAACCCCCATTCTATATGGACGCTTAGCTATAGGTGCAGTGCCAGTTAATAACTCAATAATAAATTTAATATCACGGTCAGGTGGCATACCTAGCAATTCATCGGGAAACACATCCGGGAATTCCTCCACCACCTGATTTTGAGGATCTGCAATGTCATCAAGCTGGTTTAGGGTAGCTGTAGGTGGCGCTTGCATTCTGACATCAACACTGATTCAATCTCCTTTTGGTGTAGTCAGATCCACAACCTTCTCTTTACACTTTATCACAGCTTGGTGAGCTTCCATCCAATCCAATCCCAGAATTAAATCAATACCAGATGCATTCAACACTACAGGGTTTGCTGAAAAGTCTACCCTCCTTAAGAGGAGTTTAGCTAAGGGGCAGTAGTAAGAAGCTGGTATAGCACCCCCTGGTGAATTTACTACCATTTGGTTCTTCATGGCTACAACCGGTATGCTATGATTTCTAACAAATGCTTGCGAGACAAAGGAATGCGAAACTCCAAAATCAAATAGTATAGTAGCAGAGATAGAGTTGATGTTGAACGTACCTAGCATAACTTCTGATGCTTCCTGAGTCGTCTCAGTGGACACATGATTCACCCTTCCATGATTGGCATAGGACTTCTGATTACCATTCTGCTGCTGAGGTGTATGTTGGTTTGATTTCCGGGGGCAGCGATTAGCATAGTGCCCAGGCTCAGCACAATGATAACACAACTGGGGAGTATTGGGACTACCCTTAAGAGGCGTGTTGTTGGGCGTAGTAAGGCGTGGAGTTTGATTTCCAGATTGCTACGACGGTCGTTGATTCCCTTGCTGCTGGTAATTCCCATTCTTACGCTGAGCATGCTGACCCTGGTATCTCTGACTGATTGGGCCCTAGAACCTCTGCTGGAAGCCTTGATGAAAGTTAGAGCAGAAACGAGAATTGTTTCCAAAGCCTTGTCCATTCATCTTCCTCTTCTTGTCCTGTGCCAGGCATTCATTATCCAGCATAATAGCACTATTCACCAATTCTTCAAAAGTGTCGTACTTGTTGCCCTTCAGTTGCAGTCTGAGCTCATAGTATATGCCGTTTAGGAAATGACGCCACTTATCAACGTCTCTTAAAACTTCATGGGGAGCGTAGCGAGCCAACTCCTCAAACTTAGCATGATACTCACTCATAGCCATGGAGCCCATCTTGAGATTCCTGAACTCCTCTGTCTTTTGTTCCTTTAACCCTTCAGAAACGTGGCGAGCCAAGAAATCCTCTTTGAGCCGCTCCCAGGTAATAGCAGGAGCATTATGAGGACGTGCAGCTTGGTATGACTCCGACCTGGTCTGAGCAGCTCCCTGGAGTTGCCCCGAAGCATACAACACTTTCTCAGCATCATTGCACTGTGCAAGATTCAACTGCTTCTCCACAGCACGCAACCAACCTTCAGCATCCAGAGGGTTAGTAGTATGGGTAAACACAGGGGGATGTCCTTGCATAAAGTCGCTGCATTTGTCCCCGGGTGGTTTAGCATGTGGTAGCCCTTCAGCTTGCATGGTCTGCACAAACTGGGTCATAGTCTGCATCAGCTGCATTTGTGCCTCTCTCATTTCCTCATTGGTAACATGTCCAGCACCACGGCCTCTAGCACGGTTACCTCTTCCACCCCAAGCAGCCATCTATATTTCAACCAAAAATCAAAGCATAGAGAGATTCAGGATACAAATCCCTTATATAAAAATAAGGATTACAAAACTGAAAATTTCTAGGCAAGCTTCAATTTTAGCAATATAGAAAAATGGTCATATCTCAAGATCCAGGTATTAAAAGGAGGCATTCTATATATGGTTGGAAAGGTTAAGAAATTCTCTACAACTTCTGTTCTTTATCAGATTCTATCATCTAAGCTGTCGAATTAATCAAACAACAGATACTATTTAGAAATTCCAGACAGCACTGAATATCAGATTGCGAGAGGCATAACTTCCAGCTCAAAACTGATATTGACATGATTCTTGTGGGAATTGTTAGATAAAGAAGTCTAATTATACCCAAAAAAATCTCATACTCATTGGATAAACCAATTTCGAGATATAACCAAAATATCATAGGTTGCTAAAAAAAGTAAGGATGGAGACAGGATAAACCAACCCAAACTTAATTTATTCAAACTTTAACCTTAATCTAAGGAACTTGCGGACATGTCCACAAAGCTCTAGCACTCACACAAAAATCCAAATCATCCATATTACATAATCATAATTCATCAAGCACTCAAGGTTCACACACACTCGAATGACACGACTAACTTGACTCACGATACTAATAACGTGCCTATTACATAAGGGTTTTTAAGCTAAGGTCGAAGCTCATTGTCCAGCCATTCATAGATCTTTGATTGTCTAGTCATGGTTCTGAGCCTATCAATTTCTTTTTGCTTCTCCTTAAGCTTTTGCCCCAGCTGCTCCACCGTGCTTACCATGCGCTGATGCTTGAGCATCATGTCACACGCAAAGTGTGCCAGTTCCCATGACTCAGGTGGCAAATCTTGAGGACTCTTCATACCCCATCCATCCTCCATTCTATGGTCAGCGCGAGGCAAATAGCGAAACTCATCATCTCGCATATTCCCAAAGCGATGGCCACGGCGAGCAATCCAGGCTGTAAAAGCAGCACCCTCAATGCCTTCCTCTTGAGTTGGACTAGGACCAAGATGCTCATAAATCATCTCTATGTTGTAAGAGTTCTGCATCCCTCCTGGGGAACATATAGCCACATTTGTCTCCCAGTAAGTACCTTCCAATGGATGGGTGTGTTGGAAATAAGTGTACTGCATAGCGGGGTCCCAATCAGCATAATAGTCACGAAGAAGCTTCATGAGTCGTATATGCAATCTGGTGTGGCACTCCGGTACGTGAGAGATATTCACAGTCCATCCCATAGGAGCATGCGGTCCACCTCCTCCAGCAGAACCACCAGCAGACGGCGGTGGGGATTGACCATCATCTTGAACTGCTTCTAGCTCTTCTTCTTCAGAAGCTTCCATTGGTTCTTCTTCTTCAACTTGAGGTGATGTAGGCACCGGGGTTGTTGATGGCGGAACAGCTTCCCTAGTCTCTAGGTGGGTGAACAGATCATGATACGCAGCAGCAGTCATGCGGCGAGTATAAGGAGGCATCTACAAGATTAACATAGGTTAGAGTAGAGTGAAGATTCTCTCAATAGAGTAAGTATAAGAGCATAAAAATTGAGAAAATAATAAGGTTAAGTTAAGAAGCATGAAACTAGTGAAGCAAAGGAGACTAAGAACGAACATTCTATCTAGGCTTACGTCCTACAGTCAATACGGCTCCGATACCAACTTGTCACACTCCACTTTTAAGGATAAAAGTAGAATGCATAAATAGCCTTATATGCGCCCCAGGAACAGTCGCACATATAGGATGACAAATTACAAAGAGTATCATTACCCTGTTTATTACATAACGTACCAATATTTATTACAGAGTATTGCGCATAAACAATAAATAACCAAGATATCTTTATTACGGAAGCTCCACACAGGGACACGCCAACTGGTGAACATCAAGCCTAGTACTCATCGCGATAGCTCTCATTCGAACCTTCTTCTGTTACCCATCCGGTATTTTTCAAAATTAAAAGTAAAGCAAGCGTAAGTACACAACCGTACTCAACAAGCATAACATGGGTTAATGAGGCTCAAATAAGCTGACACTGTTTGACTGCGTTTAGCTTTTATAAGTTAATCATATTGAAGCATAGCATCAAGGTAGTGATACTTCCCATATTCTCATGATCAAAATAACATTAACCAGTGTGTAGCAAGAACGACATTAAGATGCACACATTAACAATTTGAGAACCATTATCTTTTGTAAATGTGTCAAGGCCGCCCTAACCGAAGGGCACGGACAATATATTGATTTAAACTCTGATCAGAGGTGTACACTTTCACTGTGAGTCATATTTTACAACTGAGTGGACTTATAACTTCTAAACCACCACAAAACATATAAAGCCTCCTATAGGTTCTCCTAACCAATCAGAGATACGAAAATACGTTGTGTGTAGAAACCCCCCTTCCAATATGGCACAATCCTTTCCGGCTATACTCATAAGGACAGAGGCAGTCCTATACCCCAACTTCTAGACCACTAACCAGCTAGAAAAGGGCCTACAAGTGACTAGAGTCAGAGCCATATAGCCCTCATAGCTGTACGGATTCTCCATGATAAATCACTTATAGATAAAAGTCCATGTTTATTAAAAGTCATCGTTTTCGTTGATAGCATAACACACATCAAGTTATAAGATCATGACCATTAGAGTACTAGCATCATAACTACCCAATGCAACCCAAAAGGTTCAAGGAATCAGGATAACAAAGCTAGTTATAATCTCTAGGTCATCAAAGACACATGCAAATGAATTGTTATTTATAGTGAATAGGTAACAGGGATGATCCATGCTATACTTGCCTTGATTCACAAAGTCCTGCTGATCCTCAAAGTAGCTTTGCTCAGCAAAAACCTCACCGTGTGAACTCGACATTAACAATCAACACCAGACAATCCAATCGAGCATACATACATGAAGCAAATAAAGAGCTATTAGAGGAACAGTACATCAATCTCATCAAAACAGAAATAAAAAGTTTATAAAACTATTCTACTCACTTCTACGATCACACAGACGTCAAGTTCACCGAAAACGGAGTTATAACGGTGAAGTTATAAATTTTTAAAGATTTCCTATAGATAAATAAATACTTTAAATATAGAATAAAAATATAAGTTTCTAAAATACTTCAACAGTAGCACCACTGCGTAGATTACGAAATTATGAATCTAACAAAATTTGAACGGACCAAATCGGAGTTAAAACGTAAAAGATATAAGCCTTTAAAGATAATGGCAAAACTGTAAATAGCTGAAAATGAATTCTGAACTGAAAAGGAAAAATACGTTTTCCAGAGAAAGTATTCTAGAAGTTGTTACAAGGAAAATACGCTTTCCAGTGGGCAAAGCGTATTATGGATCTGTTAAACCGAAATTACGCTTCCCAGTAGAGAAAACGTATCCTGTCGAAACCGCCAAGGGTTCTTAACAGATTACCCAAAAACCTGAGGGGTTTTCTGCAAAAACACCACGCGAAGGGGTATAGGTTGTTTCTGGCCATCCGTTTCACGATGAACGGCTCAGAACGATCGAGACGATGGGCCGCGCCGGGGAAGACGGCCGACACGGCGGCGACATTGCCGACGACGAGAAAAAACTCGCCGGCGTTCACACAGACAACGATTCCGGCCACCATTTACACCGTGGCTGGTACCAAACGAACGGGGAGCTCACACCGCGCTCACCTGTGAGGTTAATGGAAGCCGAGGGGTGTCGGGGTCGGCGAGCGGCTCGGAGCGGCGGCCGGCGGCGAACTACGCATGGGGAGATCACGATTTAGATGAAATTGCACCCGAAGGATAGCACCAACGTGCGTAGGGGATCGTGGCAGAGCTTGCCAACCTGTTAATGGCGAAGATGGTCCGTCGGTTGCAGCGAATTGCGAGCTCCGGCGAAAAATTGGCAGCAGCTAGGGTTTCGGCGTCGGCGGCTCTGACTCGAAGCAAAGGAAGAGGCGGCGGGTAGGGTTATGGGCAGAGGCTGCGGACGCGATCTAATTGCTTAAATAGACCGCGCGCAGGGTGGTGCAACGACCGAGCGACGACGCGGGTCGAGTCGGGCTCGAGCTCGCGGCCGAGTCGGAGAAGAAGAAGGTGGCGCAGGGTCCACCTGTCGGCGACAGCGAGAGAGGGAGGCGGACGCGCGGACAAACGGCGCGTCTTGATGGGCCTGGCCTGCGGCCTAAGATGGAGCGGCGGGCGCGCGCAACTGCTGCTGTTGCGGCTTCGGCCCAAGATGAAGGAAGCGGGCCGCGCGCAGAGGGGGGAGCGGAGCAGGCCGGCCAGGCCATTCGGGCCGGAAGCCAGGAAGGAGAGGGAGGAAAGGAAAAATAAATTTTCTTTTATTCAAACCTCATTTCAAATGCATTTTTAAATTGATTTTGAAATCAAATTCAAATTCAAATTTCACCATAACAAAAATATGCACCAGCATGAATGCTCAAGCATGTTTCTACCATGTTTCAACTCTCTTTTCATAAAAATATTTATTTTACCCATATATTTATTTCCAAAAAATCACTTCGACTATTTTTTTTTGAAAATTGAAAACTAGGGTGTTACACATTTTTCTATGACAAATCTTTGATATTCCAACAGTTTATTTCTGGTTTGCCTTTTAATCCAGGGCATGCTTTGTTTGTCAGATTGTATACTGTCAGGCTGTCAGCTCATCGCTCTGTTAATCCATGGCATAATTTGTTCTCTGCAGGTTGATGTCAGTTGCATCTCCACTTGAATGCTCTCTCTGTTTATGACAAAAACTTATCAAGACATGAACTCAAATATATTTTGCCATGAACTTTTGTGTTTCGGATGGACTCTTTTTTTTCTTGTGAAAATTCGGTTTGAGTTTAACTGAGGGGCTTTGCTGTGGTACTTTCAAATAACTATGGACCGTTCATTCATTTAGATCAGAGGGTTGATATCAATTATTACTTGCTAGCAGGTAATAGATTAAATATATATTATTTAATTTTTAATTTTGTAAAATAGAATAAATAAGGAAATTTTAAGATATAAAAATATTTTTTCAAATCTTATTGATGCATGCCAATCTATTAAATATGGTACATCCTTTCATTTTGTAACTTTGGGATATGACATAACTTACCATTATTTTGGATTTGGCTGTGACATCTAACGTGACTTATATTTTTTAACATTTCTTAATGTGAACAAAGCCGAACGTGCACTGGATTTACAAGTTACAATTAAAAAAAAAAACACATGCACACGTATTGTAACCATGCCTAACATTTTGTACGTGACAACTTTCTCAAAAGAATATACTATTTGCCGTGTATATATATATGTAATAATATATACTTTATATTGTATACTATAATTAATAAACTAATGATACGTGACAAGTCCAACTATTTTTGCTACATAGTGCGTGGTTAGTTGCACTATATACATGTAAGTCACATACAAATTAACAAATAAGCGATAATCATGTAAGGTAAGGCACCATCCTAGGAAAGATCGGTTCATTGCGGCAGAGGATGGATCCATGCTATGGATCTCATGCATGCGTGCCAATATTGCCGTGCATGCTTCTATATCAAAGATGGCAAGGAAAGCAGCGCATTGATATTAGCCATTTTTTCTTGATTATTTGGTTATTTAATTGTCTAATTTTATCTAAATATCAACGGTTGTGATTTATTTAAGCTCTTACCTCCTAAGAGGTAATAGTTGTACCGTAACAAAGCCGTTAACTGAGATGTGTACTTTCTCATTTACATATCATATTCTAAACCAAGAATGGCTGATTTGATCCCCACACTAGATTTACTTATGGATATTTGACTTGAGTCCATCCTAAGATGCAAATTAAACCAGGCAAAGTAGTCCTGTTCTGTCTTTCGTGGACCATCCATTTTTTCGCAAGCAAGCATATAACATGTATTTCATTAAGAGGACAGGAATAGTCAAAAAGCCTACAACGTAAGCGATAGTTGATGATGGTGAGAAACCATCATCAAGCGCACCGCGGAATAAACATACAAGAACATAAAAGAAGAAAAGAGCGACCATCCTCAACATCTAAAGAGCGAGTGTCCTCAACACCTAATACCTAACTATGCCTGTATACGAGAATAAAACACTAACATTTCCTACACAAGACCAAGTCGTGGTGGAAAAGCATCCACCAGTGAACCGAGCGGCAAAGCATCCGCCAATGAACTGAGCGGCAAAGCATCCGCCAACGAACCAAGTGGCAAAGCATCCACCAACGAAATGAGCGGCAAAGCATCCGCCAACGACCAAGCCAGGTGGCAAAGAATCAACCAACGAATCGAGCGACAAACATCTGCCAACAAACAGAGTGCTGAAGCATCCACCAATGAACCTAGCGGCAAAGCGTCCGCCAACGACGATGACGGCAAAGCATCCGTCAGATAGGGTGACGATCGTGAAGATATGCAGGGCAACCCAAGCGAGTAAAAATATAGGACGCACAGACATAGCGAGGAACACCACCAGAAACGCACGACAAGAACGTCGACCACATGGGGCGCAAGCAACGAGCCGTAGAAGATTTTTGCAGCGACACCTTCAGAAAGGAGGTCACACCCATGGTGACAACCCTGGATGCCGTCGACGCTGGCCTTAGATGCCTCTAAGGTAGGGCTTTCGCCCAGAAACTGGCGATGTCGACACGAAAGCATGGGAGTCGATAACGACGCCTCTAGGGAGGTTTATGGCGCCAAGGGCATAACCGTCGTTCGCCCGGTTTCCAAAACTGAACTGGGCTTTCGCCCCAAATCCATACAACCACCCCGACGTCACCTAGACCCAGGAGCAGCACAGCAAGCACATCGCCCACCGACAGGCTGCAATAGCAACCACCATATCCATGGGTCATGGCCGCGAGCACGTCATGGCTGCCTAGAATCCGCCGCTGACGATGAGCCCGCCGGCCGCAGGCCGTCCGCCGAGCCCTGACCCCACGCCACGTCCTGGAGGCACGTCGAGGACTGTCTATGGAACGGCTTTCTTGTCACCAAGGCTTTTCTTTTATTTTTTTTCTCGAATACGCAAAAGATTTGCGTACTTTTGTATTTAAGTAGAAGAGTTTGTTACAACCGTGTTTTCGCTAGTTTTTGAGAGCGAAGGTATTACATGAAGCGCAGCTTTCACTCCTTATATCTTAAGCAGATTACTCACTAAATATATAACCTAGTGTGCGCACACCAACTTGGATCCATAGATCGGTGGTGGCGCTCAAGCGCGTCTACCGCCCGCAGGGTCACCGTGGCCGTGCCGCGTCGGGGAAGAGTTCCGCATCGCCTCGGCGTCACCAGGTTTGGGGTCGTCACCTTCTTTTATTCTTTACGGCTCTGCTTTTAATCTTTACCGGATCTGAAAATTCTCGAGTCGATGGATGAGAAATGTAAGTCCACCTTAACAGCAAGTTTGATCTCTGTTCTTCTCTTTGCCTCTGTACCAAAATACATACATGAGGGTTGATGAAGTCCCACAGTGTCTCTGGTTTGTTAGTTGTTGCGGTGGTTATCCCATTTTTTATAGAGGATTTGGGATCCCATTTGTCGAAGGAACCTTGTTTGCCCGGCCCATGGAAGCCCGGAATTCATATCTGCTATAAGCCCATGGCCTATGGCGCAAACACATGAGCCAACATTCTCCCCGGCCGCCGCCACCGCCGCTGTTGTGCTCTCGTTCCGCCGCCGCTCGTCTCTCCTCCTGTACCAAGACAGTGCCATCATCGATCTCTTCCTCTCCATCGAATCTGCCGTTTAATCTCATCCTCTCAAAAAGCTTTTCTTTTTCCTTCTTGTTTTGATTACCAATCAGATTCAGATCACACATGGAAGAGTAGATAAGATACCTGAATTCTTGGATCTTGGAGATGATCCGGCGGTTCGTGAATGTGGTGGCGGAGAACTACAACACCGGCGGTGATGAGCAGCCGATGCTAGAGCTAGACAGGTTGCAAGAGCTGCCATCCGCCGTGGCTACGTGGAGCAGCTCCAATGTGGATTACTTGTCACTTATGGGCTCCCGCTGCAATGAGAAGGAGGGTAGGATCCTCTGCATGAACAAGGCCGGCACTGCTGTCATCTATGATCCCCATTCGAGTTGCAATTTAATCATGCCAGGCCTGAATCAGTTCAAGGGCCCACTCGTGCCTGTGTCAATCTCACTTGCCGCGGCCAGTGACGAAGGACTGTACATCTTGCTCGGTGGTCCTGATGATGGACTGGAACTGAACTCCAACAACTATCGCTTCAACGACCTCAGATGTGCCCCCCCGTTTCTTTGCCGTTAGTATTGGCAGTCTCTTCCAGCACCACCCTTTGTCGACAACCATCCCCAGTACAAACACAAACCGGCCGTCATCAGCTCTTACACCGTGGTGGACAGTGGCCATACGATCTGCCTGTCTTCAGGGGCAGAGGGCATTGGAACTTACTACTTCAACACAGTGAGCTGGGAATGGAAGCGTGCTGGTGACGGGGTGCTGCCTTCACTGTCACGCTCTATTTTTAAGATAAAAATAGATTGTATAAATAGTCTTATATGCATCTTAGAAATAGTCGCACATATAAAAAAATAAATTACAGAGAGTATCATCACCCTGTTTATTACATAGCAACCAATCTTTATTACAGAGTCTTGCACATAAACAAATAAATAACTAATATATCTATATTGCGGAAACTTCCCACAAAGTCATGTCAACTGGGAAACACCAAGCCTAATACTCATCACGATAGCTCTCATTCCAACCTTTATCTGTTACCTATCCGAGATTTTCGAAAATTTAAAATAACACCAGCGCTACACAACCATACTCAACAAGCATAACATGGGTTAATGAGACTCAAATAAGCTGACACTGTTTGACTGCATTTAGCTTTTATAAGATTATCAAATTGAGCAATTAAGTAGCATCAAGGTAACAAGTATTTCCCAAAACCATCATGATCATTGTCACATAAATGAATAATAAACACCACAATAGATGAATGAACATTTTAGCATGACAAGAGAGATCATCTTTAGTGTAAAGATTCCAAGGCCGCTCATGTCCTTGAGCAAGGCTAGTATACCAGTTTATTAAACTCTGCGCAGAGGTGTACACTTTCACTGTGAGTCGTAATTTACCCTTTCGTCTGAGACGGCCAACCTCTTAGCCCACTACCAAGGAAGGCCGGTAGGGTTCACTATGGAGCCTTTCAAAGGTTCTTCTAATATGTTAGGGCCGCTAAGGTTTCTGCGCCCTACGAATATAGTATCTCCCCTTCTAGATGGCACACAACCGCAACCTATACACATAGAGACAGGGTCCAACTACACCCAACCCGGAATGCACCCCTCTTGCACCATTAAGGGAACCACTAGCAAGCTAGAAAAGGGTCCTCATACTAAGCTAAAGCCAGAGCCATATAGCCCTCACAGCTGTACTGTAAATCCCAGAGATTCTATTACAGATTAGCCCTCAGGTTGTTAAAAGTCATTATTACTGTTCATGATACAATTACTCATCAAGCCACAAGATCATGATATTCATTAAGCACTAGCATCATAGCTACCCAATGCAACCCAAAGGTATCAAGGAATCAAGATAACAACATCTAGTTATAATCTCTAGGGTCATC
>CM041631.1:52368568-52410267 GCA_023333625.1 Bothriochloa decipiens
TCAAGGAATCAAGATAACAACATCTAGTTATAATCTCTAGGGTCATCAAGTGGACATATGCAAATGTAGTATTTATTTAGAGTGTATAGGTAACAAGGAAGATCCATGCTATACTTGCCTTGATTTACAAAGTCTTGCTGGTCCTGCTGATCCACAAAGTAGCCTTGCTCAACAAAACCCTCACCGTCTGAACTCGACATTAACAATCAACACCAGACAATCCAATCGAGCATACATACACAAAGCAACCAAGAGTTATTAGAGGAATAGTACACCAATCTCATTAAAACAGAATAAAAAGTTTACAAAACTATTCTACTCGCTGCTACGATCACACAGACGTCAAGTTCATCGAAAACGGAGTTATAACGGCGAAGATATGAATTTTTAAAGATTTCCTATAGATAAATAAATACTTTAAATATGAACTAAAAATATAAAGTTTCCAAAAATATTCCAATAGTGGCATCACTGCGTAGATTACGAAATTATGAATCTAACGGAATTTGAACGGATCCAATCGGGGTTAAAACATAAAAGATATAAGCTTTTGAAAATAATGGCAAAACTGTAAATAAAGAAAAACGTATTTTAAAACTGTAAAAATGAAATATATTTTCCCGCGAAGGAAACGTATTCTGGAACATGTTAAAAGGAAAAAATACGCTTTCCAGTGGACAAAGCGTATTTATGGATCTGTTAAACAGAAAATACGCTTTTCAGTGGAGAAAACGTATTCAGACGAAACTGCCAAGGGTTCTTAATGAAATAGAACAGAGTTCAAGGGGTTTTTGGCAAAACTGCCAGCTGAAGGTGTATCGGGCGATTATGGGCCATTGAATCTGAGATGGACGGCTCGGATCCGATTGGGGGAAATAGCCTCGCCGGGGACGACGACCACGCAGCGACGGACATGGCCGGCGGTGAGCAGAGCTCGCCGGCGTTCATGAAGACCATGATTCTGGCCACGAAAATGAGCGCGGCCGGTACCCTTCGAAAGAGGAGCTCACGCCGCACTCACCTAGCAGGAAGATGGAGACCGATAGGCGACGGGGTCGTTGAGGAGCTCGGCGCGGCAGACGGCGGTGACCTGCACACGGTGGTGATGCGGTTTAGGCAAAATTGAGCCGAGAAGAAAGCACCATCATGGTCAGGAGACCAAGGCAGTGCTTTCAAGATAGCTTACGGCGTCATTGGCTCAGCGGTTGCGGCCAATTGCAGACTTCGGTGGAGCTTTAGCGGCGGCTAGGGTTTCGGTGTCGCGGCGGCTTGAGGCAAAGACGGCTGGCGCTAGGGTTGGGAGAGGGATTGCGGGTGCGGGTTAAATCCTTAAATAGCCCGAAGGCACGGGGGCGAGCGACCGAGCGGCGGCGCGGGGTGGCGCGGGTCGGACTCGAGCTCCGAATCGGTGTCCCGGTCGGAGGAAGGGGAAGGTGGCGCGGGTCCCACGCGTCAGCGACAGAGCGAGGGAGCGGGCGCGGGTGCGCGGTGCGGCGGCTTGCTGGGTTGCGGCCTGTGACCCAAGAAGAAATGGCAACACGCGCGGCTGGGCCGGCCTAGCGGAGAGGAAGCGTGCCGCAGCAGCCGAGCGGGCCAGAGCGGAGGTGGGGAGGGAGCAGGCCACCGGCAGGCCAAGCGGCTGACCGGGCCAAAATGGAAGAGGAGAAAAGGAGGGAAAGGGAAATGGTTTTCATTATTTGAATCATTTTCAAAAGAAATTTCAAATGGATTTTGAATTCCAAAATCAAATTCAACCACCACAACAAGAAAATATGCACCAGCATGAATGCTCAAGCAACTCCTACCATGTTGCATATTTATTTTTCTGAAAAACATTTATTTTGCCTAAATTATTTATTCACCAAAATGAAAAGTTAAATTATTTTTTACTATTTAAAAACATGCCAAAATCTAGGGTGTTACATTCACCGGCAAAGCCGAGTACATCGCTGGTCTTAAGCTCTGGCTGGGCTTCTCCCTCCATAGCCCTGGTTACCTGTGCGCAGCGTCTGACCTCTTCATGGATCATAAGCCAAAGTCGCTGGTTGCCTGGCCTGATCACATGCCCAAGGAGTGGATGGTAGTAAATGTTAAGCTCCTGAGCCTGGGCTCAGGCAAGTTTGCCGTTGCTAAGGTTTTCAAAGTTGTGAGCAACGACACAGAGGAACCTGCAGGCTTGTTTTCTGAGCGGGATACAGTTGAGGATGAGGTTGTTGTCCTGAGTGGCGTGGAGGTAGAGTTCAGAGGCAAGGATAACAATAGCAACCTACAAGGGCTCAAGTTGCTCCAGCACAAGTCCATTAGTTACACTTGTGCCAAGAGTACTGCCATACACTGTGTGCTATAAAAGATCAGCATCGTTGTCGTTGGCTCTAGTATGTTTAGCATTTCCTTGTTAGCTATTGTATGCATTAGAGCCTGTTACAGACTACTGAGCACTAATGTTGTCAAAATTGGGGTAAAGAAACGGCAGATGCACTTGACATTCTATCTCCTGTTGAGCTGCCAAGGGCCCTGAAGAAATAGCTAGATATAGTAGCTATGGCTGCACTATAGTTGTGTGAGAGGCTCGACACTAAGCTATTTGGTTTGGCGCTAAGCTATTTGCATTTCTACTGTTACGATGATTTTCTCCGCTATAGCTCCGCTGTTTGCCGCTATGATAATTTTCTCCGCTATTTATCAGTTGTCATTTGCTAGTAATTTGGTATTTTGGACCAGGTTGTTCAGTCATATTGTAATGTTATATAGACTTGTGTGAACCTTAGAAACATATTTATATTCATCAAATTTCATATTTCTCATGTTTTCTGCTTTAATTATTGGTGTTTTCAATTTTTTTTAAAAAAACGCTATCTGGCATGGCTACGCTATGGCTCCATTGTAGCTGTATAGCTTTTGAAAAAAGGTGACACTATTTTCCATAGCAGCTATTTAAAACTTGGACTAAGGGTATAGGAGAATGTAGTACCACAAATAGTCATGGTATTTTTGTGGTACCTTGCTTTTCATAACAAGAAGATCGGAGTCTAGATTCGACTATTCATGATGAACAGCATGATAGGCTTTTCTTTTCCCCGAGTTAGAACTTCTTTTTATCCTTGCTAAGTGCCCAACGTGAGGAGAATGAAAAAATAAAGATGATCTTGTAGGCTTTTGTATTTTTCCCAGTGAAAAGATAAACAAGATGATCTTCTATGCTTAATTTTGTAAAACTTGCAAGGGTGTCAATTTGATCTATAAATGCTCAATGTGACTAAGGACCAACATCAACTTGAGATAATTATTATGATGATCAATATTGGTAATCTCTATTCTAGCGAGGGGTAAAGTGACTAGTGTGGGATCTCAATTGACGTAGCTTGTGGAGTAGCTAAGGACTGTTTATTAGGACAGGGAGTCCGAGTAACCCCATTCATATCACATATTGCAAATGACGCCGATGAGCTATTTACTCAGTGGTGACTCGCTATATGTGTTGATTCGGCGCGAGGGGTAGTGCAATGTAGTTGCATCAGCATTGCACCGGGACACACTCAAACCATTCATCGACTTGAGAGCTACACTAAGGAAAGGTTAGAACAACGAGACAACCCTTTATCAAGGTACAGGTATGGTGGTTTGATCTTGGTGTCTGTGTGGGTAGAGTTGTATATCTCTCCAGAGTCTATTTGAAAGCCTAAGTCCTTCTGGACGGACCATTTTTGTTGTACTTACTTGTAGATGCATGGTAGTGTTGATGATGACACTTCACAAAGAGATGAATTATAATGTTGATCAATCTAATTATGCTACTTATCATTACTTATTATGACTACATATATGCTTTTAATGTATGCCAAGCTTTTCTGCAAATTGTATAAAAATGCATCCACCAAATATGAATATGTATTTTTTTGTGATAAAAATATGAATATGTATTGTGCCTGATACTCCACTAGTACCTAACCTCGCTACGGGCTGGCGTCTTTTCGTAGCGCTTGTACCCAACACGCATGGAAGACTTGATCCACTTCCTAGCTTTGTCTCCAACGTTCGGCTGTGTGAGCAATTTGAGCCACGCTCACGGGCCTCAAGATGTGTTGTCGGCTCACTTGTGATGGGACACGGGTTGTCGCCTTGCTTATCTGAGGAGGATGCCGCCAAACCCGTCGCGCCCATATCGCCGTCGAAGTCACCCCTTGCGTCGCGGCCACATAACCGCTGACGCCACCTTGCACCTTAGTTGTGAGAGTCGCTGCTTGATTTGAGAGTGGCACAAGCTTTGTTTGTAGTTAGGTGGGGCCTTCTTTTGTGTACTTATAGGTCTGGTTTGTGTATGAAGAACTGAGGTGTGTGAGTCTAGTGCGTTGTGTGTAGTGTAGCATCGGTATCTGGTAAAAGGTGTTAAAAATAAGAAAAAGAGTTATGAGCTCCTACAACTTAGCCAACACAGTTTGCATTATTTTCTTTAAATTGAAAAAAAACGTGAGTATCACTTCTAAGCGTATGTACATAATAGAAGATGTTATCGTTCCTGAAAAGTTAAATTTAATATAAAGAGAGTTAAATTTAACTTTTATCAATTATCAAATATTAATATTAATATTTATAATACATATTAGTATCACTAGCAAAAATGCCCGTACGTGCAACGGGACACGTGTCTATTATATGATTCATATATTTTTTAATTGAATTTTATGAATTGGGTTTAATCCAATGTTAAATAAGTCAAATAAATTCGCTCTTGGCTTTTTAGTTGGTCCGTGGAGACGAATGGAGAAGAGGCGCGACTGGGGGAGATAGCAGCCACGGTTTGTACTAACTAAAATTTATGTTTTATATCTATGTAATTTGGTGATTATGTAACCTAATTATACAAAAATGATTATGGAGCATCACTCTTGACTCTAATAAACCTAAAGAGATAGCGGTAACTTTATAGACATATCAATGAATGACCACCGGAACTAATTAGTAGGACTTATCAATTGAGTTATATTCTACTATGTATATTTTGTACCTTATTTACATGTTTATCCAAAGTATATTCAGTAGCTAGCTATAAAATAAGTTGTTGTATAGCGACCTCTATTTATAATAATATAATATAATAACTATGAATACATATATATGACAGTTGTGTTACTATAACACATGGGGATATTTATAATAACATTATAGTAAAGAGTTACTATAATCTTGTAAATTAATATAGTAATTATCCTGCCTAGAAAAGAAGTTATTATTCTATTGTTAGCTTCAGAATAATAGTTCTAAGTCTAGCAATAAACAAATTTTAATACTATTATATATAATATATGCAATATTATTTTAATATATGCAATATCATATTTTTATAGTTTTATTCTATCTTGCTAGAATATTTTAATACATGTAATACAATTTTTTATAGTTTTATTTATTTATTATTTATATTTTGTTGTCTTTCTAGATTATTCTTATATTTTTTTCGATACTATATTTTTGTAGTGTTTTTATCCGAGCATAATGGGGCCGTGAGTAGTTGAAATGTTACAAAGTTAAGTAAAAAACTTTGTTGAATATCATGTGAGCCCCTGTGGTGTAGTGGTAAGCATCTTGTAATTAAACGGTGGAGACCAATGCTCAGGTTGATTCAGCTGTTGTGGGCCATAAATGGGCTGGACACGATCTCACTGGTTTATTCGGTAACATAAGAAACGGATTTATTTTTTAAAAAAAGATTTGGACGATCCCGGCCGTGGATTTGGACGATCGTAGCTGTGGTGGACACGAAAACAGAAAGAGGAAGGGTGCAAAAAAAATGGCAGACTGAAATTTTGATAATTTATTAGTATACTAGCAAATATGTCTATGCGTTGCAATGGGACAAAAGAACTATTAAATTTATTTAAAATAATAACATGAATGATAACTTAAGTTTTATGTTTTTATGATTTATTTTATAATGATTATCACATTTATAATCTACGTTAATGCTCATAATAAATAACAATGGCATATTAAACTTGCATCGAATTAACATACTTTGATATATTTTTCCTTTTCTTTGCAAAGCGTATAGTTATTAGATATAAATAAATATATTATAACTCTGTAGCTTTTTCATACTGCTCATAGATATCGACCTTTGTAGCTTTTTTACGCATCGTCATATCAACTTCCGTAACTGCATTAGGATTGTTCTGTCCACCGATGATTATGACAGTATTTTTTTCACATAGTAGCTCTTGTCATGAACCACATGCTACCAAATATTCTGATTCATGAAATAATTAGTTATACAATTGATTAATCCATATTTAAATACTAATAAATTATTTAAATACAATTGACATAGATGTTGTAAATCTTTCTCATCAAAATTTTAATAAAAAAGTCAAGAATTATATACTGCCACTTTTTCGGTTCATGAAATAATTTATTGTGCCGTTAACTAATCCATGTTTGATTTTTAAACAAAACTAAATTGGTGGTGTAAATCTTTCTCCTCAAAATTTAATGTAGAAATAAACATAATAATTATTGAAAAGCAGGGATTATGAACCAAGCCTTGTCTTGGGTAGGAATTGGACAATGGACAATGACCAAGAGGACATCCTGTACATATTCAAACCATATGCATATAACCTATATAAGGATGATTAACACATATATAGAAAAAAACACAACCTAATTATATTCACAACAAATATGGATGGATCATATTTTATAAAACTAATAAAATTGGTTTGACATTTTTCTGATTTTTCTGTGATTTTTTAGTGAATTTTATAACATTTTAATATTTTGCATCCGGAACCCTGGCCTATTTTAAAAATTATTAAAGCTCTTCCACCTTTTTCCTCTTTCTTGTATTATTTTCATTTGAAACCTTATATTATTTTTTTTATTCTATTCCCAATCTAATCTCTGTAGCACTACCGTACTGGAGTTGGAGTCAGAGAGGTGACGGGGTGGAGCGGCTGGAGGGGTGGACAGAATTTTTGTGAATCAGGGAGCGGATAGATTATTAGGTGGAAATTTTGGCATTTTATTATTATTATGGTTTTTTAACCGTAAACATATAGGACACGGAGAGGTGAAAGAAAAAAGAGGTGGAGAAATTTTGCCTCTTTATGGATAGGTATATAGATATATATAAAGATAAAGATTAAATTGATTGTTGAATATATATAGTTTGATAGTAAAGTTCATTGAACGCTCATAAAAACAAAGAAAAAAGAAAAATAAAACGTAGATCTTCCTTCCTGCTCGTGCCGCCACCTCTCCTCGTCGCGCCCGCCTCTCCGATCTCCTCCACCCCCTTCCTCTGACATGTTCATGGGCACCTAGGGTTAGACTCTCGTGTCAACTGTGGCCAGCGTCCTCTCCCTCCAGGGCGCCGGCACCGCCGGCCTCAGCCCCTGGGGGTCTGGCCGTCCTGGCCGGTGTGGGGGCGGGGGACGGGCCTAGCTGCCGCGGCAGCTTGGGACTGCTCCACGCCTAGTGTTTTATTGGATGTCCAGGCCGTCATCGAGACCCTAAGGTTTAGGGTTTAGGTTTATTCGAGAGTAAACATAAGTTTAATTATGATTTTTAGAACCATGGATAAGAGTATAAGACTTATGCACCGATTCTATGTTTCCTTGCAAAAAACAAGAAAGAGTTGACATTCTCTTCCTCAACACTTCTGTAGCGCTCCCACAGGGTTGTTCCCTGCTTTTTTTTATTGGCTTGCATAGAAATTTTCAGATCCCTTTAGAAACCCTAATAGGTGGCCATGTTCCATTTATAAAATCTAGTGCTGACAGATCAACATACTCTTAAGTTTTTTTTTCCATTGGTCCTGCAAGAAAACATGGGTTGGTCCTTTGTTCTGACCATATAAAACGGTTGTTTATGCATGGGTTAAATTTGGAACTAGACATAGTAGGCTCACCCCCTTTGCATGTTCTTTGTTCCTACAGTATAAATTAGGGGATCCTGGTCAGTTTAATTACTTCTTTGCCTTTGCCCATGAGACATTTTCTCCTTTCTGAACAAATGGCTCACAATAGATATGTACAAATAAGATGACCAATCTTGGGCTAATGTTGGTTCTTTTACCCAAGGAATCCGACATGTGACCAACTGACTATGTTGAATGTCTTACTGCTCTTGCCTGGGCTTGCAAGATGCCAAGCTGTTTATGGCCTGCGTTAACTTCATTTCTCATTGACTAACTTTGGAAAGTTCAGTTCTATTTAGTTTATCAAGTCTAATAACAAGAAATTCTAATGTCATCCCTCTAGTCATGGATCACTGTTATAGAGAAATGACTGAAATGCTCTTTCACTTAAATGAGGCCAACTATTTGAATCTTCCCTTAGTTCTCCTTTTTCGATGGAAAGTGACATGCATAATGGAATTGTTGCTATGTGCTAACCTGGACATGTACTTTCAGGTGTCAAGGAAATTCAATCATCTCTTGAATACTTAGAGCTTGGAACAAATGGTGTGTATTAAATACATCCTTGTTTATGTTTTTTAGTCCTATCATTGTTATTGAAAACACTTTGCTAATTTTTTACCTTGCTCACCATTTCATGCAAATTTGGTAAATTAAGAACCTTAATTTTCTCCATGGAAATAACATAACTTTTAATTGGCAAGATGATTTTCAATTTTAGTTATTAATGTACTTCTTCCATTGATCTTCAAGGAAAGTTCCTAGAGAGGCTGTTGATCCAGGAACAGGTTTTGCTGTATTTTGATGTTTGGGTATTTTCATACGAATGATCATTTGAAGTATTGCTTTATGTTTCTGCACAGAAACTGACTCATGTTTATTTATCTGATGTGCATTTCATTATTACAATTCCAAAATAGTCGATACTGCTTGGGCCTGTAGTTTTTTCTTATTGCTATACAGACTCTTATACAACACTGCTTTTCAATTGGTGCAGTTGCTACTCAAGAAGATGCTCATGTGGTTGAGGATGGTGTGGATGAAACAAAAAGACACTTGAATGTGGTTTTCATTGGCCATGTTGGTAAGTTCAATTTCCTCACTGCCTGCTTTCTTTAACATTATTTTATTTTTAGCTAGATTGGTGCTTATAGAATACTTAATTGATTGATGTGTTCCTGTGTTGACTGTGTCTGATGTATGGTTGTGTAATGGGGTTCACTATTATTTGGTGGAAAGGTTTGGTTTGTGGTAGAATTTATCGTTTCTTTGGTGGTTTATGATTGGATGTAATCATGTAAATATCTTGATACTTTGAAACTTAGATGGGGCCATTTATCATATTTAATGCTTCAGTGGAGATTGAAAGACAAAGATATCTATTTTTCATGTAATTGATATTTTCATCTGGCCCCAAAAACTGGAACGACTGCCAGATTGTGTGTCCCAGCCTCCCAGGGAGCAAGTTGGCTGACTTTTTTTTTACACTGATTTGCTTCTCTGAGTTTCAGTACTTCAGTAGTTGATATATCTGCTTAGAATTCGTCGCTTTTAGCTTTTTCTACCTTGCAACAATTATATTTTTCTATTGTCTGCTTATTTTCTTGACTGCCATTTAAGACTCACAATGGTTGTGGTGCATTTCATGGTTGCTTCCATTTGTTAAAGGTCATAAATAAACATGTTAATATTAACTTCGTTGTTCCATGGATCCAGATACTGGAAAATCAACTACTGGAGGACAAATATTGTTTTTGAGTGGTCAAGTTGATGATAGGACCATCCAGAAATATGAGAAGGAAGCAAAGGATAAAAGCCGAGAAAGCTTGTGAGTAGTTCATTTTTGTTGCAAATATGTCTCGAGGCTCTCATGTGGCCATTTGCAAAATTGAGTATTTGAGTTTAACCATGATGCATTTTGAAATCAGGAGATATCACTGTTTATATTATTATTGATATAATAGATGCTGTTTTTTTGTGTCCGTTTCTGTTTCATTACAAGCACACTACTGTAGTGATTTTTTTTCCTAGGTTCCTCTTTTTCTTCCCATGTTTTTAATTATCTTGTGAAGTGTGAACAGTAACATATGAAAATGTGTTTAGAATGAACCTATATATAATTATTGTTGCATTGAATTGTAAATAACCATTGCATTGTTGCCTTTGATATAAGTGTGGCTATTTATACTTTTTATATAGCAGGGAAAACAATCCCTATTTGACTTATAAAAGAGAAGGTAAAGATTATTTGACAATTGCTGTCTACTGGGGACAAACACTCCTTTGAATGAATGAAAAAAATTCGATACAAATGCATGAGCTGATGAGATATGCTTTGAATATCTTCAATTGTTAGACAGGGGAAACATAGTAATACTGTCACTGTGTAGTTCTGGTAAACTAAGAGCATAGGAAACTAGAGAGTTTTTGGTTTATGACTATTTTGTTATATTTAACCTCCTTTTTCTTCGTAAGGAAACTAGAGTATCGTGTGTCAAATTGTATGACTGCTGTTATGTTAAACATCAGATGCAGTTGGTTGCATGGTATAAGCTAGACCGCCATATTCTTCAACAATATGCATGACTGATATTATAAGATTTTCAGGGAATGAACTTAATGGTAATCTTAATTCAGAACTGTTGATTTGTTTGTTCCCTTATATCATTTCATGTTTTAGCCTGTGTCTCCAGTTTTTGTTTTTCCTTTCTACATTTTTTCCATACAGGTAACAATCGAATTTCATTATGATAGTAATAAAATTACAGAGTTTAGTACGCATTGTTCACAAAGTAAAACGTAACAGGAAGAGCCAGCCTGATACTGATCACCCGGGGATCAGCCATCGGCGGATTAAAACCAGCCAAAAGCAAAACATCCACACTCCAAAGAAACTGAAACACAAACGAGGGTTCTGGTTACATGGCCCTCGGCCTTAGCAGCACACAGGCTAAAGTAACCAATGTAGCCTAGGCTTGACCTGCATACGGCACAATATGCCTTTCTTCATGCGCTTGAGTCTAAATATCTTTCTGATGGAATAGAAGAGCAATCACCTTGATGGTCTCCGCACCTTGAAGGACCTGCTTCTCCAGCTCAGACTTCTGGACTCCTGCCCAATATGTATAAAAGAAATTTCAAATGGAGATTTGACCCTCTCATTATCAAAACAAACTGCGTTTGTAATCCTCCAGATGGCCCAGCATACAGCAGCGAGGCCCATAGCATATACAGGAGTTTTCCCTTTCTACATTCGAAGTGTTGCATAGTTCCGTTTGCAGATTTATTGACATAATGAGAAGCCTGAACATGAATTTCTTTATTATTCTTTTGACTCAATGAGTTCATCATTTTTTTATTTTATTACACATAACTACATCAATTCCTGTATGATACTTGGGAAGCATTATGCTAAAGAATTCTTACTATGTCACTTAGGACATAATAAGCGGGCCTTAGCGAATTAAGGCCAACTTTACACATTACATGCTCGACCTCAAAGGAGGTCCTTATAAGCTGAAAAACTTGACTGGACCTTAATACCAGACCCCCAAGGACCAAACAATTGATTTTATGACGCCGTTGCCACCACGGTAACATCTTGACTAACAAACTACTTCACTCCGGAGGCACTCTCAAGTTGCAGCAGTGTACAGGAGTTGTCGATCTGGGTTGGTGGTGGTGAGGAGCTCAACCTACGGTTGTGGGAGCAGAGGGACGGGTGGCGGTGGGAAGCAGACGTTCCTGCATTGCAACAGAAGTTACCGCTTTCCAATACACGTTGGAATCGGATGTACCATGATTGGATGTGCGTTCGGGTCACGGCTTGTGAGTTTGGGTTACAGATTGGCCAGTAAACCAATTAGAACTCTTATCTCTAATTCTTTACGTAACTGAACATGACTCTTATACCTGAGGGAGTCGAGGGTTTGAGGGACCCTGGAGCAAGTTTTTTTTTCCTCGAACAACTTTGGAGCAAGTGAAGCATGAAAATTTGGGGAGACAATTTTTCGTTCTTTAATATTATTGTTGAGAAGGGCGGCCCTGATGCAAGCGGTAGAGCTTTATCGTCTGTGACCAAGAGGTCCAGGGTTCAAGCCCCTGTCTCTGCACATTTATACAGGGTGGCTGCTGGCTATTTTTTCTTCCCTAAACCCCGCAGTGCGGGAGCCTACGGCACTGGAAACGTCTTTTTTTTAATATTATTGGTATGGATAAGATTTTGGAGTGGGGCCCACCTTAAAGTGGCCAAGCGGGTGCCAGCCTTATAAACTTAAAAAACATGGGCTTCATCTGATGCGGCCTCACCTTAAGGCCCTTGAGGGTCAAACAATCCAGATGCTCTTATTTGCCTGTTGCAAAATTTTGTCTCTTCCATCCAGTACACTGTTACTGATTTTAAATTCAAATCTAAATACTTGCATGTACATGGCTTACATGATGGACACAAATGAGGAAGAAAGGGTTAAGGTATCATTTTTTTTAATTTAGTTTGGAGTCTGATCGTTTTTATTATGTTAAACCTTTACATTCCTTTGGTATTGAAACATGCCCTTTGTTGAAGGACATTTGGTTTACTATGATTTATCTAGAGTTAAATACACTATAGGTCCATTAACTTACGGCCCTATCCTAATTGGGTCCACTAACTTAGAAACCGGTTATTTCGCCCCGATAACTTTGAAACCGGTTCACTCCAGGTACAAAGGCTAAAACCAGCCTAGTTTTGCCATGTCATTTAACAAAAACCCCTCCCCCATCTCCCTTCTTGCACCGGCAGCTCTACCATGCAGAGGCGACGACGGCCCTGTCCTATACGTAGGTGCCATCGTGCAGAGCTCCGCACTTGCCGCAGAGCCCCCATCTCCCTTCTTACACCGGCCACTGTGTGCTATCGCGCACAGCTCCGCCCTCGCCGTAGCTCCACCACACTTTGGAGGAGCTGAAGGAGCAGGCGAGGCGCAGGGGCAAGCAAGCTGTGGCGGAGGCGGACTGAGGTCCGAAACTGTGAGGCGAGTAGCTGCCAGGTCTCGTGCGCGCGCTGGTCTCCAACGGCGGCGAGGAAGAGAAAGAGGACATGGTGGTCTCGGACGGCCGCGGCGTGAGCCGGCCACGGGTCGTCTCGGCGGCGCTGCATGCACTCAAGCTGCTCAACGTCGACGGCGTGGAGCAGCCGGTATCCTGCGCCGTGGAGCACTAGGTCAGGCGGGTGGTTTGAGTGGGCCAGGTACTGCGGCGACGCCATGCTTGACCTCCGCGTCTCGCTCCGCATCGACGATGACACGCTTCCCGAGTGGGTGGCCGAAGCCGCGGACGCCGACCCCGACATCGTGCCATTGCGGCGGTGTGCTCGAGTGGGGGAGTGGCGCCCGCCCGCAGCGGCCGGCGCGTGAGGCGTGGCCTCGCTCGCCCACGGCGGCGTGCGCGCGAGGTGAGGCAGTGCCGAGTGGCGCCCCCCGCGGCGGCCGGCGCGCGAGGAGGAGCCATGCTCGCCCGCGGTGGCCTGAGGGGCGCACGCCCTCGCTGCCGGCCTGGCGAGGTGAGGCCGGTCGAGGCACCACCAGCGCGATTGGAGACGGAGGGTGCTGTTGTAAGAAGGGAGATGGGGGAGGGGGGTTTGTTAAGTGACACGGCAAAACCAGGCTGGTTTTAGCTTTTGGACCTGGAGAGAACCGGTTTCAAAGTTCTCGGGGCCAAATAACCGGTTTCTAAGTTGCTAGAACCAATTGGGACAAGACTGAAAGTTAATGAAGCTATAGTGCATTTAACTCGGTTATCTAATTAGATTGCCTAGTGGTTCTCTTTGTTGTTTTTATCATGCTTATTATGATTCTTTTGCCTATTCTTTTCATGTGTTCAGGAAAGACTGTTGAAGTTGGTAGAGCCCACTTTTAGACAGAACACACAAGATTCACTATCTTGGATGCACCTGTATTTGTTCTCATTCTCAATATGTTACATATGTTACTAGCGCAAGTTTGCGCTCCATTTACATTAATTATAATTTGCTATTTTATTTTACTGTATATCTTTGTTTGCCCTCTATTCTCATCTGTCTGGTCACAAGTAACTTCCTGTTGACTGGACCTATTATAATTCTAATGTTGCTACTGAATCCATTTGGCTGATTGTGGTTAATGACTCGAGCAACCGGAAACATATATAGTTGGCTTTTAATGTCAATATTTTGTTGTTTCTCTTCTATAATTTTGTCTTCAGGACTGTAGACATAAAGGCATCTTCTGTTGTTAAAGTAGGATTGACTTCTGTCACGTGTTAGCACAAAAAACCTGTGTAACCATTCCAGGGAGATTATGTTTTGACGTAATATACTAATGTACTTCTGAGAAACAAAAAATTTAAAAACAATTAACCACAGGAACTCCCTTGGGCTGTCTTAAGAAAGGGGTGATCCAAATATTTTTAGGGAGTACAATGCGTGTGTGTGTACTTGCCTCTCTGACAAGAGGCTCTGCTAACCTAGCATATATACAGGACAATAATTTCTCATATACAACATGAGGCCTAGTAATTTTGGTGCACTTTCAAAGTGTGTTATGTCATCTTCTAACTTTTTTCCAGATTAATGCCATTGATTAGTACAGGTTTTGTCGGCAGTCTGAATAATAATTCGTTAATTTGGTAGCACTGCTAATTCATTCCATATTTCTATCTCACTTGTTGGCTAGACATACAAGCGCTCAACATGTTTATTGTACTTGCCACCTTTTACCGTGTTCAGGAAATATATATTGCACACCTATGGTGTTCCATATACACTGTTGAATCCTTGATTGATGGCCACTATCTCTTGATACTTTTCCATGCATTCTTTACAGGAACTGTTGATTGCTTGAACTTAATGCTTGTTTCCTATGTGGTGCTTGTTTAATCCAATGATTTGGTTTTGCAGGACCTCAAATGTTATGTTCCAAACATGATAACCGGTGCATCTCAAGCTGACATTGGTGTTCTGGTAGGAATCAAGTCATTTTTTGTTGAACTTTCTAACTTAGCCATTAGTTTTGTTCATATAATTTCCTTTTTAGGTCATATCTGCTCGAAAAGGTGAATTTGAAACAGGTTATGGAAGAGGACAGACCTGTGAACATGTACTACTTGCAAAAACTTTGGGTGTTGCAAAGCTATTAGTTGTAATAAATAAGATGGACAAACCTACTGTTAAATGGTCTAAGGAAAGGTATACCGGAAAACATCTACTTATCTTTTTTATGGCGTAACTTGTACAACTGGAGAAAAATAATCAAATTTAATTTGTCATCTTGTTCAGGTATGATGAGATTGAAGCTAAAATGGTTCTATTCCTTAAATATTCAGGGTATAATGTTAAGAAAGGTAAGTATTATTCCACTTCTTTTTTGCCTAAATGTATGCATTATTGTGAGCACTTCTTTTCAAGCTTAAGATTCATTATTGCTCTTTATTTCTACTGACTGAAGTTCTAGTTTTCATGCTTTCAAATTGCGCCTTCAGTATTGAAATTTCTTCAAACTGATGCTTCTTTGGCTCATGTTTCAGTAACTAGAGCTAATTGCACTGTTGGCTTTGCTAAACTCACAATCAGAGGCCATAGCAGCTTCATTATTTATTAAATGATTGTGCCATTATATCATCATCAATATATGATCCTTTTGACTAACTGTCATTGTCTTTGTTGTCATATGTGCAATTTTTGCCAATATCTGGTCTTGTGGGAACCAATATGCAGACCAGGATGCATAAAAGCATTTGTAGTTGGTGGGATGGTCCTTGTCTTTTTGAAGTTCTGGACCGTATTGAAGTTCCTTTACGTGACCCCAAAGGTCCAGTAAGGTTAGATAGTTTTTTGTTATCTTTTACTTCATATATACTGCACTCAGAAAGTATATAATGCTTTGGACATACAATGTCTATTATTTAATTTGGTAATCATTTGAATGTATTTGCTGTGAAACCACTTTTCATGACAAATCTATTGATATTATTTTTACATTAGCTGCCTGAAAACAGTTTCATATTAGTCATGTGATTATTTTTTGTGGCTTTATGTAAACATTGGAATTTGGGTAGTCCTTTTCATGAACAGTTAATGCAACATCTTTGCGTATTTTTGGTTGTGTAATCTCATGTTAAAAACTACTTATCTTGATCGTGAACTAAATGTATCATCTTTTTATTTATTTATAATAATGCAGGATGCCTATTATTGATAAATATAATTACATGGGCACTGTTGTGATGGGCAAAATAGAGTCCGGCACTATCAGAAAGGGTGACAGTTTGTTGGTTATGCCGAACAAGGTATTTTTTTTTTCATATTCCTTCTTCTGTAATATACTTGGCACTTATCTCCTTGAGCCAATTCAGTTTTATAATACTCTTGCTGTAACAGTCTCATGTGAAAGTCATTGGTTTGGACTTGGATGAGAGCAAAGTATATTGTGCTGGACCTGCTGAGAATGTTCATGTCAAATTGTCCCGAGTTGAAGAGGATGTAATGGCTGGTTTTGTACTTTCAAGTGTTGGTAAGTTTATATTCATGAGAAAGTAGTATAGTAACATTCTCTGACTAGACATGTATAAGCATTAATAGGGTGTTTGGTTTGAGGAATCACTCCACCCTAGATGGTGCATCATGAGTCCATTCCTCAAATTTGGTGGAATGATTTCATTCCTCATACTAGTACTAATTATTAGCTTGTTAGGAATGAAGTGATGATGGATCAAGCCATTAAATTCTGCAACCAAACAAAAAAACGAGCGGTGAGTAGATGATGGACTACCTTGACAAACATCCTTCACCTAGCAAGTTAACATGGTAATCTGAAGTGAAGGGCGAGAATGGGTTGTACTATGATATTAAATTATTAATATCACTAATGAACTCGTCAATTGACAGCACAGAATGAGTTCTGTGTTCTTCTAAACCATTCTCTCGATTCGAAAATATAGGTTGTTTTTTATTTTCTAGGTACATAGTTTTTGCTATGTATTTAGACATCATGTATATGACAGTGTATAGAGAAAGCTATGTACCTAGAAAAGCCAAAACAATCTACTTTGGACAGAGGGAGTAATGTCTTGTGGGTTGTGCCAAGGCAAGAATTTAGTGTTTCTTCGAGGGCCTTTTCTTTTCCATTATATGTGCAATTGCTTAGGAATGTTGTGATGCTTCATGCATTATGTACGAGTTATTTTACTTCATACCATTTTATACCTTGTTTCCATGTTTTCATTTAATGGTTTCTATCAATGCAGCTAATCCTGTTGGTGCCATTAGTGAATTCATCGTCCAGTTACAGATTCTAGAGTTGCTTGACAATGTGAGTAATCATGCTTCTTGAATAATATTACAAAAGAACTAGTTGTAATCTTGCAGCAATTTAGAAAATGTTTAAACTTTCGAACAAAATATAATATATGAAATTTGACTTAGATTGGGTCTGTAGCCCTCAAGGTACATTTTTGTAGTTAAATTTTAACTGTTTTTCACCATACCTTGCTAAGGTTGAGGATATTATATATCTTTTCTTTTCTTCTGCCAAGATGATTGATCAGAACACTATTCCCCATTATGGTTTGTGAATGTGCTAGGCTATTTTCACTGCTGGCTACAAAGCTGTGTTGCATATCCTCTCTGTTGTCCAAGAGTGTGAGATTGTTGAGCTCATAGAGGAAATTGACATGAAGAAAAAGAAAGAAGCAGATCCAAAGAAGAAAATGCCAAAAAGGAAGCCTCTTTTCGTGAAGAATGGCACAATTGTTATTTGCCGCATTCAGGTATTTTCATAGATCATCGAAAAAGCTTTCCTGTTATGAGTTCTGACTGTTTATTTCAGGCTTTCCTGATTGTAATGTGTTTTCATATTTAGGTGAATAACTTGATATGCGTAGAGAAGTTCTCTGATTACCCTCAGCTTGGAAGGTTTACACTTAGAAACGAAGGTAACGCTTCATGCTTGGAAGCATATTTTTTATAATTTGGAATGGAGGTAGTATTTTTTGTGGTCATCTGAAATTCCACTTCCTTTACTTCTTGATTCTATACTTATCTACTTAAACATGGTAAGAATAAGGATTATGATGCCTTTCCTATCTGTATTTAAATGTTTGTCGAGGTCACTTTTTCTTGTGTGAAGTAACTTATCATCTCATTCTTACCTTGTTATGGTTACAGGAAAGACGGTAGCTGTAGGCAAGGTTGTTGATATTCCGCCTGCTGGCAGCCCAACATTCTGAGCTTAAGCCAATTTGAACAGGGTGGTAAGCAGGGAACAAATTACATTGAATTATCTTTTCTGATAAAGAATTTCACATATGAGAAATCACCTTTCTTGACAGGACAATCATGAAGCAGTGTGTTCTCTGTAGATACTTTTTTTTTGGGAGAATTGAGATTAGTTGTTGAGCATAGATTATTTTCCAGCCCGGCTTGAGAATGGTCTGTCTTCATGGTTTAGGCTAGCAAGTCAGTGTTTAGATTGGTTGCACAGTTACATGTTAGGATGTAAAATCAGTATGGATGAGTGTACCCACCTTAATCTACTGTGGTGGTATCTTTGCTTACAATGATGTAACAATCCAGTTTTGTGTGAAGTTAAATAGGGTTTAGGGTTAGCTTAGGGTTAGCTGTAGATAGCTGAAGACTCGGAACTCTTGAGGGAAGGTAGCAGATAAAGAATTGTGTCTTGGATGGACACAATTTTTGGTGTGAAACTTCGGTTTGAGTTTAACAGAGATGAGCATTTTCTCATGTACATTGTACATATCATATTACCTTTTCTAAACAATCAATGGTAGATTTGATCTCCACACTTCGATTCTGAATTTTTGGCTTCATCCATCCTAAGATGCAAACCATGAAAAGTACTCCCGTTCCATCTTTAAAAATCAGGAACGGTTTTCTTATCACAGGGCTATGTTTCTTAAATCTTTATTTACACACAGGATTGGAAAATTCTCTAGTTGATGGATGAGAAATGTAAGTCCACCATAGCAGCAAGTTCGATCTTTCTTCTCTTTGCGTCTGTACCAAAATGCTCTTTGTTTATATATATCGGACCAAAATGTTTTTTTTTGAAAAAATATCGGACCAAAAACTTTATGTTGAGGAAGTCTCATACTGTTCCTTTTCTTTTTGAGGAACGTTTCTAGTTATTTGTATCCCAATTGACCGGCCCATGGAATCCTGGAATTGCTATCTCCTCGGCCCATGGAGCAATCCAGGAATTGCGAACATTCTCCCCGGCCGCCGCCACCGCCGCTCTCACTTTCTCCAATCCGCGCGTCTCTCACGAAGATAGGCTTTCCTGGAGGTGCCATGGTCCATCTCTTCCCCTTCATTTGATCTGAATCTCTCTGTGCTCAAAAAAAAAAAAAAAAAAAACTGATCTCAATCTCTGGAAAAGCTTTTGTTTTGAGTATCAATCAGATATTCAGATCTGCACAAGGAATATCAGGTCAAGGGGGAAGTCTGAATTCTTCGATCTCGGATGATCCGGCGGTTCGTCAATGTCGTGGCGGAGAACGAAAAGACCGGCGTGTACATGCTGCACCGCCTGGACGTCTTCAAGCATCTCTTCCACCGGTCAAGAACCCACGCACGGGCGGTGTCACCGTCCTAGCAGAATCACAATTCAAGGACGACAGTGGTGATGAGCAGCCGACGATGCTGGACTGGTTGCCAGAGCTGCCAGCACCGTGCGTGAAGATCTATCCGTCCTACAGGGAGGTCCCCGGCCTCGACAGGCTGCCGTTTTGGGCGCTCTTGAGCCCCCGCAGCAGCGAAGACAGATCCCTCTGCATCAACTGCGTGGGCGACACCATCCTCTGTGATGCCGGCAAACCATCTGTCGACCCCATGCCCCACCTCCGACGTCAAGTGTGCCACCCCATCTCGTTCTCCATCGTCCGTCGTCCTGACGCTCAGGATCAGGATCAGGAGGAAGACCTCTACGTTATCCACAACGACCCATGGCTGGGTGAGGACACATCCTGCTTCCGTGTCTTCAGGAGAGACGCCGACACCGGCGCCGATGGGTGGCGGCGGTGGCGCTGGGAGTCTCTTCCATCGCCACCACCCTTCCTGTTGGGGCATTCCAGTTCCTACACGGTGGTCGACGGAGGCTGCACCATCTGTTTTTCTTGTGCGCCACTGGCACCGAGCATCGACACCTACCGCTTCGACACGGCGGAGCGGACCTACTGCTTCGACACGGTGGAGCGTGAATGTAGGCACGCCGGCGACTGGCTTCTGCCGTTTCTTGGCAGAGCCGAGTACGTCCCTGACCTCGCCCTCTGGCTGGGTTTCTCGCCCTGCAGCCCGCGCTGGTACCTGTGTGGCACGACGGACCTCGACGCCGCCATGGCCATGGACCGCCCGCCGGAGTTGCAGTATGTCTGGCAGGACCTTGTCACACCGGAGAACTGGTCAGCCGGACCGACCTAGGTCGTCAGCCTGGGCTCAGGCAAGTTCTGCATTGCTAGAGCCTTTGTGATCGAGAATCGCCGCACGGGAAAGTCGGAAAGCGGCTTCGAGGAGGAATGGTTGGAGCTTGTAGATGAGGTGCATGTCCTGAGTGGAATCGAGGTGGGCAGGAGCGACGATGGAAGGATCAACGGTGTTTTTCTCTCACGGTAAATTAGCATGTATCAGCGTGTTTTTCTTTCTTAACAAATTAGCATCAGTATCAGCTTTGTTGTTCTATTTCGTTACTATATAGATGAAATCCATTGGAGCTTCGTTGCTCCTTATTGTTACTGTGTTCCTATATGTTTATTCGGACATGGATTTGTTTGAATGAAAGATTAATCTTTCACCGCACCGATGTCCTCTATGACCCCGATTCGAGTTGCAATTTCATCATGCCAGGTCTGAATGGGTTCAAGGGACCCGCCTTGCCTGTGTCACTCTCTGTTGCCCCGGCCGTTGACGACGAAGAAGAACAGTTGTACTTCATGCACGGTGGTCCTCATGGAAAAAGAACCGTCGTCCTCCGCTCCTCCACCGGCATGAATTAAGGTTGACCTGCATATTAATTAGGCCAAAAGAAATTTGGTGCGATTTGAATATGTTTCCGGTCCCACAATTCCACCCTTTTTCCTCGGACAGAATGGGCAGAGCTGAAATCGTTTGTCTAAAAAATGTGGAGCGCAGATGAATAACGTGAAGCGGAACAGTTCCAAAAATTAACTACAACTGCTTTTGTATCGGCCCATAGGCCCATATAGGAGCGAAGGCCCAGCCCTACAAGGAAGGCAGAGCGACGTGCTGACTCTTCCCCAGCCCTCCTGTCCTCGTCTTCCCCGTTCCGCGGCATCGCTTCAAAACCCTCTAGTATTACGACAAGGAAGCCGCCGCACGCCTGCACCACCAAGTCGGAGAGAGAGCGTACTCCTCATTGATTTTTTTTGCGATGGCCACGTCTGCAGCAGCAGCGGCGGAAAGCAGTCGGGGTCTTCTTCTGCCATCTTCGCCACCACAGCAAGCGGGTACCACATCCTCAGGATCCATGGCTACGCCGGCACCAAGGGAACCCCGACCGGAGAGCACATGAAGTCCCGTCCTTTCACCGTCGGCGGCCACCGCTGGACCATCTGCTACTACCCTAATGGCTACGGCCCGCAGTGCTCAGATCACATATTCATCTTCCTCGAGCTTGACGAAAGCGTCGCCAACGCCGTGAAGGCTATGTACCAATTATGTTTGGTCGGCCAAGAGGAGGAGAAACCCCTGACATCGGAACGCGTGACCAGCTTTGATAACGAAACTACTTCGGGCTACACGAAGTTCATGAAGAGGGAAGAATTTGAGAAGTCAGAGCATCTCAAGGACGACTCCTTCACCGTGAGGTGCAACATCGTTGTCATCGGTGACGTCCGCGTGGAGGACACAGCAGTGGAGGCCCCTGCGTCTGGCTCCGTCTCCGTGCCGGCATCCGACCTGCATCATATCTGCACCTCGGCGGCCTCCTCCAGGCCGAGAACGGTGCCGATGTGGTGTTCGACGTCGGCGGCCACACCTTCGCCGCGGACCGGTTCGTGCTCGCGGCCCGATCGCCGGTGTTCAGAGCGAAGCTCTTCGGCGCGATGAAGGAGAGCAACCCCGCCGCCGCCGGCATCATCCGCGTAGACGACATGGAGGCGCGAGCGTTCAGGGGTCTTCTCCACTTCGTGTACACCGACATGTTCCCGGTCCCGGAGACACCTAAGGGGAAGAGGAGGAAGAAGACGTCATGGCGCAGCATCTGCTCGTCGTGGCAGACAGGTACGGCATGTAGAGGCTAAAGCTGATGCGCGAAGACAAGCTGTGCAAGTACATTGATGTCGGCACGGTGGCAGCCGGGCCGTGCCAGTAAAATTTGAGGCCCTGTACCAAAATATAAAATGAGCTTATCTTTTGATAAATAGGACTACAGTAATTATCAATTTACAAATGCCTTAAACATTAGAACACTAGTCGTAATCATACAAAGGACAGTTATAGTTCATATGGTTGCCTGAAAAAACCATAGTTCATATAATGTATGAAGGATAGTAAATTCAAATCCAAAGAAAATTAATCCATCACGAAAGTTAACGGCATGGACTTGAATTTATCCCCTAGGCCTATAGCTGGCAGTCACTAGCACTAGCAGTTTGCACACATCTGCTGGTGAACTAATGTGGGCTATGTGGCAGTGATGGTTGGTAGCTAGTAAATCCAACAAAAATTGGGGCCCACTGTAATTGGGGGCCCTGTTCCGGTGCACCGTTTGCACGCCCGTCGGCACGGCCTAATAGCCATACCGACACTAGCCGAGCGGCACCATTACCACGGGCTGAAGAAGCTGTGCTTTGAGTTTCTTAGCTCCGCTGCAAACCTGAGGGCAGTCGCGGCAAGTGATGGCTTCAAGCATCTGGTTCATAGTTTTGGTGCCAATAATCCCTAAGCCACCTAGATCTTTAGGTCGGCTTGCCATTTCCCATCTAGCCATATGATATTTGCTTTTTTCTTCTACCCCTTGCCAGAAAAATTTAGCCCTCATTGAGTCAAATACTTCATGCAGAAACCCATGCAGTACATTGGTATACTGCTAAGATAAGAGTTGGTCAGAATCAATTTACCCCTGCACGTTAAAAATTTCCCTTTCCATCGTTCCAACCTCTTCATTTTTTGTGCAATGGGCCTGAAGACTGTAACACCCATGGTGTTAAGCATGCATTATCTTACATATCATGACCATAATCATCTCTTTGCATAGATATTGTTTACGTGAAATGATAAAATAAAAAATGTGCTTGCTTTGATTTTAACTAGAGCTATTTGATAGGTTGCTTGGTTTGGGGTTGAGTGTTAAATGAAGTTTACAGAGAAAATTATTTAGAGCAAAACTTATTTTTGGATCATTTCATGAAAAGGTTTGGAAGTGGGTCAAAAATGTCAAAAACAGTTTATAAAAATATTTTTCTTTTAATTTTAAATGGATTTTAAATCCCCATTTTTGAATTTCAAATTCTAGGCAGAATTAGGCTTTGATGTTTAAAAGTGAAATATTCTACTCATTGAGAGCAACATTTCATCTTTTACAAGTTTCTTCAAATTCGGATTATTTTGAAAAATATGGAGTTAATCAAGTTCTACACGAACCTTGGCGCAGTGGGACCCACCCGTCGGCCTCCTTCTTCCCTCTCTTCTCCTTCCTCGCGCCGACGGTGTCCGTGCCGACGCAGGCCGCGCGGCAGCCGTACGCCAGGCGTTCGCCGGTGTCTGCTGTTCGCCCCGCGCACCCGTGCGCCGCACGCCGATCCTGCTCCGCGCCCGACCGGACCCCACTACCGCTCCACGGGCCCTCGGCCAGCCCAGCACGCACGCCACGCGCCCAACGACGCCCGATGCCATGGCCCGGCTATCCGACCTCAGCGGCTCACTTCAATGCGTCCGATGCGCCTCGCCCTAACTCACTCACCCACCACTCCATCAAGGGCTCGACCGCACTTAGCTCCTCACTCTACTCCGCCATTTCCTCTGTCTCTCTTTCCTTGGAGCCGCAACGCGCCATTGCCGCCACCGTGAGCTCGAACCATCGCAGTGCATCGCCACCGCCACATTTTCTTCCCAGGTCACGCGCACAGCTTCGCCATGGCGTGAGACACGCCCTGCGCTCATTCCCTGCCCTCGAGACCCAAGGTAGAGGTCGAATAGACCGTTTCCCCCTTCGCCGGCCATGGCCGCCCCGACCGCCGTGCGGTCCCCCATGGCCAGCCTTTCCTTTCTCCCTCCTTTATCTTGCGCATCGTGGTCGCCTGCATGAGTAGAACAGGTTGGTGTAGTTAATGGGATCGATTAGGGTTTGTGTTCGTCGGATTTTGGCCAACCGCCATCACGGGTCGCGCCGCCGCTTGCCGGCGTGCATTGCCGTCGTCATTTCTTCCAGCTTTTCTACGCATTTTCTGGTGAATCCGAGTCGCCTTGGCTCGCTGTAGCCTGTAGGCTAGCTCTTGCACCTCGCCGTGGCCGACTCCTGCGAGTTCGTCGACATGCAGCGCCGCCGCTCAGCGCCGTTCATAGCTGCCGCCATTTTCCTCCGCGATAGCTTGCATTTTGTACACCAATGGGTTTGCGTCGATGAGTTGAGTCTAGTGGTGGCCGTAGTTCGGCCGGTGACCTCACCGCCGGTGAGATTGCCGACCGCCGGCGACCTCCCCCTGCGGTGTGGATCACGTGCAAAATATGCTATTCTTTTTCGGACTTAAGTGCAAAATGGCCAGACACAGAGAGTTTCTTTATAGGGCTCAGTTAATTACTGGAAAGTCCTGGGTTCTTGGTGCAAAACCATTTTCTTTTCGATTTAAAGAAATGGTTTTCCCAGATTTAAATAAAAGCTTTGAAAAATCATAACTCACTCATTTTTAGTCCAAATGAGTTGGTTCAAACTGCAGTATTTTTCTTATGAGTAGATCTATGCATGAAAAATATGAAATATGATTTTTGTGATACTTTTCTGTATATATTTATTTATCCCTATTAATTGCCTTTATCTTTGAAAATGCATAAGTAATTCTCTGTTGCTCAGAAAAATGTGAATCTAAGTTTGTTAGTCTTCTTATGTCATGCTCTATCTGTGAAAAATGTTGAAAGACTATGTCATGTATATATATTGTCTTGTTTAATTATGGTGCCTATTTCAAGCAGATGATAAATAATTCATAATAAATAATATATAAGTGATTCATGCATGAAACTTTTTGGAGGATGTTTTTATGCTAATCTAGAGTTAAGAATATTTTGAGATCGGTTGTTTGACATTTTTCTATGTACAAAGTATTTATGCCCTTTTATTTGTGCTGCTTTTTCATTTTTGTGAAGGATAAAGTACTTACTGTTTTAACCTAAAAATTTTATGGTAGTCTATATTAAGCATGCTTAAGTTTCTGTAATTTTTACAGGATTTTCTAAGTAATCTAAGGTTATGTTGCAGTTCTGCCTCTATTATTTAGGTTTATTAATAATGCTTCTTAGTATTTCATGTGTATAATAATGCTTTTTCTGATGTTGTGATAGGTGTAATTTGTTATTGGTTTTGGTTTAGTAGAGGGTAGTGTGTAAAACATTTATCATTTATAATTTCTTTTAATGTATAAGTAAAATGTATCGTGATGCTTGTATACGATTTTTTATAGAAGGGAATGCAGATGATGTGTGCTTATCATACATGTTTTAAAATCATGTCCATTTTCTTTAACTGAGCTTTCATTCATCATGAGCATGTACCTTTGTAATTACTATGTATTCGTAGTATTCATACGCACCATGCATCATACAGGATCGTCAGAGCTCGAAACGGTAGTTCTCGGAGTACAAGGAGAGGAAGGCCAGCAGAAAGCCTTGGTACAGGGGATAGCAGTAGAAGAGGATCCCGAGGTTGATCTTCCCGAGTGTCCCAACCATCAGCCAAGCTCTTTCCTGAAAGGCAAGCCCGGAGCATTCTCCCTGTGGCTTGCAAAAATATCTAACTTGAGTCCTTTACTTGTTTGATGCATTAAGTTAGGTTAGGTTCCGGTGCGATTGTCTGCTTAGCCTTGCGTTAACTAGATTGGTAGAAGTCGGGTGATTTCCTGTCATCCGCGAGTTATAGGTGGTGACTCGGAATGGTTGAATAAAATTGTTATCTTGGATAACCATGTGGAGATAATAAATCGAGACCGGGCGGGATTGGTGTTGGGACTGAACTGGAGGTTCGATGAGGTTATCCCATCTGTGTCGAACTAGGACCCCGTCCGTTGTACGTCCTCAAGTCATATTGAACGCATGCCTCACATTTAGCTGGAAGGATAAGTCGTTTCGATCGTGAAGCCTGGGTTTGGTTTGGGCCGGGAGTCGACTTGCTGTACGCATCGTATTGGAGAAGATGAGGGACCATGGGTTATGCGGAGAGTAAGTCCGAGGTCAGGGTCGCCCTGAATAAGGTAGCCGGGCGGTTCCCGGATACGATGGTACTTGTTGATCCCGTGATTTTCCGAATCGAATTTTTGGTGATCTGTAGCTCACTTTAGCGGGTGAGTATGGTTTGTGTGAGGAATACCTGCCAGCTGGTTAGTAAATGATTATAATCGCCATCGTTCCTGGACAGTGAACACTTGACTTGAGCAGCGGCATCGTAGTAATAACTTGAATAAAGAGATGAGATGGTTGAGCCGTGATGTTGAAAGGCACTCAACCGGAATTGTTACTATTCTTGTTGAATAATTATCACCATGCTTGTTTAGTATAGGTGCTAATCTATCATGATAAGGTTAATCCAGCTAAAATACAATGCTAGAAGGTTATAATAAATATTTCTTTAATGCAAGCTTTTTCACAAATAAATGAGTCAGATATTCCACTTATCTAGTCTTGCGTACTCCTTGGAGTCAATTTATTTTTAGTTTATGATGGGTAAGTCTAGCTGAGTACATTCTCATACTCAGGGTTTTATTTCCCATGTTATTGTAGATGGTGAGATGTACTATGGCTATTGCCAGCACTGCTTCTATCTCGCGTTGGGTGATGACTAGACCTTGGGCATGGTCACTCTACTCTACCTTATGCTTTTGCTGGATATTGACTAAGGACCTAGCACTGTATTTGAACTAAGTGTGTGTGTATTTGAACTTAATCGCTTCTGCTATTTCGAATTTGAACTTTCCTTGTAATAACTTTATTCGTACTCTGATGTGTAAAACTATGTGCAACTATGTATGCTGTGAATGGTGATGGCTAAACTTATTACGATCTTGGCTATGCCGAAAAGTTTGAAATCCTTCGAGATTTCAGGATGACTACCGGGTTTATTAGGTCCCAATCACATAGTTGCTATCTTAATGGCGAATTACATGCTTGTGCTCTAATAAATTGGTCGGTTTTGTGACAGCTGGCATCGGAGCAAGGTTTAGCATTACTATTCACAAGTATTTAAAATAAAAGAGTTTTTGTTTGTGAAAAGTATTTACAAAATGTATAGCTATACATAGGTGTTCAAATCTATGGTTTTGAAAATATAGAGTGTGCCAGTGGTCATATTCTTTATGCCCAATAGGAATTCAGGTAGCTTAATTAATTACTAACTTGGGAAATTGCATCATATTTTATGTTGTCATTGCCTATACAATGACAGAGTCGTATGGGTTCCATTCACTTGAGTGGTAATGTATGGATCAAATTTCCTCTATGCCCTGGTAAGTGTGAGTTGTGAGAGCATGATTGGATGCAATGCCAGTCTAGTGGAGTGCTTATTGATGCTGGATTATTCACATGTTGCACACATGTTTATATGAAGGTATCCCATGTTGGGACCATCTTCTGGCGGTGTTGTCTTCTGCGTGACTTGTTGGGGTAGTATGTAATCGGTGTTTTTCACCTTGTTCGGAAGGTGCATGAATTTTTACATCGAATTGCATTCATATGGGATATGGGCTGAAATGAATTTTCTACAGGTACACTAACCGTGTGAATGGTAGAACGAAGTAGTTATGTATATAATGAGAGAACGATGTATGCCACTGCATAGCACGTTAGATTATTAGTCGTGAGGACGCATGTAACGTGCATGCACCATGGTTAAAATTGCTTATTCATACATTTCATGGTTCCTTCCCTTATAAATAAATTGTCTCATTTCTTTAAAATTATAAACTCATGGGATATACAACTTTTGGACAGATGCCAAGAACCAAGCAGACTACTCGCAAGTCCACTGGAGGAGGAGTGCCCCATGGTCCTTTGGCTATCTGTGAGTTGGCGCCAAGGGAGGTGGACACTTTTCTTGAGGAGCACGCCATGCCTAGCCTTCTTTGGAGGATTCTCTCCAACGCTAGGTACACGATGGGCATGGAGCCTCACTACTACTGGGACAAGGATGACTTGGTGAACTATGGAGAGGCTCGGGTGGAGGTAGTTGTCCCACCTTTAGGCAGTGACCCCCACTGGGTTGGGTGGCGCTGTTTTGGTGCGGGCAGGACTGCCAAGACGAGTGCCACGTTTGCAGCTTTTGACGTGGTGGAGCACCTGATGGAGGAGATCCCACACCAGCTTGCCTAGGCTTTTCCTGGTGTGTTTTCCTTTGCTAACCACCTTTCTAGGTGGCCACATGCTGAGGGAAAACTACTAGAGGCAGGTCCTGAGGAGGCGCGGGGCAGCGACACACCTGCCATGAGTGCTCAAGCTGGGTGAGGAGTTCAAGGATGCTCGAGCTGATGCATGCAAGGAGAAGCATGAGTTGACACATGAGCTTCAGTGCTCATGAGAGGAGGTAGCCCATGTGTCTCAGCATCGAGGCAAGGTTGTTCAGGAGAGCCAGAAGATGGCTCAGGCTAGGGATGAAGCCTGGTCTGAGCTTCATCGTCTTAGCATCTGTCAGCAGCAGGTGCTGGAGGAAGTGGAGGGTGTTCATGCTTACAATGCTAGTCTTCATGAGGAGGTGCACAGGAAGCAGGAGGAGATCCGTCATCTGAGGGCAGCCTTAGTAACAGCTAGGAAGGCTTTGGACGGTGCTTCTAGTGAGAGTAGCAACAATGGAGAGTAGCCTTGTTGATGATTGCTAGTCTCTAGTTGTTCTTTTGTGTTCCTGTCGGGTGGTCATGTAACCCTTTTTGCACGCTATTGAGACTTTGATGTAATGTTGGAACATGGTGTTTGATGTGGTGATATCCGTACCCCTTCAAAAGTCCAGTGTGTATGCTGGCAAAATGTGGATGTTATGTCGGTTACCCGTAGTGGTTCGGGTGGTAATGGTAGTGGTGGTGCTGAAGAGGGTGCTGATAATACTGCACGTGGTGTACCACCCCCACCTCTGACCAATGCGGAGCAACTGTTTGCTCAATTCTTGGGCAGCCAGCGCAACGTGGAGCAACTTCTTCGTGAAAGTTTGGCCCATGATGTTTGTCAGGGTCCTCAGCAAAATCAGTATAGCAGTTTCAAGGATTTTTAGGACACTAAACATCCGGTATTTAAAGATGCTCCTGAACCGCTTGAAGCAGATGAATGGCTGAACACCATGGAAGATAAATTTTGTCTTCTAAGGTTAACAGAAGAACTAAAAGCAGAGTATGCAGCCCATCAACTTGAGGGACAAGCGGGGACGTGGTGGAAGCAACATCATACTACCTTTTCGTAGAGTGTTCCTATTACTTGGGACCGCTTTGTACATGCTTTTTGGGGGAATTTCATTCCTTCAAGTTTGATGGCTATGAAGAAGACTGAATTTCTATCACTTACTATGGGGACTCGTACAGTGAAGGAGTATCTGCACGCCTTCAATACCTTGAGTCAATATGCTCCTGAGTTTGTTAACAATGATGAGAACAAGATAGCTAGTTTCAAGAGAGGCTTGAGTTCCAAGTGGATGAAAACCATGAGCACTTCTGCCCGTGTTACTTTCAATGATTTTCTGAATGATTGTATTATGCAAGAAAACAGTAACAATGTCCATGCTGCTGCCAAGAATCGCAAGAGAGCCCATGATGGAGGTGGATCTTCTCAGGCAAGAGCCCCACCTACTTTTCGTACGCTGTATCGTCCACCTATGTATGGGGCGAGGTTCAGGCCCCCGCAGCAGAAAAGGTATAACCTTTATCCAGCTCAGAATCTGCAGAAGCATCACAAAGCATTCAAGGTTCCTGCTCCACAGGGGAAAGAAGGACAGAACAGCTTGACCGGTGCTAAAAAGACACCTGTTAATGGACCCTGCTACAACTGCAACTAGACAGGGCACTTTGCTCATTATTGCCCTTTTCCCAAGAAGCAGCAAGCCTCATACCAAGCTCGTGTGCACAACACCTCTATTGAGGAGATTCTTATTGGTGAACCAGTGACTGTGGGTATGTTTTCTATGAATCAAATCCCTGCCGCTATTTTGTTTGATTCTGGATCATCGCATTCTTTCATGAGTCAAGCATTTGAACAGAAGCATGATCAAAAGATACTTGAATTGAGCATTGAATTCAAGGTTAGTTCAACTGGGGCTGATATAACTACTAAGCAGATAGTTCAGGGTGCAACTTTAGATCTAGACAAGTGGAGGTTTTGGTTAAACTTGATAGTTCTACCTGGCTTAGGAGTGGACGTGATAGTGGGGATGAGTTGGATGAAATTCTGGGGTGCTGTGATCGATACAGGTAATAGGATGCTATCTATCAGAAATCCTCTTAGGGAGGGTACTTTTCAGGTGCCGTTACCCCAAAAGTTTAAGTTGGAGAGCGTATCCTATTCTACTCGTGTGACCCCTCTTCCCGAAATTCCTGTCGTGTGTGAGTTTCTGGATGTTTTCTTGAAGAGCTTCCGGGTCTTCCACCCGATAGGGATGTTGAGTTTGCATTGAGTTATTAACTGGCACCGCCCCAATCTCTAGGAGACCATATCGGATGCCACCAAACAAATTGGCAGAGCTTAAAATCAGTTGAAAGAATTGTTAGATGAGGGCCTTATTCACCCTAGTGTATCGGAATAGGGTTGTCCTGCTATCTTTGTGAAGAAGGACAAATCTCTACGGATGTGCATGGATTACTGTCCACTCAATGCTGTGACCGTTAAGAACAAGTATCCATTACCCCGTATTGACATTCTATTTGACCAGTTATCCAAGGCGAGAGTGTTTTCCAAGATTGATCTTAGGTCTGGTTACCATCAGATCAAGATTAGACCGGAAGATGTGCCTAAGACCACTTTTTCTACCAGATATGGATTGTACGAGTATCTTGTTATGTCCTTTGGCTTAACAAATGCTCCTGCATACTTCATGTATCTGATGAATTTGGTCTTTATGCCTGAGTTAGACAATTTTGTGGTGGTGTTTATTGATTACATCTTGGTGTACTCAGAAAATGAAGAAGATCATGCCGAGCATCTGAGGATTGTTCTAGAAAGGCTTAAGGAATATAAGTTGTATGCCAAGTTTAGCAAGTGTGAGTTTTGGCTCAAGAAAGTTTAATTCCTTGGCCATGTTCTATCTGATGAGGGAATCTCAGTAGATCCAAGCAAAGTACAAGAGGTTATGAATTGGAAAGCACCAACTTTTGTGCATGAAGTTTGGAGTTTTCTTGGTCTAGCCGGATATTATCGTCATTTCATTTTGGGTTTCTCGAAGATTGCCAAACCTATGAAAAATCTATTACAGAAAGAGAAGAAGTTCGTTTGGACAGAAGAGTGTGAAACAGCTTTCCGTACCTTGTGGGAATCGTTGACCACTGCTCCTATTCTTGCGCAACCAGATTTAGGGAAACCTTTTGATGTATATTGTGATGCATCAAAAACAGGTTTGGGATGTGTGCTTATGCAAGAACAGAGAGTCATAGCTTATGCCTCATGCCAGTTGAAGAAGCATGAAGTGAATTATCCAACCCATGATTTAGAGCTTGCAGCTGTTGTGCATGCTCTAAAAATCTGGAGGCATTACTTGCTGGGTAATTTTTGCAAAATCTACACTGATCACAAGAGTCTGAAGTATATCTTCACTCAACCCGAGTTGAACATGAGGCAACATCAATGGATGGAGTTTATCAAGGACTTCAATATGGAGATCTTGTATCATCCAGGCAAGGCAAACATAGTCGCAGATTCGTTGAGTCGAAAATCACATTGCCATGCTATTCAACCTTTGTTAGCAGATGGTTTTGGCCTCATGCATCCTGTTGTGCTGCGTAGCATCCAAATTAGTTGCTCGCTTGAAAGCAAGATCATCGAGGGTCAGAAAACTAACAAGGGTATAGGTCATATCAAGGAGAAGATGCTAAAACAGCAAATCAAGCATTTCAGAGTAGATGAGAAGGGAATCTTATGGTTTGATGATTGTCTGGTCATACCAAAAGATAGAGAACTCAGAAATCAAATAATGGATGAAGCTCACTTATCGAAGTTATCTATTCGTCCTGGCGGTAGTAAGATGTTTCATGATCTAAAGGCTCATTATTGGTGGACAAAAATGAGAAAGGAGATTGCAGCTTATGTTGCACGGTGTGACATCTGTTGTCGCATAAAGGCTATTCATTTGAAGCCAGCTGGAATGCTTCAACCGTTGCCGATTCCTGAATGGAAATGGGAAGATATCAGTATGGATTTCATTACTGGACTTCCCACAACTCCAAAAGGGCATAACTCTATTTGGGTAATCGTTGATCGACTTACCAAGAGTGCGCATTTTATTCCAGTTCATACCGATTATCGACCGCCCTAATATGCTGACATTTATCTCAGGGAGATCATTCGTTTGCATGGAATTCCCAAAACAATTATATCTGATCGAGGGTCTTAGTTTACCGCTCATTTCTGGGATCACTTGCAGAAGGATTTGGAGACAAAGCTGAATCATAGTACAGCTTATCATCCTCAAACTTTAGGTAAGACAGAAAGAGTGAATCAAGTTCTTGAAGATCTCTTGAGGGCTTGTGTTTTATCATCCAAGGGTTCATGGGAGAAATGGTTACCTTTGGCAGAATTCTCTTATAACAATAGTTACCAAGAGAGTATACAAATGGCTCCTTTTGAGGCACTGTATGGCCGAAAGTGTAGAACACCGGTGAATTGGGTAGGATCTGGAGAAAGAAGGTACTATGGTATTGACTTTGTTAAAGAAGCTGAAGAACAAGTTTGAACAATTCAACAACACATCACAGCTGCACAATCCTGTCAGAAGAGTTATGCTGACAAGAGAAGAAGACCTCTAGTTTTTAATGTTGGTGATTATGTGTATCTGAAGGTCTCTCCTATGAAGAAAGTGCAATGTTTTGGTGTTAAAAGGAAATTGGAACCTCATTATGTCGGTCCATATTAGATAGTAGAAAGAAAAGGATTGTGGGCCTACAAGCTCAAACTGCCTGAAGAGATGAGTGCAGTGTTTCCTGTTTTCTATGTATCCCAACTCAAGAAATGTCTACGTGTTCCAACCGAAGAAGCTGTTAAAGTCAAAGACATTAAGCTAAGTTCAGATTTAACTTATGAGGAGAAACCTATGAGACTCCTGGATGTCAAAGACAGAGTGACCAGAAATCGTGTGGTCAAGAAATACAAGGTTTCTTGGAGCAATCATGATGATAGCGATACCATTTGGGAAACCGAGGACTATTTAAAAGAAGTATATCCCGATTTTCATAAAGAATGGTCAGTCTACTCAAATCTCAGGACGAGATTTCTTTAATGGGGGAAGGGCTGTAACACCCATGGTGTTAAGCATGCATTATTTTGCATATCATGAGCATAATCATCTCTTTGCATAGTCATTGTTTACATGAAATGATAAAATAAAAAATGTGCTTGCTTTGATTTGAACTAGAGCTATGTGATAGGTTGCTTGTTTGGGGTTGAGTGTTAAATAAAGTTTGTAGAGAAAATTATTTGGACCAAAACTTATTTTTGGGTCATTTCATGAAAAAGCTTGGAAGTGGGTCAAAAATGTCAAAAACAGTTTATAAAAATGTTTTTCTTTAAATTTTAAATGGATTTTAAATCTCCATTTTTGAATTTCAAATTCTAGGCAGAATTAGGCTTTGATGTTTAAAAGTGAAATGTTCTACTTATTGAGAGCAACATTTCATCTTTTACAAGTTTCTTCAAATTCGGATTATTTTGAAAAATATGGAGTTAATCAAGTTCTACACGAATCTTGGCGCAACGGGACCCACCCGTCGGCCTCCTTCTTCCCTCTCTTCTTCTTCCTCGCGCCGACGGTGTCCGTGCCGATGCCGGCCGTGTGGCAGCCATACGCCGGGCGTTCGCCGGTGTCTGCTGTTCGCCCCGCGCACCCGTGCGCCGCACGCCGATCCTGCTCCGCGCCCGACCGGACCCCACTGCCACTCCACACGCCCTCGGCCAGCCCCGCACGCAAGCCACGCGCCCGACGATGCCCGACGCCATGGCCCAGCTGTCCGAGCTGAGTGGCTGACTTCAATGCGTCCAACGCACCTCACCCTAACTCACTCACCCACCACTACATCGAGCGCTCGACCGCACTCAGCTCCTCAGTCCACTCCGCCATTTCCTCTGCCTCTCTTCCCTCGGAGCCACAGCGCACCATTGCCGCCGCCGTGAGCTCGAACCACCGCAGTGCATCGCCACCGCCACATTTTCTGCCCAGATCACGTGCACAGCTTCGCCATGGCGTGAGACACGCCCTGTGCTCGTTCCCTGCCCTCGAGACCCAAGGTAGAGGTCGAATCGACCGTTTCCTCCTTCGCCGGCCATGGCCGCCTCGACCGCCGCGTGGTTCGCTGTGGCCAGCCTTTCCTTTCTTCCTCCTTTATCTTGCGCATCGTGGTCGCCCGCATGAGTAGAACAGGTTGGTGTAGTTAATGGGATCGATTAGGGTTTGTGTTCGTCGGATTTTGGCCGACCGCCGTCGCGGGTCGTGCCGCTGCTCGCCGGCGTGCATTGCCATCATTTCTTCCATCTTTTCTTCACATTTTCTGGTGAATTCGAGTTGCCTTGGCTCGCTGTAGCCTGTAGGCTAGCTCTTGCACCTCGCCGTGGCCGACTCATGCGAGTTCGCCGACATGCAGCGCCACCGCTCAGCGCCGTTCATAGCTGTCGCCATTTTCCTCTGTGATAGCTTGCATCTTATACACCAATGGTTTTGCGTCGATGAGTTGAGTCTAGTGGTGGCTGTAGTTCGGCCGGTGACCTCGCCGCCGGCAAGATTGCCGACCGCCGACGACCTCCCCCTGCGGTGTGGATCACGTGCAGAATACGCTATTCTTTTTTGGACTTAAGTGCAAAATGGCCAGACACAGAGAGTTTCTTTATAGGGCTCGGTTAATTACTGGAAAGTCCAGGGTTCTTGGTGCAAAACCGTTTTCTTCTTGATTCAAAAAATGGTTTTCCTAGATTTGAATAAAAGCTTTGAAAAATCATAACTCACTCATTTTTAGTCCAAATGAGTTGATTCAAATTGTAATATTTTTTTATGAGTAGGTCTATGCATGAAAAATATGAAATATGATTTTTGTGATACTTTTCTGTATATATTTATTTATCCCTATTAAATGCCTTTATCTTTGAAAATGCATAAGTAATTCTCTGTTGCTCAAAAAAATGTGAATCCAAGTTTGTTAGTCTTCTTATGTCATGCTCTATCTGTAAAAAATATTGAAAGGCTATGTCATGTATATATATTATCTTGTTTAATTATGTTGTCTATTTCAAGCAGATGATAAATAATTCATAATAAATAATATATAAGTGATTTATGCATAAAACTTTTTGGAGGATATTTTTATGCTAATCTAGAGCTAAGAATATTCTGAGATCTATTGTTTGACATTTTTTTATTTACAAAGTATTTTATGCCCTTTTATTGGTGCTACGTTTTCATTTTTGTGCAGAATAAAGTACTTACTATTTTAACCTAAAAATTTTATGGTAGTCTATATTAAGCATGCTTAAGCTTCTGTAATTTTTACAGGATTTTCTAAGTAATCTAAGGTCATGTTGCAGTTCTGCCTCTATTATTTAGGTTTATTAATAATGCTTTAAGTTATTTTATATGTATAATAATGCTTTTTCTCATGTTGTGATATGTGTAATCTGTTATTGGTTTTGGTTCAGTAGAGGGTAGTGTGCAAAACATTTATCGTTTATAATTCCTTTTAATATGTAAGTAAAATGTATTGTGATGCTTGTATACGATTTTTTTAGAAGAGAATATAGATGACATGTGCTTATCATATATGTTTTAAAATCATGTCCATTATCTTTAACTGAGCATTCATTCATCATCAGCATGTACCTTTATAATTACTATGTATTCGTGGTATTCATACGCACCCTGCATCATACAGGATCGTCAGAGCTCGAAACGGTAGTTCCCAGAGTACAAGGAGAGGAAGGCCAGCAGGAAGCCTTAGTACAGGGGATAGCAGCAGAAGAGGATCCTGAGGTTGATCTTCCCGAGTGTCCCGACCATCAGCCAAGCTCTTTCCTGAAAGAAAAGCCCCGGAGTATTCTCCCTGTGGTTTGCAAAAATATCTAACTTGAGTCCTTTACTTGTTTGATGCATTAAGTTGTAGGCGTTGTTTTTATACCATTGCTGCATTACTTATATTCATTTCCCACTGTATATACTTCAGCCCGGTTAGGTTCCGGTGCAATTGTCTGCTTAGCCTTGCTTTAACTAGATCGATAGAAGTCGGGTGATTTCCTGTCATCCGTGAGTTATAGGTGGTGACTCAGAATGGTTGAATAACATTGTTATCTTGGATAACCATGTGGAGATAATAAATCGAGACTGGGCGGAATTGGTGTTGGGACTAAACTGGAGGTTCAGTGAGGTTATCCCGTCTGTGTCAAACTAGGACCCCGTCCGTCGTACGTCCTCAAGTCATATTGAACGCATGCCTCACATTTAGCTAGAAGGATAAGTCGTTCCGATCGCAAAGCCTGGGTTTGGTTTGGGCCGGGAGTTGACCTGCTGTACGCATCATATTAGAGAAGATGGGGACCACGGGTTACGCGGAGAGTAAGTCCGAGGTCAGGGTCACCCTGAATAAGGCAGCCAGGTGGTTCCCGGATACGATGGTACCTGTTGATCCCGCGATTTTCCGAATCAAATTTTTGGTGATCTGTAGCTCACTTTAGCGGGTGAGTGTGGTTTGTGTGAGGAATACCCGCCAGCTGGTTAGTAATCGATTATAATCGCCATCGTTCCTGGACAGTGAACACTTGACTTGAGCAGCGGCATCGTAGTAATAACTTGAACAAAGAGATGAGATGGTTGAGCCGTGATGTCGAAAGGCACCCAACTGGAATTGGTTACTATTCTTGTTGAATAATTATCACCATGCTTGTTTAGTACAGATGCTAATCTATCATGATAAGGTTAATCCAGCCAAAATACAATGCTAGAAGGTTATAATAAATATTTCTTTAATGTAAGCTTTTTCGCAAATAAATGAGTCAGATATTCCACTTATCCAGCCTTGCATACTCCTTGGAGTCAATTTATTTTTAGTTTATGACGGGTAAGTCTAGCTGAGTACATTCTCATACTCAGGGTTTTATTTCCCATGTTCTTGCAGATGATGAGATGTACTATGGCTATTGCCAGCACTGCTTCTATCCCGCGTTGGGTGATGACTAGACCTTGGGCATGGTCACTCTACTCTACCTTATGCTTTTGCTGGATATTGACTGAGCACCTGGCACAGTATTTGAACTAAGTGTGTGTGTATTTGAACTTAATCTCTTCCGCTATTTCGAATTCGAACTTGGCTTGTAATAACTTTATTCGTACTCTGATGTGTAAAACTATGTGCAACTATGTATGCTGTGAATGGTGATGGCTAAACTTATTACGATCTTGGCTATGCCAGAAAGTTTGAAATCCTTCGAGATTTTAGGATGACTACCGAGTTTATTTGGTCTCAATCACATAGTTGCTATCTTAATTGTGAATTATGTGCTTGTGCTCTAATAAATTGGTCGGTTATGTGACAAAGACCTCCATTTAGGTGTTTGAAAGTGACCGGTATACCCAAATACTTCATTGGAAAGGATCCTAGGACACAGTTTAGCATGTTGGCCATTTTTTCTTTCTCCTGTTGAGAGACCCCAAAAACATAAACCCCACTCCTATGAAAGTTGATTTTTGGGCCAGTGAGCCATTCAAAGCAGTATAGAATCAACTTCAAGTTCCTAATGTACTCCTCCTTAGGTTCTATCATGATTACTGTATCATCAGCATATTGAATATGGGAAATCCCCCCATTTACTAGCTTTGTGAGTACTCCTTTCAAATGTCCTTTGTTAATACTGGTCTATAACATGACCCCCAATGCATCTGCCACAATGTTAAAGAGGAGGGGTGACAGTGGGTCACCTTGCCTGAGTCCCCTGTAGGTGTTGAAAAAGGAGCTTCTCTCCCCATTCACATTTATGCATACTTTTCCTCCCCTAACTGTCTTCATGATCCAAGATACCCATAGTGGGGGAAAACCCCTTCCCCTCATGATTGATTCCAGGAAGTCCCATCTTACTCTATCATATGCTTTCTCAAAGTCAATCTTAAGGATGAGACCTTGGGCTTTAGTTCTATGTAGCTCATGTAGGACCTCATGGAGAACCACCACCCCTTCCAAGATGTTTTCCCCTTAACAAAACCTGTTTGATTACCCCTCAATTATTCTTTTTGTGACTAGGACTAGCCTGTTATTCAAAACATTAGTGTTGCACTTATAGTCTACATTTAGAAGGCATATTGGCATGAACTGTTTCACAGTGGTGGCCTCCTTAACCTTTGGAACTAAAGTAATCACCCCAAAATTGAGTCTTTTCAAGTCCAGTTGATATCTGCTAAGGTCCCAAAACATCTCCCAGATATCCTCTTTAATCACCTCTCAGTATTTCTTGAAGAAGGAAACACTAAATCCATTGGGACCAGGGGCTGAGTTTTCTTTCATTTCCCAGATGTTATTTTTGATTTCATCTTTATCTAAAGGCTTAATCAGCCATGATTGCTCCTCTGTATTGAGGCACATATTCTGAGGCCAAAAATTCTTCCTCAAATGTAAAGTACATGGTTCATGACTGCCAAATAGCTGCTTATAGTAGTTCACCACATGATTAGTGATATCCTGCTGGCCTCCAATTTCCCCAGTTTCTAACTCCAAGAAGATGATAGCATTCTTGCCTCTTCTTCCATTCACATACTGGTGAAAGAAATGGGTATTAGCGTCCCCTTGCAGAACCCAATTTTTCCCAGCCTTTTGTTTTCACTGTGCCAATTCTATGGAATGCAATTCCTCCAATTTGTTTTCACAAGAAATCCTCTCTTCCCATTCCTCCATAGATAGCAGTCTTTTTTCAGCAAACAGGTTAATCTCCCCTATCCTCTTAGTTATATTGTTCCTCAGTTTGTTCTGTTCCCCATTTAGTCTTAGGTTCCATCCCCTCGGGAACTGTCTCAAACCTTGTAAGCAACTATGCCATTTATTCATAGAGTACTCCCCCCTTGATATTGATTTCTGAGGGCCTCCCATTTATGTCTTACCATCTCTCCAAACTTATCTAGCATAAACCATTTTTCTTGGAAATAGAAGTATTTGGAAGCCATTGTTCGCTGTTCACCAGTGTCTAGGACTAGAGGAGAATGTTCAGACCCCACCCTAGGTTTGTACCAAGCAAAGCTATTACTAAATTCCATGTCCCAGCACACTGATACAAGCACCCTGTCCAGTCTTACGAACACATGATCTCTTTGTTTATTGGACCAGGAGAATTTAGAGCCCTTTACATGTAAATCTCTAAATTGGAACTCCCCAATAAAGTCATTAAAAAGAGACATTAGCCTGGGGTCCCCCTGACCCCTATTCCTCTCCTTGTTATCTCTGATTAAATTAAAATCTCCCCCTAACACAGCTGGTAACTGTAACACTTGGCAGAAGGATCTCAGGTTGTCAATAAAATCCATTGACCACTCATGATTGGCTGGGCCATATACATTGACAATCCAAGATCTGAAGTTGAGGTCCTATTTCTGATTTGCATGGCTAGGAAGCAGTCCTGAGTAATAACTTGCTCAACTTCCAGACCCTCCATATTCACCCCTGTAATAAGACCCCCAGAATGCCCTTTTGCAGCTGACCAGAACCATTTGAAATCCTATATCCCAGCCTTGGGCCTTCCCCACACGCAAGTGGGTCTCCAATGTGCCTTCCAGCAAGCCTCTCCCGGACCGTTCCCCGCCGTCTTCACTATCAAGCTTCCGACCGAAATGCCACGGGCCTGGTTCCCATTGGTACACGGTGGCGGCCACAACACAAACACGGTGGGTGTGATCTCGCAAGATTACAAGCCCCTCCGCTGTACAACAATGGTGCGCGCAAGCACCGAATGATAAGAGGTGTGCAAACCTCACTAAACGCTAGGCCTAAATCAGAGCAAGCGCATTTTATTATGGTCTAACTAGCCTAAGCACTTCGCAAAGCACCTACACTAATCATCATGTATGTCACTAAGCACTATGCATGTGGAGATCACTAAAATGGAGTATCATCTCACTTGTATATTTATCAGCTTCTCCACACTTTAAATGGCTGATTTGGGGTCTCTTTTATAGCCTCATGGGATGGAGTAGCCGTTGGAGTCCAAAAGCATTTTCTGGCCACCGTGGACGCTGCAGTTCAGACTTCAGACCGTTGGACCGTCAGGGTTGGGTCCGATGCCTGCAGCTCCATGTTACCGTTGCAAGATGACCGTTTGTCCGACATCTGGCCTGAGCGTGCGCTGCTGCTGGGCATTTGCTGGACGCTGCTGCCTGTGCATATATGAGGTGTTATATATGCATGCATGTATACATATGCGCTGCCTTCGTGCCTGGTGCACGCCTAGCTGCGCAAGCAAGCTAGCTAGCAAGTTCAGTACGTGCATCTGGTCAAACTTTCCCCATTCTCCTCATCATCATTCCTGTGTAAGTTGGGCCATTTAGCTTTTTCTAACAGAAAAGGCCCCTCCCTGCCATGCACCAAGAAATGCTCATCATCCGGAACCAGTTCTGCTTCAGTGCCCTCCCCCTGTAGTGAGCTCCCCTCACCTAAACTTTTTGGGATCCACCAAACCAATGTGTGGTATAAAAGCTGCAATGGGGTCCTTACCCAGAGCTTGGTGTATATCACTATCTTCCAGATAGGCATCTTCCAAGTTCTCCTCCATACATTCATCTTGAGTGCCCTCCATTTCCTTATCCAGTTTTTTATATCTGTCAAATTTACTTTGTTTTTTTTTGTTCTGGCCACTAGAAGGGTTGTTGTCCTTATCATTGTCTCTATGGCATCCAGAGTGTCCAGGATCATGGGAAGGACCCCCTCCTCCCTTGGAAGAACCAGAGCCCCCCTCCTCTAGTTCATATCTAATAAAGATCCCATTGCCATTAAAGAATATTTCTATAGAGGAGTTGATCTTACTAGGATTTCTGCATTTACCCTGTACTCTGACAACCTCCTCCTTGATCATACTTAACTCATCAACTGCTGTAGGTTCAATTACTAGTGACACAATGTCCTTTACTGAGTCCACTTCCTTTGCAATATCTGGGATTTTATAGATGCAGATACAAACAGTTTGAAGAATAGATGAAGTTTTAGGATCCCTGTTTGTCTTTACCAGCTTGACTTTTAGACCATACAATGTCAGCTTAAATCCCCTAATCTGGAAAATGTCTCAAGAGAGTCTTTGTCTGGGAACACAACCATGAACTCACTATGCCCAATGCCTCTAACTTGGAAGTCCCATTTGGTTCTGACCAAATTCTTGAGCTCTTTATCAATCTTGTGTACATTAGCATCCCCT
>CM041631.1:52410277-52443528 GCA_023333625.1 Bothriochloa decipiens
AGAATTTGGGAAGTTCATGGAATAGAAGCCTTGGCCTGGAACTCCAAATCCAAACATTTTCAGCTTTCTACACTCACTATTTTTGCAATCCACTGCTAAGTGACCTGTCTCCTTACACTTGAGGCACACAGGCTCATTCTGACAATCCATCTGGAGGTGACCCGCCTGCAAGCATCTAAAGCATTTCATGTCTGACTGAGGAGTAGGACGGTTACCTCCAGATGGGTTCACACGAGAGGGTGCAGGACGTCCAGGATCCCTCCCCAGATCCATCCCCTTGTCTTAAGCCAGAGCATGCCTATCTTGCCAAGATCCTCCTACTTGGCATCCCCTTTGGAAGTTTTGCCCTCTGTTACCTTGCTGATATTGGAAATGGCTCCCTTTTGGGCAATCTAGGAAGGGCCCCCTCGCTTGATTGGGTCGATACTGATCTCTCCCTCCTTGTTCTTGCCCGTGGTAGCCAATCCTCCTCACATGATCCCCATCTCTCTATAGCCTTGGTCCCCTTGGTAGATTGTGGCATAGGTCCTGTTCGTTGAGCTCCTCCCCTAGCATATCATCATCATCCATCCATCCCTCATACTCCCAATCGTCCAGTCTCCGCCTGCCTCTCCCAGCCATCTCTCCCTTAACCACCTAAGCAAATGAGCTAGTGAGTGGCGACGGCTGGCGATGAACCCTAACACACTTAGCCAAATGACCGAATCGCCAGATTTTGTCCCTTCGAGCTGGGTAGTTGTTGTCCAGTAAAATAGCCCCTTTGCAGATCTAGTACCAGCCCCGGCCTGGCCCCAATCCAGACCTTGATTCATGTCCATCCGAGACCCACGAATGGTCATACCGAGGGTATGTTGTCCCATTGTCTCCCCTGTTTTGTGTCTGAATATTCTGCATCTTCAGAGGTGAAGCCCCATTGCCTACTGGATTGGTCATCCGTGGCATCAAATTTGCAGGAAGTGCATTCATAAATCCCAGTGATGCCTCCAATCTCGTAGACGCTAACTCTAATTGTTTCATGTCCTCATCCTCCCCATCCGGATCGAATAGATATTCCTTGATGTCCTGAGCAATCTGTCTTTTCACCTGTTGAATTCCTCCCAATGTAGATGGATGATACCCTAATTCATCCACAATCCAGTTTGTTGCCAAAATACTTTTTTTGTGTCTCATGCTACAATTGGTGGTACCTCTTGGCATTTGCCATTTTCAAGCCTGTTAGAGCATCTCCAAGAGTTTGCTATATTTTTTTGACAAATCTTATGATTTGACAACTCCTACAATAATATGAGTAAAAAAAGAGTATCTCCCCAAGAGTTAGCCATTTTAGACTTGCCAATTGATAAAAAGTATCCTCCACATGTGGCCACGGAAAGAAAAGAAAAAACAAATTTGCGCTGTGGACCCTGTTGTTTCTACTAATTAACCGAGACCAAATCTAAAAACTTCCCTCTCTAACAAACTTGCATCAGGAACCCTGAGAGAGAAATAAAATTATGTAACAACCCTTCTATCATTCTTCTTCATGGCGACAGAGTAGAGAAGCGCCAGTACGAAGCCGGATACCCACCGGCCGTCGAGGAGGCCTCAAATCACCTTATTGAGGGATGCGATGTCGTGGTGGCCGTTGGTGTCTGCCGTGGCCCTGTCCTCCGCCTGCATGCGCTGCATCCGTCGAGACTGGAGCATGACGTGGCAGATGAAGCCGGCGCCTAGAAGCAGGACTGCCTAGCAACGATCACAAACCGCTGATGATAGGTAGCAATCACCGGCATGGCCATGAAGAAGTATCCGATCGAGCCACCAAGGCAGGTGCCCCCTTGCGTTGCCGCCGATACGCGCGCGAAGACGAGATTTGCCAAGCTGCTATTTTTGCCAAGATGATTTGCCAAGCTGTTGGAGGTTTTTGTTGTTTTGCCAAATTCTAAGGATGTCAAGTTATTTTGGTAAACTCTTGGAGATGCTCTTACGAATGCTCTTTGATGTTCCAACAGTTTATTTCTGGTTTGCCTGTTAATCGAGGGCATGCTTTGTTTTCAGATTGTTTGCTGTCAGGGTGTTAGCTCATCGCTCTGTTAGTCCATGGCATAATTTGTTCTCCGTAGGTTATGTCAATTGCTTCTCCACTTGAATGCTCTCTCTGTTTCTGACAAAAACTTATCAAAATATGAACTCAATTATATATTGCCATGAACTTTTGTGTTTTGGATGGTCACTTTTTTTTGTAAAAGTTTGGTTTGAGTTTAACTGAGATGTGCATTTCGTTATTTACTATTGGTGTATTGTAAATATATAAAGATGGTTGGGACTCAAATGTAAACTTTCACTAAATAAAAGAAGAGAGGCAAGCTCGTAATGGAACGAGCGGCCGGTCTTGAGTTTGATTCCTGCGATCAGCTCGGGGGGCCTCACCTCGGGGATTTATTTTCCGATTTTATTTGCAGCCTCTCTCGCGTGGAACCATAAATGGATTGCGATGTGTTTATCGTCTATGGAGCTATGATGGTCCCAGTGATCTCTAGAAGGATACGATCTTCTGATCTGTGTGTAGTTATAGGTCTAGTTGTACATGCGTGATGTGAGTGTGTTGTGTGTGGTGTAGCTATGATGTGTGTTCCTGTATGAACAAGATACTACAACTGTACTTAGATGAGAGGCTTAAAAAAATTTTATTTGTAGCCTTTCTCACGTGGAACCACAAAGGGATTGCACTATGTTTGTCGCCTATGGAGCTATAATGGTCCCGGTGATCTCCAGAATGACGCGATCTTCTGATCTGTGTGTAGTTGTAGGTCTAGTTATACATGCGTGGTGTGAGTGTATTGTGTGTGGTGTAGCTGTAGTGTGTGTTCCTGTATGAACAAGATACTACAACTATACTTAGATGAGATGATTAAAAAAAGAGAATAGAGAAGGGATCGGTAGAACGATCCAGACTTCTTCAACCTCTCAGTCTCCATCCATGGCTCCTGTTACTTCTACTCCTAGATTTTGAATCCTTCTCAAATCCACCGCAATATGGTACTGGAGTTGTTCGATCTACCGTGGGTGTGCTGCAATTGGTTCATCTGTGGCGGCGTTTACTTCTGAATTGTTGTGTTGGAAGCAGCAGTCTTCTCATTGCTATCTAGAGGAGAGTCATTCTGGTGCTCGTGTGAGCAGGGGAGTTATAAGATCTGCCGTCGCCGGGTCCTGTTGGTATTCAAGCTCGTCTAGCTCGATTCATCTCCTTGGATTTCTTATTTCTGTGTGGGGAAGAGTCTCTGTTCCTGCGTGGAGAGCTGCTGCTGTTTGTGGTGTTTGGCCTCAAGTGCTACTGTGCTAGTGCCTCATCCGTGAAGAAGAAAACCAGCCAAGGTGCCATTGTTTCCTTTTGTCATCTAGCAAGTATTTTAATCTCCTTGATTATCAGAGTTGCTACTCATGGTATTGGGTGCTAGCAATTTAAAACATGGCAACCGGTAGTGGGGAGAAGTTTGAAGATTCAACCATTCAAAAACTATGTGAAATTTTCAGTAAAATAATGGAGCAGTCTAAGGTGACTGAAGAACATGGCAAATATATCCTAGAGCCTAATCCGGTAAAATTGTCTGGGACTGAAAATTATGTTAGCGGGCTCGTCACACTAAATTAATTTTAGGATCTCATAGGCATGAGATCTTGCTTGTTGATGTTGATGGAAAAAGGAAAGGGGGAGTGATACAGGAAGCAAGCAACTTAATGATAGAATTCTAGTGTGGTTGTTAAGCAGCATAGAACCAAAAATCAGAGAACGAGTTGAGACCATGGCTACAGTTGTAGAAGTGTGGTCTACCTTAGAGAAGAAATTGGCAGGAAAATCAAATAAAATGCATGCTACTCGAATCATGCATGAGTTGACTCACTTGAAGCAAGGCTCAAAATTTGTAACTGAATATGCTGGTGAGGTGAAGAAGTTATAAAGAGATTTACATCATTATCACCCCTTTGAACCAATTGACAAGAATGATATGGCTATCCATCATACTTGGTTCTAGTCATTTGTGAGCAAACTTTTTCTTGATGGTTTGAATCAAGAGTTTGATCTTCGTCGTCAGCTTATTTTTTCCAAGTCTGAATGGCCTAGTCTTGATGACATAATTTCAAGCATCATAGAAGAAGAAACTAGGCTGGCACAACCTAAAGTGGAGGATTATAAAAAGAGTTGATATCAGTGCCGCTTTATCTATACAGAACAGCCACAAACTTAATTCCCAAGGAGGCCAAGATAAAACAACAATGATATGTGATCATTGTGGTCGTGAGGGGCATACCATTGACAGGTGCTTTAAGTGGAATGGTTTTCCACCTGGGTGGAAAAAAGGGAGATCTTAGCCAGGGGGAGCTCGAGGTGGTAGATATAATAAAGCAAATCTCACTCAACCTGAAAGGGATCTTCCATTGGTAGATGCACGAGCTCTTGAAAATTACAATTCCAAGCTCAAATCTTCAGAAGGCTCATCTTCCTCTCAAGGTTCCTCTTTTGTTAACTCCAGTTTGCATGCCACCTCTGAAGGCATGAAACATAATAAAACCCATATATCCATAAGCCATAATAAACCATGGATTATTAATTCTGGAGTGACTAACCACATGAGAGGAAATTTTATCTTTTCACTTCTTACATACCTTGTTCAGGTAGGGATAAGGTGTGTGTAGCCGATGGATCCACAGTAGGGCGTGAATCTATCCGGTGCACCAAGGACTTATCCTTATCACCAATTTTACATGTTCCCAATTTCCAAGTCAATCTCTTGTCAGTTATTCTATTATAAAAACTCTCAATTGTAGAGGTTGGTTTGATCCTTCTCATTGTGCTTTTCAGGAGTTAGGGACAGGGAGAATTCTTGGGACTGGGACTATGCATAGTGGGCTCTATTACGTTGATGAAAGAAGTGATGAAGTTTCTTTAGCAACTCAAATGTCTCCATGCCAAGAACTATTGTTACACCATCACAGGCTTGGACATCCCTCTTTTGTTATGTTTTCTCGTATTTACCTATCTCTTTTTAATTCATGTCCTAGAGAATTGCTTGTATATGATGCTTGTGAGGTACACTCTATTTTTGGTCATAGGTGTGTTGTAACCTTTATTGATGGTTTTAGTCATTATACTTGGCTTAATCTGTTGAAGAACTAAAGTGATGTTTTCAATGTTTTTAAAGATCTATGTGCTTTTATTAAAAACAAGTTTGGAGACATTATTAAAGTTTTACATTCTGATAATGGCACTGAGTATGTTAACCAGGAGTTTGAGAAATTTCTTGCCTTAAATGGCATTGATCATCAAACAACCTGTGTTAACACTCTAGAGCAAACAGTGTTGTAGAATGTAAAAGTAGGCACTTAATTGAGATTGCTCTCTCTATTATGTTCATAATGAATGTTCCAAAGTTTCTTTGGGGAGAGGAAGTGAAAACTACAACTTATTTGATAAATTGGATGCACCTTCGAGTCCTTGACAATAAATCTCCTTCAAAGTTGCTTTTGAAATCTAATAACTTTGTTGTCTCTCCAAAAGTTTTTGGTTGTGTGTGCTTTATTCATGATTACAGAAATACTATTGGGAAGCTTGATCCCCATGCTACCAAGTGTGTATTCATGGGATATTCTCCTACTCAAAGGGGTTATAGGTGCTGGTGTGCATCAAAGCGTCATTTCTTTGTGAGTATGGATGTAATGTTTCATGAACATGAACCTTATTATGCCACACGAATGATACTGGAATTACTCAATCCCCATTTGAAATGCAACGAGAGGGAGAGAGCAATACTGGAGGTGTTCATGTGGGCTCTTTCCTTGTTCGTAATTCAAGTGCCCCTCAGTGTGATCATCCTACTTTAATCTAGGGGGAGGGAAATAATGATGAATGTGGTGTCAATAATTTACTGGATGAATCAACTTCAAAAGATATAGAGTCCCATATGCATGAGGACCTAGGTAATAACTCAGATTCTCTTGCCCCTGTAGCTCCATGTAGTACATTAGAGCAAGATAATCAATTGTCTACTCAACCTCCTCCTAAAAATGACCTACCAATTGCTCTTAGAAAGTCCACAAGATCCTCTATAGTTCCAGCATGCCTCAAAGACTATGTTGGCTATAAACATGACATTAGCAACTTTGTTTCCTACAAAAGTTGTAGGCCTCTTATCAAAGTTTCATTTCCACTCTAGATTCATTGTCCATACCTACTAACTAGAAATCTACTATAGAGGATCCAAAGTGGAAGCAAGCTATGCTTGAAGAGATGAGAGATTTGGAAAAAAAACACTACTAAAAAAATGAACTTTTGCAACGTTACATTTTGGCACTCCGCAGCGGACGTCTTTATTGCCTGCTACGGTAAATCAGTGTGATTTATTGCAGCAGGCACCTTTTATTTACCGTAGTAGTCACTTTTGTCTGCTACGGTACATCGATTTACCGCAGTGGACATTTTAAGTTGTCTGCTGCGGTAAATACCTATTTACCGTAGCGGACATATTAAAGTGTCCACCATGATAAATCAATTTTCCATGGCGGACATGTTATATGGCCCGTCACATAAAATGCTGGTCCAGCTTGGAGCCCAGGAAAAAGCCCAATCTGTTCTCTTAGTGGGCTTTGTATATAAATTGGAGTTAGGGTTTCATTCTCAGCATCTCTCACTCTCTCCTCTCCACAACAGCCGCAACCCCCTCTTCTCTTCATGCGTCGTGCGGCCCACTCTCTCCCTAGTGACTCGCAACTATTTTTCCCTGCCGCGCCACGACGCTCCACGATCCCCTCGCACGCGGCCTCTCCCTCCCTACTCATACTCTCCCTCTCCCACTCTTGGTCTTTCTCTCCTAGATCTGGCCAGTGGTGGCCACCCCTCTCCTCCCTAAAGGCTAGGCATTCGCTCCCTCCCATGGCTGACGCCGGTGGTAGCAGCAGCCGCAACGGAGGTGGCGGCGACGTGGATGATGGGCGGTTTGATGGGGCTTTTCAACAAAGCTCCTGGAGTACACAATGCCAACCCTGCACTTCCTTCCCCTTCAGGTACACGCCTGACGCCATTCCCCTTCCCTTCTTCGCTGCCAACGGTGGCTTCCCTTTCCCCTTCCACCCCTGACTGGTTCATTTATGGCTTCTGTAGAGGAACTTGGACCAGCTCGAGGCGCTCCATCCTCCATCCTCTACTCCATGAAATCCAGCCTCGGCGACCCATGGATGGCTGGATCCAGCGCGGGTCGATGCTGGAGCGGCCCCCAGATGTGGCGACGGCACGGATCGATGTCGTGGTGGCCCCCAAGACATGGCGGCAGCTTGGATCAACATCTGATGGAGTAGATCAACGTTGGAGTGGCCCCAGACATAGTGGCGACATGGATCAAAGTTAGGGAGCTGGATCGCCCCCCTGGCGGCTGGATCTGCTACATCGGCGACTGTGGCAGCCTCTCCCTCTCCCTCAACGCGTTCCTCGCGGCTGCGCTAGGGTTTCATGCTAAGAACGGGCTCGCCTACGGGCCTAGAAATAGGCTTGCAGGTGGGCTCGTGGGTTTTTTTTGGAAACTATTAACCGAGGCGGGCACCCTAACGTGCCCGCTACGGGAAATAAATTAACCGCAGCAGGCAACCCCGCTGCGGTCTGGCCGTGATTTACCGTGGCCTTGCATTTGTGGCGGACGGGAATGCCCACTGCACAATATGCAAAACACCCACTGTAGTAAAGTTTTGTGTAGTAGTGAAAAACAAAACTTGGGAGCTTGTGAATCTACCACAAGGTAAGCAACCTGTAGGGTGCAAGTGGGTTTTCACCATCAAGCAGACACCAAAAGGCAAAGTTGAAACGTACAAAGCTCATCTTGTTGCAAAAGGGTACACACAAACATATGGAATTGACTATGATGAGACATTTGCACATGTGGCCAAGATGAATTTGGTAAGAGTGCTTTTATCATGTGCAGTTAATTTGGATTGGAACATATATCCATGGTGATCTTCGTTAGGAGGTATACATGCATATCCCTCAAGGATTTGAGACAAATCAGACTTATGGCAAGGTACTTCAATTGCGTCATTCTTTATAAGGATTAAAGCAATGCATATCACCTCGAGCTTGGTTTGATTGGTTTAGACAAGCAATGCTAAAAAAGGTTATTTCCAAAGTAATGCAGACCACACACTATTTTATAAACATGACATGGGAAAGGTAGCAATCATAATAGTGTATGTGGATGATATAGTGATTACTAGAGATGACTCCAATGAAATATTTAATCTAAAGAAGTACCTTGCCCAAGAATTTGAAGTCAACAATTTAGGACATTTGAGATATTTTCTTGGGATATAAATTTCCTAAGGTCCGAATGGTATTTCTTGTCCCAATGGAAATCTGTTCTTGATTTGCTGAAAGAAACTGGTATGCTTGGATGTCGTCCTATGGCTACACCTATTGAACAGAATCATCGACTAAGTAAAGATATAGGGACCCTTGTGGATCGGGAATGTTACCAAAGATTGGTTGGGATACTCATTTACCTATCTCATACTCGACCTAATATTGCATTTGCAGTTAGTTTGGTAAGTTAGTTTATGCATGATCCTAGATCAACAGATATTAAAGTTGTATATAGGATCTTGCATTATCTCAAAGGATTTCCTAGAAAAGGTCTCATGTATACTCGCCAAGGAAACTTACAAGTTGAATGTTACACTGATGCCGATTGGGCTGGTTTATTGGATTATAGGAGATCCACTTTTGGATACTGTACCTTTGTTGGAGGCAACCTGGTTTCATGGCGTAGTAAAAAACAAAGTGTCGTGGCACGTTCCAATGCGGAGGTAGAGTTTTAATCCATGGCTTATGGTGTGTGCTGAGCTGCTATAGTTGCAGATTCTTCTTATGGAGTTGAGGTTATTTAAGAGTAAGCACTTGATGTTTGTCAAAAAAAGAGTAAGCACTTGATGATATATTGTGACAACAAAGCTGCTATTGATATAGCTAATAATCCAATTCAACATGATAGAACCAAGCATATTGAGATAGATCACCACTTCATTATAGAGAAGCTAGATAGAGGAGTAATTTGTCTACCATATGTGAACTCTGCTAGCCAAGTAGCAGTAATTTGTCTACAATATGTGAACTCTACTAGCGAAGTAGCTGATGTTTTGATGAAAGCTGTTGGGGGATGGACACATCATGGCCACCCCCTCTATCAGCTTCTCATTGAATACACTGTTCGCCAGGTAATCTGCTAGTCACATAGACCCTGACTCGGGAACCAGATGCCAAGGGCGGAGTCTAGAATGAAGCTAGCGGCGCGCATTCGGTTTGTTTTCGGGAGGAGTCCAGAACGAAGCTATCGGCACGCATTATGGAGAACACGCCGAGCAAGCAGTAGGAGTGCGTGAGCTAGCTTACGCTCGCTTAGGGAATCAGCTTGCTTTCGATGCGCTTTTGGCGTCATTTTGGCTACTGTGTTAACTATGTTCTGTAGCTGAAAGTAGGTATGAGTCTCCCTAAATGTGTCTAGGGCAGGCCAGAGCAGGCGACAGGGTGATGTCAGGGGGCCCTACCTGGTTGGGGGTTAGGAAATAGAAGCCATCGAAAGGCGAGATGACAGATGTGACCCTGACAGCCAGAATATTCTAAGGATGTGCAGTAGGTGTAAGGGCAAAATGGCAATGTAAAAGTCTATGGTTGTGTATAAATAGCACTGCCTCTGCAATAATAAAGAGACAGAGAGAGAGGTTTTGCCCTAAATCCCAGTTCGTATTGCTTTTTGCATCCGCTCATTTCCGTCTATCGTGTTTGCACCACCAATTACATTTCGACAATTGGGGGTGCAGCTGTTATCGGTTGTTGTGCAAACCAACATTGGCGCCCACCGTGGTTGTGCATTTGCATACAATGCCGAAGACGTGCACAGTGACAGATATTCTCAATGCAACGACAACGTCCAAGAACAACGCCCAGCCGGCCGACGCGGTCGGCACATCTGCAGATTTGGCTAGGAATGCGGCGGCAGCGGCGGCTAAACCCTAGCGGTAATTCCGTACCCACCCCCGCCCCCGCAGCAATATCAGCTGGCTATCCAGCCAACTAACGACGTTGAGGTTGAGGTAGAAGAAGAAGAGCAGGGAGCTAGTGATTCGCACGAGGTTCAGGACAAAATACTCGTACAGCATGCAACATTGCTCAAGAGACTCGACGAGTATTAGGCCGACATCCAGGTTCTCAAGGAAGAGAGGCAGCGCATGGCCAACCAAATCGCAGCCAGAAAGCGAGTGGCCGTAGCCCAAGAGGCGATCAAGCAGGCTGAAGCTACCAAGCTCAGGTTGCAAAGGGACCTAGAAGCTATGCAGGCAGAACCAAGGGTGTAGCACCAGTCGCAGCTGAATCACCAGCAGATAGATCCTCACCCGGTTATCGATCTTGCCGCAATCGATATTTTGTCACCACTGTCAGTAGAATTGCAGACATGTCCCTGGCCACCTGGATACAAGCCTAGGTCGCCCAAAATCAATGAAAAGTCAAACCCCAGAAGATTCATTGCAAGCTATGAGGCAGCTATGCATTCGGCAGGAGGAGACGCGAACACCTTAGCAAAATCATTCATCATGGCAGTGGACAATGTCACTCACGAATGGTACATGTCACTTCGGCCCCTATCAATCAGATCTTGGGACCGGATCAAGGCCGAATTAGTCAACACTTTTCAGGGCTTTCAGACAGAGAAGAAAGGCACAAGGGATTTACTTAAGCTTCATCAACCAGATGACGAGCCTTTGTCCAAGTATCTGGACAGGCTCATTCAGCTCAGAGCGCAAACATCGAATGTCACTGATGAGGTGTTTATTGTAGTAGCAATAGTGGGGCTCAAGATGGGGCCGTGCATGGAACAGTTGCCTCATGATTCGTCCATGACAGTGAATGAGTTGTTCACTAAGATGCGCAAAATTTGCCAGGTCCAAAGAGGATAAATACCGCCAAAAAGCAACATGAAATAGCTTCAAGCAGAACAGCCCAAGGCAAACGCAATCGGTAGGACCAAAGTTCACCAATCAGCGTCCATTCGTCAACAACGTGCAGGATGATTCAGCCCAATCCGCCATCAATTTTGCACAGGAAAGCATACTGATCCACCTACCCAAAATGTGAGAGGAGGGCGACCTCCACGTGGGGGCTGAGGCATGGGGCGTGGAAGGGGTCAGAGAGTCCCCTACTATTTTGTATGCGGCAAAAATGCCGGGCATGTGTCATGCAAGTGCCGATACGGGCAGGTGGCGAAAGAGTAGAAAGAAAAGGATGAAGCAGCAAGTGCGGCCCAATCTAGTAAGCATGTGTTCCACAACACTAGTCAGGGCCCTGTTTCAAGTCATGGTTCGGCTTATCAGCAATTCCAGTATCAGACGCCTCAACAGGCAACAACGATTCAATAATACCAAAATCCGTATACATGGAAACTACCGCTGACTAATTACTATCATCAATTCGGCCAGAATCAGGCGCACGCTCATTTGGTTGCGGTCGAATAGCACCAGCAGGCGCAATAGCTATAGCCGCAGCCAAAGCAAGAGCAATCCCAAGATGTCCAGATTGTAAATCCTATTCTCCAGTTGAAGAGACATATCTTCATGATCACTGGCGGAACCGACCTTGAGCAAGAAAGCAAGAGAGCCAAGAAGGATTATGAAAGGAGGGTACTTACAGTCTCACCAAGAGTATCATTGAACAGACCTGCATGGTCAATGGTTCCGATATCATTCGACGAAAGCAACTTCCAAGTCAGAGACTACCCATATTCGAACGCATTTGTCATTACAGTTCATGTGGCCAATTATACCTTGCACAATGTGTTGCTGGATAACGGTAGCTCCGTTGATATCATATTAATAAAGCATTTGACTTAATGCAGCTTGATCGTCGTACCCTAAAACCTGCAGGAAATGCCATATTCGTGTTTGGAGGCAACAAAATCGATGCTCTAACAAAAAGAAGCTCGCGGCCTCATTTAGTCAAGGCACTAAGGTGCGCAGTGAAGAAATCCTATTCAACGTCATCGATATCGGATACCCATACATAGCCATCTTCGGCCGAGGCATTATCAGTAAATTCAATGCAGTCATCAGGAGAAGCTACTTATGCATGATGATCCGCTGCCTTTTGGTATCATATCTATGCACAGAGATCAACAAGCAGCCAGGCACATAGAAGGCAAGCTGATTCCGGGGTATAGCATGGTCAATGAGGTTAAAAAGAACATCAATGAGAGCAAATAAGAGGATTCAAACAGTGAGTCAGATGATGATGCCAAATCTGAAAAATCTAGTGTCAAGAGCCACCACAGTGGAAGCTACAGTCAAGGTTCCCCTCTGTGAAGATAGACCAGATAGGTGTGTGCATCTGGGAGCAAATTTAAATGAAACCAAAAGCAAGGAGCTTCTGCGATTTTTAGCAAAAAATGAAAACGTATTCGCTTGGTCCACCAGGGTTTTGCAAGGGGTCAGCAGGCAGTTGGCACAACACAATCTAAATGTGTTGAAAATAGCTAAGCCTAGGAAGCAGAACCTAAGAAAAATTGTCCAACCAAAGAGTAGAGCAGCGACAGCCGAAGTACAAAGACTTCTAGACGCGGATGTAGTTCGGCCAGTCCAACATCCGGAGTGGCTGGCAAATGTGGTCATGGTCAAAAAGAAGAGTGAAAAGTGGAGAATGTGTGTCGATTTCATAGACCTAAACAAGCATTGCCCAAAAGATCCATACCCACTTCCGAGAATCGACAAGATAGTCGATATTGTGGCTGGGTGCAAGATGACGAGCCTGCTGGACTATTTCTCTAGCTATCACCAAATTCGGTTAAATCTAGAGGACAAAGAGAAAACTAGTTTCATAACCCCAGGCGACACGTACTATTACAAGCGCATGCCGGAAGGGCTTCGTACGCAGGGCCAACCTTTTCTAGAATGACATATGAGGTTTTCAGAGAACAAGAAACCAAGAAGAATCTAGTTGCATATGTTGACAATATTGTCATCAAAAGCGATATCAAGGGAACTCACAGTGAGGACCTCAAGGAAACATTCATCAATCTCAAGAGCAGTGGCCTCAAGCTCAACCCAGATAGTGCATTTTTGGTGTTTGGAAGGGTAAATTCCCAGGCTATCATCGGCTAGGGGAATAGAAGCAAACCTAGAAAAGATAGAAGCAATCACCAACATGGTGCCCCCAACAAACCGAAAGCAAGTACAAAGATTGATGGGCAGAGTCACAATGCTCAGTCGTTTTATCTTAAGGTTAGCCAAAAAGGGTCTTCCTTTCTTTCGGGTGCTCAAAGCCGCAGATTAATTTGAGTGGGGACCGGAACAACAAACTGCTTTTGAGAACCTAAAGAACTATCACAAGGATAACCACCTTATCTAAACCATCTCCAAAAGCAGAATTATTGTTGTATCTAGTAGCTTCGCTGGTAGCTGTTAGCGCGGCGCTCGTAGAGGAAAAAGAGCATCACAGAAAAATGATGAAGTTCCCAATCTACTTCAGCTCAGAAGCACTCACAGGTGTCAAATTAAATTATTCAGAGCTGGAAAAAGTAGCCTACGCGGTGGTCATGGCTTCCCACAAGCTCAAGCATTATTTTCAAGAGCATGATGTCAAAGTCTTGTCAGCCCAACAGCTGGAGTCATTATTTCGCAACAGCGAGGCAGTTGGCAGAATAGGCAAGTGGGCAGCCGAATTGAATGCATATAGAATCGTCTTTCAGCACTGTTCCACAATCAAGTCCTAGGTCATCATGGATTTCATAGCCGATTGGATGCCAGCAGCGGACGATACTACTGTTCAAGTCCAACCGCCAATCTGGATTGTTCATTGCGATGGGGCCTAGTGTTCAACCGGAGCCAGAATCTCTGCTATCCTTACATTGCCATCAGGGCTGAAAATCAGATATGTAGCAAGACTCCTATTCCTAACAACAAACAACACAACCGAATACGAGGCAGTATTGCTCAGGCTCTGAAAGCTTTGGGCCCTGGGTATCCATAGATGCATCATCTTGTCGGATTTGCAAGTCATTGTTTGGCATGTCAAAAAGGATTATTCTGCAAAGGAACCCAAATTGACCAAGTATCTGGCAGTTGTTCGCTGAATGGAGAAGTATTTTGATGGCTTTACTCTAAAACATATACCTAGGGCATAGAACACGGAGGCTGATGAGTTAGCGAAAGTACCAGCGCATGGTTTTCCATTGCCATTCGATGTGTTTTTCTAGTCCTTATCCATCAAAGCAATCACGGATGAAGAGGACAAGCCCCCATCGGTGCACATCATCGCCAGCGCAGACTGGCGAGCACCGATAATAGCCATTCTCAATGACACATATGAGCCAGAAGATAAGCATGATTTGTAGCAAATGTGGTCAAGAGCCAAGCCATACTCCATCATTTGCGGCGAGTTATACAAAGAACGAGTAGTTGCAACATTGCTCAAGTGTATCGGTAGAGAACAAGGCAAGCAGTTGCTAAATGAGATTCATTCGGGTATGTGGGTATCCACAGGGGACCCCATGAAATCGCTCACAGGGCAATGTGGCAAGGTTTCTACTGGCCTCATGCAGCCGAAGACACTAAGCATATCATCAAAACTTGCAGAGCTTGCCAGATGTTCGCCAAGAAGCAGAATGCACCCACAAACCCTACATCATCTGTTATGCCAACATGGCCCTTGCAGAGATGGGGAGTAGACATAGTCGGTCCATTACCCCAAGCTTTGGGAAACTTAAAATATGTGGCAGTAGCGCTGGAATATTTCACCAAGTGGGTGGAGGCGAAAGCTCTAGCCAAGATCACATCGGGTAATCTCATCAGTTTTGTCTGGCAATGAATCGTGTGTCATTTCGGCGTCCCATCATACATCACAGTGGACAACGGCAAGCAATTTGACTCAACCCAGTTTTGAAAGTTTTGTACTGAATTGGGAATCAAGTTGGCATTCGCTTTGGTCTATCACCCAGAATCAAACAGGGCAGTCGAAACGGCGAATGGCAAAATTTTCCAAGCAGTGTACAAGATGTTAGAGGGCACCAAAAAAGAAAATGGGCCAGTGAAATGATAATAGCAGTTTGGGTCATAATATCTCCAATACAAGATCCATAGGATTCACACCGTTCCGTCTGCTATTCGGTGAAGAAGCCATGATGCCGGAAGAGCTCAAATTCGGCTCATTCAGAACCGAAATAGCCGCAACAACTCCCATCCAGCGATACGTTGAGCTAGAAACAGCCGAGTTATGCAAATGCCAGGCTACAGAGAATTTGGACCGATACCATCAAGAAACAAGGGCCTGGAGGGACAAGACTGTGCTACGCAAGAACATAAATCTTGTTGAAATGATGCTAATTCGTCACGCAAACAAGCAGGGCAAGTTGCAGTCACAATGGTATGGGCCATTCATCGTCTCAAAGGTGCTCAAGCCCAGAGTCTTCAAGCTCACCAATGAAGAAGGAGCTGAAACCACGCATACCTGGAACGCCGACAACTTGCGGCGATTCTACCCTTGAGCCGAATTGCCCCTAAGGGGGTTGTAATTTTTGTTTCGCATTTACCATTTGAATTAAAGAGATACGCTCTTTTTCCTCACAGGGAAATTTGGATACAGGTGTGAGGTTTTTTAATGAGGCACTCTAATGTAATCGATGAACCATAATTAATTTTCTTTTGCCCTTACACCTATCGTTTACGGTCGAAAGCTAGGGTCCCATTCGGGATGTCCCCACATATTCAACGGCCAATTGCGTTCTGGTAAAGGTTGCGCGCAACCCACAAGCCCAGTGGCTTAACAAAACAAAAGTCCAAAAACAACTAAGCTGAAAGCCCAGAGGCTATAGCACTCTTGATCCGAAAATAATCGGGCCGAATCGCCCAATTAAATGTCCTAAGAAAGTGGGACCAAAACAATAGCCCTACGGCTATCAACTTAACTGCATTATGAGCGAAGATACGATCCGACAGATCAAATGCACAATAACTCATGCAGTATGTACAGTAATCAAGACAATGCTCCGGCTATAGTACAAAGCAAAATAATGTCGCGCCTACCAAATCAAAGCAATTAACGATCAGTGATTGCATCCGTACGCGAAATAAAGGCTCATCACCGCCAAAATACACTATATAAGGTCGGAGAACCACAGCATCAGTGGTAGAAGCATACAAGTGTTGTGAAACACTCCAGGAAGTCTCACTGTGGTTGTACCAATAGGGTTTCAGATAATAGAAATATGAGGCATCAGGAGAGGCTTTTCGGGAGTGCAAAATGCGGTAGCCACACAAGGCGTCATCTTAGGCAATCAAGCATTCGAGTAGCGTCGGGAGAGGGATCTCGAGAGCGCTGAATGCAACAAGCGCACACTGTGTACCACTAAGAGGTGCCACAGGTTTTCGGGCAACAAAGCTACAAAACCTGGCACTAGTCTGGCGGTTGACACTTGCATGAGCGAGGGAAAAAGCTACGCAAAGACTCAAGCTTGGAAATTCTATGCGCTTTCCTGCAGACCATTCACGCGTGTTCACGCCACCCACTGTGGTTTGTCAGGTACAAATGACTCAAGAGCCACATCCACCTCAGCATTCTCGAGTCCTTCGAAATCGGCCGTGCAAGACAAACATGCAAGACCTGATACACCAGGTCACCATGCGGCGGTAAATGTCCTCTTCATCGCTATAGCCAACAATATCATGGAACAAAAATGTAAACATTGGGTCCCATTTAACATATTGTGATCCGACAAACATGTAAATCGCGAATAGAAAAGCAAAAATGTGCGCATTTCTGAATGCAATAGACGAGTCATTATTCATGCCAAGGGGGTGGCATTTTTCAAATTAAGCCCATTCGGTAAAAAAAAGTGCCCCTCACTTTAAAAGTTTGGGGATGGCATTTTTCAAATTTAGCATATTCGGTTTTAAAAAGAGGCCGAGGGGATATAACCGAATGTGCCCCTCGACTTTAAAAGTTGGGGGGACGGTGCTTTTCCAAACTAAGACTATCCGGTCTAAAAGCAGGGCCGAGGGGCTATCACCAAATGTGCCCCTCGACTTCGAAAGTTGGGGGATGACATTTTTTAAACTAAGCCTATTCGGTCTCAAAGCGGGAAGTTGGGGGATGACATTTTTCAAACTAAGCCATTCCGGTCTTAAAGCGGGGCCGAGGGGCTATCGCCGAATGTGCCCCTCAACTTTAAAGGTTGGGGGGATGGCGTTTTTCAAAAGCAACCGGATCAGTACGACCAAAAACATAGTGTCACGGTAATCCTGAAAGAGTCATATGTGTCCTCGTAAAGAACGCATCGCAACAAAAGTTATTACAGGTAGCAATACGGCCACGCTTTCGGTTCCAATCTATCAAATCAAAAACGAAACCGTCATGTGCCGCCTTTAAGTCCTCAAAATCATCGGGGTACCAGGGCAACCCGAGTTTCTGAAGAACATGGTTTAGCCGATACTTAACAAAACCCCAAAGACTGGACCCCAGGAAGTGAAAGCGATGGCGATACCAAGTATCGCCCCAAATCACTGAACCATCAATCGATAGTGAGGGGATACTCCTCGAATAAGTCTTGCACAGGCTCCACCAGGGGAACCTATTAAAACATTAAGTTCAAACATGTATCATTACACCCAACATTCGACATGATGGTCATAAGTTCAACAGCTAAACTAGTGAAATTCTACTGGTCCACATTTCCAACATTCTGAATCAAGGTCTCGGCATCACAGGGGTTGGCTTCGGTAGTCCTGGGCGCGGCAGTCGGCTGTGGTTCCTCGCGAGAAGGGGTGGACCTCAGAGTCTAGGCGATAGCGGTAGCTTCTTTCTCATTTCGGGCCACAATGAAAGCAGCCACTCTTTCCTTGATGGCGGCCCGCTCTTCGGGGGTCTGAGACAATAAAAATCGATTACATTAACCAGGTCAGAAAATGACTGCAAATAAACCATAATCAAAACAACCCGAAAGCAAAAGTCTTACCAGGTCAGGGTCAGAAAGACTTTCCCGATATAGCATTATGTCCCGGCCACTTGGGCGCCAGAAGCTATCAAAAATTTTGACAACAGCTTGATGGGCGCCATCGTCCACCAGCCAGAGAGCACTCAGGTCCCTAGCCTCGAGCCCGTCAGCGTGGGTGCATCCGACGTCTTTCAAAGTCTTGATCAAGGTGCGAGTCGTTTCAAGACTGGCGTATTCTCGTCCTGAATCCAACAGATCGCCGAGTGACTCAAGCTGAGCCGATAGCCATTCTAGCGCAGCAGAAAGGGAGACCTCGACCGAAGAGGGATCGGCAACCAGCCCCAGACCGATCGAGATGTTCTCCCTTCGTCCCCGTTTCTCCTCTCGCTAGGCCATCTTCAGCATGTCTTTGGCTTCCTGGTGGGCGGATGACTCGGTCTTCAGTTTCTGCGTTCCAGAGGTGAGTTTTTTTTCTGCTCCTTCACCCGGCTTTTGCTATCCTTAGCCCGCTTCACCAGATGAGCCCTATCGGCTTGCCTCTGCCTCACCAGGGACCACACCAAAAGTGAACTCTGCACAAATAGCATTCGACAGGGCAAGTCATAAGCCTTTCCGAAAAAGAAAAGTATTGTCAACAACAAGAGTAAAAAAAACAATCACTCACCAAAATGGCGTGGTAGTCGATGGCACTCAGCATTTTGTCATCACCGGCCATGAGCAGGTCTCGCTTGGTAACCGGGGCAGCAAAAGAGTGGCTACACACTTCAGTAAAGTTGAGGCCCTCTGGCAATGGCAAAATCCCAATCTGCCAATAGTCCACCTTGTTCACCAATGCGATAAGCTTTCTCCTGTCCGAGGCTCCGCTCTTCGGGGGAAGAGGAACCCAAATACACCCTCATCTCATCGTAATCCTCCTCAGAGACGTCTAAGCAGAGGGTACTATGCCCGAATAGCACTCTCTCAGTCATCTCTTTTGTCATTCAGATGCGTTCCAGGCAAAACCATGACTTACCCGCACGCCTATCAGTTGAGGCCGGAGGATCTTGCGATTTCTCCCGGCCCTTGATTGAGCCAGCCCTAGTTCAGGCCTGCTTGCTAGGGTCCGCCCTCGGCACCCTATCGGCTGCACGCGGGGTTGGTGTCCGGGCGCCATCGAATTGGTTGCCGCTCAATTCGACATCCATCGCCGGAACATTGCGCGGGTAGGCGGGCCTTCGTGTAGTCATGTCGTCCGAATAAGTAGCTGAGCTCGAGATAACCTGAGACATACATTGGGAGGCGACATCAGCTTGTCAAAATCTTAAGCACATCAACGATATGGGTAACGACAAAGTGTAAAGACATTGGAAAAATTTTTTTGACTACTAGTTCGGTACAGATAGCGCCATGACTGCAGCCATCACTGAATACGACCTTTTTAGTTCTTCTTATGGGTTTAGGCCAAGACATTTCGGCCAACTCTCGGCATAACTGAACGTTCGTGGGTTCCAAAGTCACAGCTGTTCGACCAACGCGCCTCCGCTTCCGGGACTCAGCTAAAGCAGTAGCATTCGCGGCATGGTTTGTGGAGCCAACAACTTGTTTACCCCTCTTGCTACGAACCGCATGGTCCAAGTAGACCATCCCCATGGCATCAAATGCCCGATTCAGCTGCGAAGTGGCCCTGAGATATTTTTGGCATGCTCGGTGTTCCCAGGTGATATACAGACCGCAAATATTGCTGGCTTTCCTCTCAACTGTCGATATAAAAGCTGCATCATTTGGAAATCTAATAGGCCTGCTCAACCAAAGATCCGGCCCCGTGGTACTATTTTTTTCTCCACGATATTTGCAAAATGCACTTCACTGCACAGCGGCCACCTGTTCAAAGCTATCATCTCCTTGATTAAATCTTGACTGCTCTGGCGGCCACAGATTTACCGAAAGGCTGCTTTGGCCATTTCATCTTCTAGACCATACAGCCCATGGTCACCTGCCATTGTCCGGCTAGCATAACTTGCTGACAAACAAGAGCATGGGCTTCTGGCAGCCCATTGTCCAGAGCGATCTGCACCTTATCATCGCTGTAAAACCAGGAGTTCCTCCAATCGGACCATTTATTCCGGTAATACAGAGTGAGTTGAGGAAGGCTCTTGTCATGGCTAGGCACAAAGTTGTACCCCTGTGCTCAACCCGGATCCTTTCGCCAGTGGTCTCGATCTTACCGAATCATCCACGCAAATGAGTCTCGTAGAATTGAGCAAAAATAGACACACTGAGCTGGCATCCCATCATCTTCAATGCCATCACGAACACGCTCAGTTGGGATATAGCATTCGGTGTCAGGTGGTTAATCTGGAGGTTGAACCGATTAAGGACTTCACAGAAGAACCACTCAATCGGGAAGCGCAGCCCCGCCACAAAGAAGTCTCTAAAAACTATGGCCTCATAAGGTTTCGGCCGTGGAACCTTTTCGTCGCCCGGGGCCCGACACTTAGCTCGCGTATCAGGGCTCATCAGCCCAAGCCGCTGATAGTCATCCAGTATCAATTCGGTCACCTCTGATTGACCAAGAACAAACACTGGCCGAAATGGCTTCTTCCCCCTTTTTGGCCGAGACTGACCATCGTCCGTTTCAGACAGTTGCTCATATTCCTCATCCACGGTGGCTCCTTTTTCGGCCCCGGTGTCATCATAAACTATGTTTTCGCTGACCTCGTCAGCAGCCAATTCGGCGACTCCTAGGCTGCTGACAGCTGCTTCGGCTAGTGACCGGTTGCTAGCAGAACGGGCAGCTCTGGAGCATTCGGGTTCATCCATGATCTCGACAATAGTGTCGACCGGCGCGGGGGATGCATTACGCTTCAATGAAGATGAAGAACTTGAGTCGGATGACAAATCTGAGGCCAAACCTAACCCGGACTCGCTGTTGATTGAACTAGAGGCAACTGCTCCTTGAGTCATACCACGAGCCAAATGTGCAGGAGAGCGAATCACCCAAGCTAGAGGGAAAATAAAAGAAATGAAAGAAGAAAATAAGGAAATAAAAAGCCATCACAAAAAAGCAAGGCAGCCGACACCCCACGCAGCACGCTAAACGAAAAGCATAAAAGGGTTTACTCACCGATTAGTTCGAGGAGAATGGAGGCTGAATGCAGGAGAGCTCCAAATGCGACCCCATGAGCTTTAGGAGGAAGCGCAAAGTCTGTGAGAGTGAAATGAACAACGGGTTGTGTGGCTTGGGAACCGAGGAGACGCCAGTTGGCCGTTGCTTCCCGCGTGTTCCTGCACGGCCGCAGCGGTTCGCTCCCGCACGACACGCGATTAGTTACAACCACCACAGACGGACCCACAAACTATTTATTACAGCTCAAAGAGGACCCAAATCCTAAGGGGGAATAATTCAGAGCACAAGAAAAGCGGCGGCGATTCAGCCTCCATCAGGGACGGCGTAACAGAACCCGAGAAATACTGTTTCGGCTGCCTCATCGCCCGAAAAATGGGCAAAGTGGCACTGAGGGGCTACTGTTGCGGGATAGACACATCGTGGCCACCCCCTCTATCAGCTTCTCGTTGAATACGCTATTCTCCAGGTAATCGGCTGGTCACATAGACCCTGACCCAGGAACTGGATGCCAAGGGCGGAGTCCAGAACGAAGCTAGCAGCGCACATTCGGTTTGTTTTCGGGTGGAGTCCAGAACGAAGCTATCGGCACGCATTCAGCTTGCTTTCGATGCGCTTTCGGCATCATTTTGGCTACTGTGTTAACTGTGTTCTGCAGCTGAAAGCAGGTATGAGTCTCCCTGAATGTGTCTGGGGCAGGCCGGAGCAGGCGACAGGGTGACGTCAGCGGGCCCTACCTGGTCGGGGGTTAGGAAACAGAAGCCATTGCAAGGCGAGATGACAGATGTGACCCTGACAGCCTGAATATTCTAAGGATGTGCAATAGGTGTAAGGGTAAAACCGTCATGTAAAAGTCTATGGTTATGTACAAATAGCACTGCCTCAACAATAATAAAGAGAGAGAAGTTTTTTCCCTAAATCCCCGTTCATATTGCTTTTTGCATCCGCTCATTTCTGTCTATAGTGTTTGCACCACCGATTGCATTTCGGCGATCAGGGGTGCTGCTGTTATCGGTTGTTGTGCAAACCAACAAAAGGATTGGCTCAAAAAATAATTTCCACATTCTGTATGATATGTTTGCCCTATTTTGAGGGGGAGTATTGGTGTATTGTAAATATATAAAGATTGTAGGGACTCAAATGTTAACTTTCACTAAATAAAAGAAGAGAACAAAGAAGGGATCGATTCAACGATCCAAACTTCTTCAACCTCTCGGTCTCCATCCATGGCTCCTGTTCCTTCTACTCCTAAATCCTGAATCCTTCTCAAATCCACATCAATATTTACATATCATATTCTAAACCAAGAATAGCTGACTTGATCTCCACACTAGATTTACTTCTGGATATTTGACTTCAGGCCATCCTAAGATGCAAACCAGGAAAAGTAGTCATGTTCTATCTTTCGTGGACTGTCCATGGAACGGCTTTCTTGTCACCAGGGCTCTGCTTTTTATCTTTTTTTTTTATCGAAGTCAGCATGTGAACCCCATGCCTATTTTTTTAATGATATAGACCTGTTTAAATTCGCTCCCACGGGGAGTCAAACTCAAGTCTGCTAGATGCTACTTAGGTGCTCTAACTAGTAGGCTATAGGCCCTTTCACCTCTGCTTTTCATCTTTACAAGGCTCTGCTTTAACAGCAAGTTTGTTAGGATGAGATATGTAAGTCCACATTAACAGCAAGTTTGATCTCTGTTCTTCTCTTTGCCTCTGTACCAAAATGCATATATGATGTTGATAAAGTCCCACACTGTATCTGGTTTGTTAGTTGTTGTGGTGGTTGTTTTTTTTTATCCCATTTTTAGAGGATTTTGGATCCCAATTGTCGAAGGAACCTTGTCTGCCCGGCCCATGGAAGCCCGGAATTCATATCTGCTATAAGCCCATGGCCTATGGCGCAAACACATGAGCCAATATTCTCCCCGGCCGCCGCCGCCACCGCTGCCGCTCGTCTCTCCTCCTGTACGAAGACAGTGCCATCATCCATCTCTTCCCCTCCATTGAATCTGCCGTTTAATCTCAATCTCTCAATCAGATTCAGATCACACAAGGGAGAGTATATAAGATACCTGATTTCATCGATCTTGGAGATGATCCGGCGGTTCATCAATATCGTGGCGGAGAACTACAAGACGGGCGTGTACACGCTGCACCGCCTGGACGCCTCCAAGCATCTCTTCCACCAGTCAAGAGCCGACGCACGGGCGGTGCCGTTCCTAGCAGAAGCACATGACACCAGCGGTGATGAGCAGCCGATGCTAGAGCTAGACAGGTTGAAAGAGCTGCCATCCGCCGTTACTTCATGGAGCAGCTCCAATGTTGATCACTTCTCACTTTTGGGCTCGCGCAGCAACAAGGATGGTGGGATCCTCTGCATGAACAAGGTGGGCACCGCTGTCCTCTATGACCTCCATTCGAGTTGCAATTTTATCATGCCAGGCCTGAAAGAGTTCAAGGGACCACCCGTGCCTGTGTCGCTCTCTGTTGCCCTGGCCGGTGACGACAAAGAAGAACAGTTGTACATCATGCATGGTGGTCTTAATGGACTGGAACTGAACTCCAATTATCACTTCAAAGTCCTCAGATATGGCCCCTAGCCTTCTTGGAGCGATATCAGGTGTTGGTATTGGCAGTCTCTTCTAGTGCCACCCTTTGTGGACGATCCCCAGTACAGATACAAACCAGCCGTCATCAGCTCTTACACCGTGGTGGACAGTGGCCACACGATCTGCCTGTCTTCAGTGGCAGATGGCATTGGAACCTATTGCTTCAACACAGCGAGTTGTGAATAGAAGCGTGCTGGTGACTGGGTGCTGCCCTTCACCGGCAAAACCGAGTACATCTCTGATCTTAAGCTCTGTCTGGGCTTCTCCCTCCACAGCCCTGGTTACCTTTGTCCGGCGTCGTCTGATCTCTCTGGCATGCCCATGTCGCTGGTTGTCTGGCCTGATCACACGCCCAAGGAGTTGATGGCAGTAAATGTTAAGCTCCTCAGCCTGGGCTCAGGCAAGTTTGCTGTTGCTAAGGTGTTCAGAGTTGTGAGTAACGCATCAGAGGAACCTGCAGGCTTGTTTTCTGAGTAGGATACAGTTGAGGATGAGGTTGTTGTCCTGAGTGGCGTGGAGGTTGAGTTCAGAGACAAGGATAATAATAGCAACCTACAAGGGCTCAAGTTGCTCCAGCACAAGTCCATTGGTTACACTTGTGCCAAGAGTACAGCCATACACTGTGTGCTATAAAAGATCAGTATCGTTGTCGTTGCCTCTAGTATGTTAAGCATTTCCTTCTTAATTTGCTGTTGTATGCATTAGAGCCGGTTAGAGACTGCTGAGCACTAATGTGGTTGAAATATTGGAGTAAAGAAACGGCAGATGCACTTGACCTTCTATCTCCTGTTGAGCTAGCAAGAGTGTAGGAGAATGTAATACCACATATGGTCACGGTATTTTTGTGGTACCTTGCACTTCGTAACAAAGATCATAGTCTAGGCTCGACGATTCATGAACAGTGTGATAGGTTTTTGTTTTCCCCAATTTAGAACTTCTTCTATCCTTGCTAAGTGCCCAACGTGAGGAGAGTGAAAAGATATACAAGATGATCTTGTATGCTTTTGTAAAACGTGCAAGGGTGTCAACTTGGTCTATAAATGCTCAATGTGACTAAGGACCAACATCAACTTGTGACTAAGGTTTGATGTTCCGCCTGCTGGCAGCCCAACATTCTGTGCTTAAGCTAATTTTGAACAGGATGGTAAGCGGAGAACAAATTACATTGAATTATCTTTTCCGAAGTTCACATATGAGAAATCCCATTCTTGACAGGATAACCATGAAGCAGTGCGTTCTCTGTAGGTACATTTTTGGGAGAATTGAGATTAGTTGTTGAGCATTGATTTTTTTTTTTCCAGCCCGGCTTGAGAATGGTCTGCCTTCATGGTTTAGGCTAGCAGTGTTTAGATTGGTTGCACAGTTACATGTGAGTTTGTAAAATCAGTATGGATGAGTGTACCAACCTTAATGTACTGTGCCAAACTGTGGTGGTATCTCTGCGTACAATGCTGTAACTCTCCAGTTGTGTGAAGTTAAATAGTATTAGATGACCACAAGTAAGGCTTGAAAGCATGCCCGTGAGTATAAGCGCCCGCGAAGTCTATGGTATTCGTACTTAGAAGCTTTAAAAAAATTAAAACTTTACACACCAATAGTGCATGAGTAGATGGGTATTGTACCAAAATTTGAGATTCAAACAACTTTTGTAAAAATTCATATGACAAAAATAAATTTTAGATATGCAGCATGGAAAGTACCAACTGTCATGATGTGCATACGCGATGCGAAGACCTTTAAACCCGACTAGATCTTGATATTGATGGAGTCAACTGCAATCTTTAGCTTAGTGTTAGCATAAATAGATGAAGGCTCGAACTTTCGAGGGAAGGTAACAGATAGAGTTTTGTCATTAACTCCCTTTGTCCCGCCAAATATTGCCATGAACTTTTTGTGTTTTGGTGGGACACAGTTTTTGGTGTAAAAATTTGATTTGAGTTTAACAGAGATGCGCGTCTCCTCATACACGTCTCATACGAATTGTACATGTCATATTACCTTTTCTAAATCATGAATGGTTGATTTGATCTCCGCACTTGATTGACTTATTCCATGCTAAGATGCAAACCACGAAAAGTAGCCCCGTTCTATCTTTTAGCAATCAGGGCTTGCTTGTCACCAGGGCTGTGTGTTTTAAATCTTTATTTACACAGGATCTGAAAATTCTGAGATGGATGGACGAAAAATGTAAGTCCTAGCAGCAAGTTCGATCTCTGTTCTTCTCTTTGCGTCTGTACCAAAATGCATATATTTTTAATCGCACCCCAAAACGCATACTTTTTTAAAACTAATCAAAATGCATACTTGATGTTGATAAAGTCCCATACTGTCTGTAGTTTTTTTTCTTCTCTGTTTAGAAATACAAATACTGTCAAGTTATTTGCATCCCAATTGACGAAGCAACCTTGTCTGCCCGGCCCATGGAAGCCTGGAATTGCTATATCCTTGGCCCATGGCCCAAACACATGAGCGAACATTCTCGCCGGCCGCCGCCGCCGCCGCCACCGCCGCTCTTGCTCTTCCGTTCCGCCGCCGCTCCCTCACTCTCCGACTCCAAAGTCCAAGCCGGGCGTCTCTCCTGTACGAAGATAGGCGTTTCTGGAGGTGCCATCATCCATCTCTTCCCCTTCATTTAATCTGACGTTTAATCTCAGTCTCAGTCGAGGATGATCCGGCGGTTCGTGAATGCGGTGGCGGAGAACGAAAAGACCGGCGTGTACACGCTGCACCGCCTGGACGTCTTGAAGCATCTCTTCCACCGGTCAAGAGCCGACGCACGGGTGGTGCCGCCGCTCCTAGCAGAAGCACAGGACACCAGCGGCGATGAGCAGCCGACGAAGCTGGACTAGTTGAAAGAGCTGCCAACGCCGTGCGTGAAGATCCATCCGTCCTTGAGGGAGGAGCTGTGGGAGGTCGTCGACAACAAGATACCATTTTGGGCGCTCTTAAGCCCCCGCAGCAGCGAAGACAAATTGCTCTGCGTCAACTCGATGGGCGACACCATGCTCTGCGACGCCGGCAAGCCGTCCGTCGACCCTATGCCCCATCCCCCATCTCCGAGCTGACGTTGGACTGCGCCCCATCTCGTTCTGCGTCCTCTGTCCCGACGCTCAGGATCAGGATCAGGATCAGGATCAGGAAGACCTCTACGTTATCCCATTCCCACGGCTGCTGGGCCCCAACGCCTCCTGCTTCCGGGTGTTCAGAAGAGACGCCGACGCCGCCGATGGGTGGCCGCGGTGGCGCTGGGAGTCTCTTCCACCGTCACCACCCTTCCTGTTCGAGTATTCCACTTCCTACACGGTGGTCGACGGAGGCCGCACCATCTGCTTTTCTTATGCGCCACCGGCACCGGGCATCGACACCTACCGCTTCGACACGGTGGAGCGGACCTACTGCTTCGACACGGTGGAGCGTGAATGGAGGCACGCCAGCGACTGGCTTCTGCCGTTTCTTGGCAGAGCCGAGTACGTCCCTGACCTCACCCTCTGGCTGGGCTTCTCCCCCTGCAGCCCCCGTTCGTACCTGTGTGGCACGACGGACCTCGACGCAGCCCTGGCCGCATGGACCACCCACCGAAACTGGTCGGCAGGACCGACCCGAGTCGTCAACCTGGGCTCAGGCAGGTTCTGCATTGCAAAGAACTTTGTGATCGAGAATTGCCGCACGGGGAAGTCGTTCAGTGGATTCCAGGAGGAATGGTGGGAACTTGAAGCTGAGGTGCTTGTGCTAACTGGAATCCAGGTGGGCAGGGCGACGATGGAAGGATAGAGGTGTGGAAGCACAAGTCCATAGAATACAACTCCGGGTTCAGCGTAAATGGGGTGCTGTAGATCATTCCTGATCTTGCCTTTCCGCTTTGTCGTTCTATTTTCTTCCTAGATAGATGCAGTGCAATGCATTAGAGCTTGTAGTAAGAGTATTGTTACTGCGTTCCTATACGTTTGTTTGGACATGGATTACATTTGTTACACAGGAAAACAGACTAATTTTTGAAGTTTGGGATGGAGGGAACACAAAAGATGCTACCTAGCTTCTTCGTCCTTCTTCTGGTATTCTTGTCCATGTCAGAACTCAGTTTAATTTCTGCGACCAGCTTCAAAAGAACAGCTCATAAAACAGAGACAGCGCCTGCAAAAGGTTTCAAGAACAAGTCAGATATGTAGAGGTTTCAGCTTTACACGAAACCGCACAGAAGAGTCCAGTGATGAAAATAAGAAATCAAGGTAGCCACAGGGATTTCAAGGACTTGTTCTGGACAAAGACTGCTGATGCCAAAAGAAATTTAATGCCACAATAAGAAAGTGAAAAGGTACCAAGCAGCTCATTTGGAAACATTATTTCACGTGGTGACTAATATATACTCGCACTGTCCCAAAAAGAATGACGTTACGGAATATGTGCTGGTCAAACTTTCTCAACTTTGACTAGTTTTGTAGAAAATATGTGTAATATTTTAACCTCTAAATAAATTTATTAAAAAATTAGACTTAAAAATCTTTCTGATAATACTAATTACTTAGCATAAGTATTAATATATAATTATCGGTATTTTAAAAATATTGACTTCTCAAAAAATGAGAATAACCTTTATTTTAGGACGGAGAGAGTATGTCACATACATATACCTGTATATATATTTTATCAATTTCTAGTTAACACTTGCATATACATGAAGTAGTACCAAAATCCATTACTTGTCCATGCAGTATACTTATAATAGAGCTAGAAGAGAATGCAAATAAACATACTTGCCACAACTGAACTAGAGAGGTGGACAATCATACTCAGCTGTATGATTACATAGGTAGGCATAGAGTTTATTTGGTTAAGACATCTCAAAACAAGGCATCATTGGACATTGTATAATTGGAAATTAGGCCGCCTTCTGCCGAAATAACAAATAGGCAGGGACCTTTGGATCAAGAATTCAAGAGGAAGACCTTTGTATTAGGAGTCTTGCCGGTTCTTGCAGTGGAACTTGTAGCCCCATTCTGCATATAAAATAATATTGTTGGTGAGGTGTTCTATATAAACACTCGCAACTAGATTGTAACCTGTGCAGAACCTAATCTATATCTATATTTCTTATATAGATAAAACCCATTAGGGATTTCTCTCAACATGAAAGCTATCTACATCAACAAAAAAACTTATAATTATAGCCAACTAGCACATGTAATTATGATAGCTATCTCTTCATGTAACTTGCATTTAATTGTTCATATCAACATGTAATTATGATAGTTATCTCTTCATGTAACTTGCGTTGAATTGTCTATATCAATATGCCAATCTATTCAAAAAAATTAATTTACGATAATATAACTATAGATATAAATAGTTTATTTTTTATTAAAAATTATCTGGAATCGCCGCAGCAATACGCGGCGTGTTCTCCTAGTCTACAAAAAAATAGAGGTCAAAGTCTGCACATTATTGTTGCTATAATTGATGCATAATCTACAAATATGGCCACATACTGAATATGCCTACTATGAAATAGAATAAAGGAACATCATAAGTAATTTTCACTATAACATAACTATGTTATCAGCCAAGTAGAAGAATAGAGGATCAAAGGTTGAGTTGACATAAGTAATGGACAGATTCAGACGGTAGTCATACATGTCTATAAGGCATAGTGCTTTTATCAGGGTTAGCTTACTAGTGCTCCTGTTGTATTTTTTGGGATAAATATCAAGAACAGGGATCGATCTTGGTGATTCAAGTGCTAAGAATAGTGCATATTTCACGAGGAAATAAGAACGCAACTAAATGCAAACCCTAACAAGTGCGAAGACGGCTAATTATAATGTCTTCGATGTGCAAACCCTTGGACATGCTCCTTAATGTGCTCGAAGACAATACACGAATCCAATGCATCAAAAGACAGTGTTGCAACACCATATTCAACTGAATTGCCTCAAGGAGATAAGTGCCAAGTATATTACAGTAGAAGGAATAGGAAAAGAAATACCTTATTTGGCATTACCAACAAACTGTCACCCTCTCTGACAGTGCCAGACTCTATTTTTTCCATTACAATAGTGCCCATAAAATTATATTTATCAATAATAGGCATCCTGCATTATTATAATTATTATAAATAAATAAAAAGATGATGCGTTTAACACACAATCAAGATAAGTAGTTTTCAACATGAGATTATACAACCAAAAGTACGCAAACATGTCGCATTAACTGTACACAAAGAGGACCATCCAAATTCCAACGTTTACATAAATCCACAAAAAATGATCACATGACTAATATGAAACTATTTTTAGGAAACTAATGTAAAATTAATATCAATAGATTTTTCATGAGAAGCGGTTCCACAACAAATACATTGCTTACCAAATTACCTATAAAACATTGTATATCCAAAGGATAATATACTTTCTGAGTGCAGTATATGAAGTAAAAGATAACAGAAACTTATCTCACCTTACTGGACCTTTGGGGTCAGTAAAGGAACTTAAATACAGTCCACAACTTCAAAAAACAAGGACCATCCCCTCAACTACAAATGCTTTTATCCATCCTGGTGTTCACATTTGTTCCCATAAGACAAGATATTGGCAAGAACTGCACATCGGACAACAAAGCATTTAATAAATAATGAAGCTGTTATGGCCTCTGATTGTGAGTTTAGCGAAGCCAACAGTGCAATTAGGTCTAATTTTTGAAACATGAGGCAAAGAAGCATTGGTTGAAGAAATTTCAATATTGAAGGCACAATTTGAAAGCATGAAAACTAGAACTTCAGTCAGAAAAAATAAAGAGCAATAATGAATCTCAAGCTTGAAAAGAAGTGCTCACAATAATGCATACATTTAGGTAATAGAAAAATGGAATAATACTTACCTTTCTTAACATTGTACTCTGAAGATTTATGGAATGGAACCATTTTAGCTTCAATCTCATCATACCTAAAAAAGATAACAAATTTGATTATTTTCTTCCAGTTGTACAAGTTATGCCATAAAAAAGATATGTAGATGTTTTATCTTCCATCTTATTTATTACAACTAACAAGTTAGCAACACCTAAAGTTTTTGCAAGTAGTACATATTCACCGGTGTATCCTCCTAATTCATAACATGTTTCGAATTCACCTTTTCGAGCAGATATGGCCTAAAATGGATATTATATAAACAAAACTAATAGCTAAGTTATGAAGTTTAACAAAAAATGACTTGAGTCCTACCAGAACTCCAATGTCAGCTTGAGATGCACCGATTATCATGATTGGAGCATAGCTTTTGTGGTCTTGCAAAACCAAATCATTTGATTAAACAAGCACCACATATGAAACAAGCATTAAGTCCAATCAATCAACAATTCATGTAAATAATGCATTTAAAAGTATCAAGAGATAGTGACTATCAATCAAGGATTCAACACCGTATATGAAACAACATAGGTGTGTAAGATATATTTCCTAAACACTATAAAAGGTGGCAACTACAATAAACATGTTGAGCGCTTGTATGTCTACCCAATAAAGTGAGATAGAAATGTGGAATGAATTAGTAGTGCTACCAAATTAATGAATTATTAAATTTACTCTTTTTTGGAAAAAAATAATTACTCAGATTGATGTCAAAATCTATACTAATCAATGGCATTAACCTAGAAAGAAAGGTCAGGAGATGACATAACACACTTTGAAAATACAACAAAATTACTAGGCCTCAGGTTGTATATGTGAAACTATTTGTCTTGTACCCCAAAGGGCGTAAAAGGGGTCTGTCGGGTCGGGTATAGTGCGAACATCTGTGTCCTTATGTGTATAGGCTGCGTGTCAATGTGCCATGCAGAAGGGGAGTCCAATATCTAGTTGCCACCGAAACCTAGTTGTCCTAACTTGTTAGGCAAACCTTTAAATGACTTGATATGATTTTCGGTGTCTTAGGAGTAATTATCCCATGCATTTATAAATCATGACTCACCTTGAAACTGCACCCCTCTACATAGAGTTTAATAAATTGGTATACTAGCCGCGCTCACGGACATGAGCGGCCTTAGACTCCTTATGGAATAGATAATCTCTATTGGAGTATGATAATTTTTTAGTTATGTTGTTTATGTGCTATTCATTATTCATGTCCACTTAATCATGTGTTACTGAGAATGTTACTTTGTTGCTATTAATTGCTAAACATGATGTTACTTAAAAGCTAAATGTAGTTAACTAGTGTCAGATATTTAAGCCTCATGAACCCCTTGATATTCTTGTTGATTACGACATGTATTGACTCTTGCTTTATCTTTCATTATTTAGAAAATCCCAGATGGGTAACAAATCAAGGTTGGAACGAAGATTACCGTGATTTGTACTAGGATTGATGTCAATCAGTTGACGCCCCTATGTTCGGAGCTTTCGTGAGAGAGTTATCTATAGTTGCTACATTTACTTATGCATAAGACTGTGTGATGAATATTTGTTCGTTATATAATAAGCACTGTGTTGGTTATTAATTTGTCAACTTATATACGTGTGATTGCTTTCGAGGCGCACATATGGATTTTATACATCCTATTTTATTCTTAAAATTGAGTGTGACAACATGGTATCTCCCTCATCAAAAATGAAGCTAACCTAAGCAGTTGCAAGGACATGATCAGATGCCTAAAAAGAAAGGTATTAACCTTTCTTTCTTTCTGAAGTTTAGCGATTGACAAAGGATGAACTTTTTTTTTTCTCGTATTGCTTTCTTCAAACTCTCAATCTCCTCAGGCTGATTTTTGTTGCTGCATCTCAAACTTATGCGATCTTCTTCATGTCATTCAGCATTTGCTCATAGTTGTGCTCCTTTTTGTTTCTCAGTCTCAAGCTCTAATTGTATTTCTTTAAGAGCAACTTCACAGCTTGAGCTTGTCGATATGGTTGATTGCAAGGTCACATATTCAAGGAATGCCTTTAAGCATAAATCCAAAAGAGTATAAGTACATGATTGTTATTCTCTTACAACCCTACTTGATTCTTTAGGACGACCATCTAATTCTTATAACCTATATATAGGGCCTGTTTGGTATGGCTCCAGAGCCGAACTCTACGCCAGAGCCAGATGGAGCTAGCCAAACACATCAACTCTAGAAAATATTTGAGCAGCCTTACTCCATGGAGTTATTGGAGCTCTAGTACAAATTTTTGGAGTACCTCTTCTCCTACTCCAGAACTGATCGAAATAGAACAAGACATAGAGTTGAGGGGAATTACCCACAATTGCCACTCATTATAGAACTGAATCGTTATTTTTCTTTTTTCCAGCATCCCACCCGTTCACGCGCCCCTCTCCCATTCACTATTCCTCTTCTCCACCGCGCCTCCACCGCGCCGCCCCCTCGCACCTCCATCCCCAACCCTAACCCTAGAAGAGGAGGTGCGGCGTGCTCGCGCAGCAGGGAGGGAGGCAGCCACTTCACCCAGGAGGTGCGGCGCCTGCACTTTGCTTGTCGGGGGTGCGGCGTGCACGTCCGGCCACTGAGCTTGTGTGGCGTCTTGGGCAGCAGGGAGGACAACAGCTGTGGTTGGCTCCTCTT
>CM041631.1:52463528-52487136 GCA_023333625.1 Bothriochloa decipiens
CTCCTCCCCGGCGCCGTCCCTGGCCTCGACATCGCCTACAAGGGCGGATGGATCAGGGTCCTCCCCGTGCCAAACTCCATCATCATCAACTTCGGCCTGCAGCTCGAGGTCGTCACCAACGGGTTGCTCAGGGGCGTGGAGCACCGCGCCAGCACCAACTCGGCCAAGCCGCGGCTGTCGGTGGCTGCGTTCATCGTGCCGGCGGACGACTGCATCGTCGGTCCCGCCGAGGAGTTCGTCAGCGAGGACAACCCGCCGCGCTACCGCACCCTCACTGTTGGCGAGTTCAAGCGCAAGCACAACGTTGTCAACCTGGCCTCCTCCATCAACCAGGTCGCTGACCTCGAGAACATCCAGAAGGAGATGTGAGAGCTATAGCAGAACCGCAACAAGTTTTATTTCCATGAATCAGTTACATACATGTCGCAGCAGCTTGCGATGTTCCCAGTCAGGGTGCTGGAAGCCCAGGGTAGGCCCTGAGGAATAATGTAAAGGTCCAGACAGTGGCCCCGTGTGCGCTGCCTGAAGAAGTTGCTGTGCTAGTGTCCCCTTGAATAGAACTTATGCTATCTGTTCTTATAATGTCAGAGGCCTGGGTGATCGTGACAAATGTGCTGATGTGCTTATGGAACTGCTCTCCACTAATCTTGACATTGTTTTGCTCCAAGAAACTAAGTTCCTCTGATGGCGTCTCCTGTGGCGTTTCTCCCCTCAAACTTTCCAGCTTTCTCCCCTGCCATCTCAGCAATTTCTGTTTTACCCCTTCTGATGGCGCTTCTGGTGGCGTTTCGACGGCTTGGTCATACTCCACCTTCACCCTCATCAGTTCCTCTTCCACCCCCACTCCTAACTGTTCACCTCTCCACCTCTACTGCCTTCTCCTTTCTTGTTACCAAGGTTTACGCTCCATCCACCCCTGAGGGCAGGATTGGTTTCCTTGACGAACTGCGTTCTATCGCCCCCATCTGTACCACTCATGGATCATTGGTGGCAACATCAACATTGTTGCAGTATGCCCACAACAAAAATAATGACAACTTCCGGCTTGCCGAAGCTGAATCCTTTAATGACTGCATCAACTCCATGTGCCTCATCAAGCTCCCTCTGATCGACACAACTTTCACTTGGTCCAACCCGAGGCTTCATGTGATGCAGTCCTGCCCAATTGCAACACTGTCCTTTCCTCTCTTATTAGATCGACTTCTGATCATGTGCCCCTAAGTGTTGACATCTCACTGTTGTCCCGAGATCCCATGTGTTTCGTTTGAAAATCTCTAGGTCCACTCGCCGGGTTTTGCTAACACGGTCTCCGGCGCCTAGTATTGTCAGCCAGCGAGCAGTAACTCCATGGCTACTATCGCTGCTCAGCTGAAAAGAACCAGATCGATTCTTAAAACATGGCGGCGTAACTTTGCAAATGTCTCGCAGCAGGAGGCTGACTGTAGAATTGTGATCAATCTGATGGACTATGTTGAAGAGCACCGCGCTCTGCATCCTACCCAAGGACAACTCCGGTTTCCTGAGCCAAACTATCAATCCGGAAACAACAATGAACTGGGGTTGGCATGTGTCAAGGCCAAACCCCCAAAGAGCAACCTTCTGAGTAACTGGAGAGAGAGTGTTAGCTAGCATCCATGTCATTTTGTCTTTTAGGCCTGAAGGCCTTGTAATTCTCTGTTTTGTAAATTCGTGAACACTATTCTTTCACTTAATTAAAAAAATAGGCCAGGGTCTTCCCAACCGATTCGGTCAAAAAAAAATGCGAAAACAATAAAGCAAAGTCAAAGCTGCGATACGTGGGGACGAGAGAATGCATGCTATTTTCACGCGTGTGCAGATCAGAGGATACGCAATAATCAGATCCAGGTTATTGAGCACGTACAATGGCATCGAGTACCACTACCATAAACATAAAACTAACATCTTACGACCTGTTTGGTTCCATAGGACTAAACTAAAATGAACTAAACTTTAGTCTCTTTGAGACTAAAAACCCAAACAGAAGGACTAAAATGAGACTAAAACACATAAGTCCTACTAGTCCACTAGAAGCTCCTAAAGTAGACTAAAATCCAATCTTTGCATGCAATAGGGATAATTTTTGTATATAATAGGGGAAAATCAGTCTTTATTTAAGTACTTTAACGATGTTTCGTCACTTTTAGTCCTGGGAACCAAACAAGAATGACTAAAATTTAGTCATTAGTTTTAGACGCTTTAGTTTAGTCCTGTAGAACCAAACAAGCCCTTACACACGTTCTATCGGAAATTGATGGGGAGCATCAGAACCACAAACTGGTCTTTCGATCTGGACACGTTGTACCCTGAGGGTCCTCACGACCTCAGTGTCCTTGGTGCTCCATTCACATATGCTGAGATCAGGAATGCGATTCATTGCTTGCATGCCAATGCTAGCCCGGGGCATGACGGTTTTGGTCCTCTTTTCTTTAAGGCGGCCATTGTTTAGCTCTTTGAGGACTTCCACTCCAGCGTGGCTGACCTCAGCCATGTTAACCAGTCTTATCTTATGTTTTGCTCCTTCCAAAGAAGAATGGAGCTCGTAAAGCTCACGATTTTAGGCCGATCGCTCTCCAGAACACTACTATCTAAAGTGCTCATCACTCGGCTGCAACCCCTCATCCTTGCTCTGGTCAGCTCCGATCAGGCTAACTTCGTTCTTGGCCGATGCATTGCTGATAGCTTCGCTTATGCCACTGATCTCCTCCATTGTTGCTACCGTACAAGTGCTCCTACCTTGATTCTTAAGCTCGATTTCCACAAAGCCTTCGACTTTGTCAACTGGGATAGTCTCATTCGAATTCTCCACCATCGTGGCTTCCCTTCGAGCTGGTGTGCCTAGGTTCTCTCCACACATTCTTGTAGTTCCCCGCCACGACATTCACGAACCGCCGGATCATCCAAGATTGAAGAATTCAGCTATCTTATCTACTCTTCCTTGTGTGATCTGATTGATAACTAAACAAAAAGGGAAAAGTAAAGGCTCTTTGAGAGATTAAGATCAAACGGAAGATTCAATGAAGGGGAAGAGATGGATGGCGCCTCCAGAAACACGCGTATCTTCGTACAGGACAGAGACGCCAAGCTTGGAGAAGGTGAGCGGCGGCGGTGGCAGCGGCCATGGGCCGAGCAGATATCAACTCCGGGCTTCCATGGGCCAGGCAGAGAAGGCTTTTGTCATTTGGGATAGAAAAAGGAAAAACAACAACATCCCCCAATAAATAAAGAAAAACAACAACAAAAACTAACAAACAAGAGACAGTATGGGACTTCATCAATATCACGTATGCATTTTGGTATAGAGGCAAAGACAAGAACAGAGATCAAACTTGCTGCTAAGGTTATATCCAATGTATTAGCGTTGACCAACAGACATCAATATCACGCTAAGAACAGAGATCCAACATTAGATGTATTAGCGTTGACCAACAGAGATCCAATGTTTTTACGTTTGATACTAGATTCAAGCGATAATTTTGGTACCTCTCCATAAGGACCATAGAAGACCTCAACATTGAAACAGAAAATAGACTAGTCTCTTGGATCTCATTACCACGCTAAGGACATGGAGCACAATGCTACTACGAATTCCTCCATAATAGAGCGACAGCTTCTGGTCAGATGCTTTGAAGCCATCACTTGCTGCGACCGCCCTCAGATTCGTGGAGGAGCTAAGAAACTCAAAGCACGCCTTCTTCAGCCCGTGGCAATGGTGCTGCTCGGCCAGCGTCAGTATGCCTGCCACCGTGCCAACACCAATGTACTTGCACAGCTTGTCCTCGCACATCAGCTTCAGCCTCTCCATGCCATACCTGTCCGCCGCCACCAGCAGATGCTGCGCCATGATGTCTTCTTCCTCTTCTTTCGGTGTCTCCGGGAACGTGTTGGTGTACACGAAGTGGAGAAGACCCCCGAACGCCCGAGCCTCCATGTCCTCTATGCAGACGACGCCGGCGGTGGCGTCGCCCTCCTTTATCGGGCCGAAGAGCTCCGCTCTGAACACCGGCGACCGCGCCACGAGCACACACCGGTGCGCGGCGAAGGTGCGGCCGCCGACGTCGAATACCACGTCGGCGCCCTTCTCGGCACGGAGGAGGTCGCCGAGGTGCTAGTGCAGGTTAGATGCCGGCACGGCGACTGAGCCAAACGCTACTGTCTCCTCCACGCGGACGGCGCCGATGACAACAATGTCGCACCGCACGGCGAAGGAGCCGTCCTTGAGATGTTAGGGGCCTCTTCATGAATTTCCTGTAGCCAAAAGTGGCGTGGCTCCCAAAGCTGTCCACGGGTTCCGATGTTAGGGGCCTCTTCTCCTCTTGGTCGACGAAACGGATTTGGTACTGCGCCTTCACGGCCTTGGTGGCCATTTCGTCAAGCTCCAGGAAGAAGGATATGTGATCTGAAGACTGCGAGCCATAGCCGTTGGGGTAGTAGCGGATGGCCCAGCGGTGGCCGCCGACGGTGAAAGGGCGGGACTTGATGTACTCTTCGGTCGGGGTTTCCTTGGTGCCGGCGTAGCCATGGATCATGAGGATGTGGTACCCGCTTGCTGTGGCGGCGAAGATGGTGGAGGAAGACCCCAACTGCTTGCCGCCTGTCACACTCCACTTTTAAGGATAAAAGTAGAATGCATAAATAGCCTTATATGCGCCTCAGGAACAGTCGCACATATAGGATGACAAATTACAAAGAGTATCTTCATCCTGTTTATTACATAACGAACCACTATTTATCACAGAGTAATGCGCATAAACAAATAAATAACTAAGACATCTTTATTGCGGAAGCTCCATAAAGGGACACGTCAACTGGTGCACACCAAGCCTAGTACTCATCACGATAGCTCTCATTCCAACCTTCATCTGTTACCCATCTGGGATTTTCCAAAATTGAAAGTAAAGCAAGCGTAAGTACACAACCGTACTCAACAAGCATAACATGGGTTAATGAGGCTCAAATAAGCTGACACTGTTTGACTGCATTTAGCTTTTATAAGTTAATCATGTTGAGGCATAGCATCAAGGTAGTGAAAATTCCCATATACTCATGATCAAAATAACATCAACAAGTGTGTAGCAATAACGACATTAAGATGAACACATTAACAATTTGAGAACCATTATCTTTTATAAATGTGTCAAGGCCGTCCTAACCGAAGGACACAGATAATATATTGATTTAGACTCTGATCAGAGGTGTATACTTTCACTGTGAGTCATGTTTTGCAACTGAGTGGACTTATAACTTCCAAACCTCTATAAAACATATAAAGCCTCCTATAGGTTCTCCTAACCAATCAGAGATGCGGAAATACGTTGTGTGTAGAAACCCCCCTTCTAATATGGCACAATCCTTCCCGGCTATACTCATAAGGACAGAGGCAGTCCTATACCCCAAATTCTAGATCACTAACCAGCTAGAAAAGGGCCTACAAGTGACTAGAGCCAGAGCCATATAGCCCTCCCAGCTGTACGGATTCTCCATGATAAATCACTTACAGACAAGAGTTCATGTTTGTTAAAAGTCATCGTTTTCATTGATAGCATAACACACATCAAGTTATAAGATCATGACCATTAGAGCACTAGCATCACAACTACCCAATGCAACCCAAAAGGTTCAAGGAATCAGGATATCAAAGCTAGTTATAATCTCTAGGTCATCAAAGACACATGCATATGAATTGTCATTTATAGTGAATAGGTAACAAAGATGATCCATGCTATACTTGCCTTGATTCACAAAGTCTTGTTGATCCTTCTGAACCTCAAAGTAGCCTTGCTCAACAAAAACCTCACCGTCTGAACTCGACATTAACAATCAACACCAGACAATCCAATCGAGCATACATACACGAAGCAAACAAAGAATTATTAGAGGAACAGTACATCAATCTCATCAAAATAGAATAAAAAGTTTATAAAACTATTCTACTCGCTTCTATGATTACACAGACGTCAAGTTCACCGAAAACGGAGTTATAACGGCGAAGATATGAATTTTCAAAGATTTCCTGTAGATAAATAAATACTTTAAATATAAAACAAAAATAGAAAGTTTTCAAAATATTTTAACAGTAGCACTACTACGTAGATTATAAAATTATGAATCTAACGAAATTTGAACGGAACAAATCGGAGTTAAAACGTGAAAGATATAAGCTTCTAAAGATAATGGCAAAACTGTAAATAGATAAAAACGTATTCTGAAACTGAAAAGAAAAAATACGTTTTTCAGTGAAGGAAACGTATTCTAGAACCTGTTACAACGAAAATACGCTTTTCAGTGGACAAAGCGTATTATGGATCTGTTAAACAGAAATTACGTTTTCCAGTAGAGAAAACGTATCCTGCCGAACACGCTAAGGGTTCTTAATAGATTAAACAGAAACCTCGAGGGGTTTTTTGCAAATTTGTCACACGAAAGGGTAGGGGATGTTTCTGGTCGTCCGATTCAAAATGGATGGTCCAGATTGATTGGGGTAATCGGTCTCGCCGGGGACGACGGCCAACACGGCGGCGGACATGGCCGACGGCGAGTAAACTCACCGGAGAAGTTCAACCCAGCGTTCCCGACCACCAAATCGAGCATGGCCAGTACTGTTAGAACGAGGAGCTCACGCCGCGCTCACCTAGCAGGAAGATGGAGGCTGAGGCGAAGCGGGGACGGCGTGGAGCTCGATGCGGCGGACGGCGGCGAACTGCAAACAGTGGGGGCACGGGTTAAGCATAATTGAGCCGGAATAACAGCACCAAGATGCTTAGGAAGTCGAGATGATGCTTGCCGGCCAGTAGATGACGGAGATGACCTGACCGTTGCGTTCAATTTCGAGCTTTGGCGGACGGCGGTAATGGCGGCTAGGGTTCCGGTGTCGTGGCGGCTCGAGCGAAGCGAGGCGACTGCTAGGGTTGCGGGTAGGGGTCGCGGACGCGCGAATTAACTCCTTATATAACCCCGAGGGCGAGGGTGTGACCGAGCGAGGGCGGCACGGGGTCGGAGTCAGGCTCGAGCTCGCGGCCGAGTCGGAGGTGAACGACGACGGTGCGGGCTCCACCTGTCAGCGACAAAGAGAGGGAAGCGGACGCGGGCGGACGGCGCTGACGCCTTGATGGGCCGTGGCCTCGGCCCAAGAAGGAAGCGACGGCACGCGGCGCTGCTGTTGTGGCCTTGCTGGGCCGGGGAGGTGGTGGGCCAGTGCGGAAGGTAAGCAGGCCGAGAGCGGAGGCAGAGCAGGCCGGTTGGGCCGTTTGGGCCAAAAGCCAGGAAGAGAAAAGAGAGGGAAAAGAAATAATCTTTCTTTTATTTGAAACTTTTCCAAATACAAATTCAAATAAATTTTGAAATCCCAACTCAAATTCAAACATCACAGCAAAGAATGTGCACCGGCATGAATGCTCAATCATGTTTCTACCCTAGTTCAACTTCTTTTTCATAAAAATATTTATTTTGCCTAATTATTTATTCACCAAAAATTTATTTTAACTATTTTTGAAAATTTAAAAAATCTAGGGTGTTACATCGCCGGTGCCAGCTGCAGACGTGGCCATCCAAAAAAATCAATGAGAAAACTCTCTCTCTCTTGGTGCGGCGGCGGCGGCGGCGCCGGCGAATGGGGAAGACGAGGACGGGAGGGGAAGAATCAGTTCACTCTGCCTTCCTGGTAGGCTGGGCCTTCGCAGCTATGCGCCTACTGGGCCGATGCAAAAGCAGTTTTAGTTAAATTTAATTAGACAGAGTAAGTGTTTCACAAAAAATGGAGAGAGTAAGACGGCTCCGCTTCATGTTTTCTAGATCCGCATTTTTTAGCCAAATTGTTTTAAGCATCACGCATTATATTCGGGAAAAAGAGGTGGGATTGGGAACATATTCAAATCGCACCAAATTTCTTTTTTTAGCCTAATATATGTAGATTGACCTTTAGATTTGTGCCATTGGAGAATCAGACGACACCGGCTCTTCTTCCTCCTTTGTCGGGATATCAGCACCAAGTTCATAAGGCAGTAGGTGGCCGGCGGCGAGCACTGGGCACTGAAGATCGAGGAGGTTCACGGCGACAAGTTATAGTAAAGGTGTTGGGGTTTTAGAGTTTGGGGGAGGATTATTTTGTTGTCTTACCTAGAGAGTTGGTCAGTTAGGCTAGCAGACTAGCAGTGGAGGTGGTCGCCAGTGGAGGTGTTGATGTTTTTTTCTTTCCCCGTGGCTCGCAAGCCAAACAAGCCAACTCGATCTAGTGACTAAGGTAAGTTGTGCTGGACTTTGGCTTGTTAGGATAATGAGTTTAGCCAGCTCGTTATGTCGAGAGTGCTCGATATCCAACCTTTATAGAGACTCGCCAGAACGCGAATGAAGGTGTCTGCAAACAACCGAACTTGCAATGAAAATTTGATTGTGTCATCTCTCTTGCCACTATACTCATTCTTTAAGTTCATATGTAGTTTTTTCTTGTTTTGTGTTGCTCTCAAGTTTAATGGTGAAAGCCCTAGTTATGTTTTGGTAATTTATGACACCTAGTTGCTAACCTTTAACTCTAAGTGTCAATTAAGATAGGTTGATACACACACCAAGCGTTGGAGCTACATGCATGACAAACCATAGATAAGGTGGTGACGCCCTCAAATTGATGATCAAGCTCTGAAAAGAAGAAAGAGAAAAACAAAATTATAAGCAAAAAAGATATTGATAGGGTTTTTTCACTCAAGACACCATATAGGGTGTGAGTGATTTAAGATAGGAGGAAAACATAATTGATTGGGTTATAAGTGTCATTAGGTGATCTAATTTGATTGCATGTGCATTAGAACCTAATTGTCTAACTTGCCCTTGGAACTTGGCTTGAAATGTTACTAACTCACATACACAAGTGTTGACATACTTGGAGTTGGCACACATGCACAAGGGTAAAGTTGGAGGTGAAAAGGAGAAAAAGAGTATTACCTATGTTCCTAAATAAGTAAATTTGTTGAGTTGTTTAAAGTTATATTTTTAAATTTCAACTTAATTTTTAGAAAAAAATCCGTTAGATTTTATGACTACTGTCTTATTTTTAAATGTTCTTATTTTTTTATATAAAGGTTGTTTATCTTTTTAATAATTATATTATATGTTGAATACCGAACATAGCCCACCTAGCCGTAGCCGGGTTTATCGTTTCGCATTCTCTCGCGAACCGCCGCTAGTAACCTTTAGCCCGCTGCTCGCCCCCGGAGCACTCGAATGTCGCCGCCGCCGGCCGCTGGGGAGGGGGAGGGGGACCTCCTGGAGGTGCGGTGCGCCGGCTGTATGGAGACGCTGGAGGTGGAGCGCGGGCTGACGGAGTTCCTCTGCCCGGACTGCTCGACGCCGCAGGCGCTCCCGCCGGAGCTCATGCCGCCGCCGCCGAGGCGCCGCCGCGCGCTGCCCATCCCGCCCGCCCCGGCGCTGCAGTTCAACGCGGCGCCCCACCCCAGCGTAGGGCTGCCATGCGGGGTGTGCGGGGGGCTGCTGAGCGTGCCGCCGGGGCTCGCGCGCTGCGGGTGCCCGGTATGTGGCGCCGAGCTCGCCGTCGACGCCGAGCGCGTCCGCCAGCACCTCCTGTCCACCGCTGCCTCGCCACTCGTGCCGGTCTCGATGCCGACGGTCGTCCAGACCCGGGAGGTGCGCGCAATCTTTCATTTTCTCAGTCCCGTGCCTTTTGCTTCCTCTCCGTAGGATCGATCTCTAGGCGACTGTGCTTGCAGTTGCTATCTCGTGCAATTAAAATGGGTAATATCGTGCAATTCAAATATGTACGGTCTGAATCCCTAAGAGATAATAGGAATGTGGATTCTAAAATCTTCAAGGATCTGTGCACAGCTCTAATATTCTGCTTGTCCGTGGAAATTGAAAACTGGAGCCCTGTTTCAGAAATGTAAGTAGGATGCTGCCAGTGGGCTGTTGTAGAAATTGGGGTAAAGAAATGGCTAGACGCACTTGACCTTCTATCTCCTTTTGAGCTACCAAGAGTGCAGGATAATGTAGTAGCTCAAATTATCAAGGCATTTTTGTGGTACCTTGCATTTCATAACAAGAAGTTCAGAGTCTAGATTCAATGATTCATGAACTGCACGATATGTTTTCTTTTCCCCAATTTAGAACTTCATTTATCCTTGCTATATCTTGTATGCTTTTGTAATTCCCCCATGAATATATGTAAAATTTGTAGATTAACTGTATAACATAAAATTGTGTCACCAGAGTACCAGACTTGCAGTACTTGGATAATATATATTATCATTAATAACATAAAATTGTGTCACCAGAGTACCAGACTTGCCAAGTACTTGGATAATATATATTATCATTAATGCTAGCACATCATGTTTAGTGTATTTGATGTTTGCATCAGGGACTGTGGAAAAGTAAAAAATGATTACACCTCTTTCTCTGAAATACTGTGCTTCTTAATTTTGATTTTCTTTTACTGTGGTGCAGGGATGCCAAGAATATCCTGATTCTGCAGTTTGTTTGGGACATATTCAAAGGCATCTGAACAATCAGCTGGTTCATGTAGTCAGATGTCGAAATGAACAGTCACTTTCGGAGTATCCCAATGCTGGTAATGATATAAGCATTGATATGTCAAACAAGATTAATGAAATGCACTGCCATAGGACCAAATTCTTGGTTGCTTCTAAAACTGTCAGTACAAAGAGGAGGCAAGTGGAAACTCTAAACTATGCCACATATCAGGCAGATGCAGAGGAACCCTATCATTCAGTTCATGCAGAACACACAGACTATGCAATCCATGTTGGAGAGGCACAAAATGAATCTCTTAGTCATGCAATTCACAAAGGTATGGAACACGTTGAGCTGATTAAGGAGAAAACTGTGGTAAAGCATAGGAACCATGTACCTGGTACCACTGTTGGCCCAACACCTGTATGTGTGGAGAAGAGGCAGGTTCAAACTTTGAACCAGATCACATGGGAGGGACAGGGAAAGGCCGGGCTACCCAAATTGCTTAGTACTACTGAACAGGGCCCAGAACATTGCAATGATAGCATTCAGACAGACGAGGATGAAACTGAGATGGGCGCGCTGACTGCAAGATCAGCCCATAAGAGCACAAAGAGGAATATGACGCCTTCATCAAATAAAGGGTTAGAGCATAGGCTTAGTAAGCGTTTAGCCAAGCAATCTGCTGCCACTACATACAATGAATCTCATGAAACTGAGGCTGTTTGTCCAAGTCAAATTATATCTGATTCTCAAGGTTCTGAAAAAGTCAGCCATGATTCCTCTAATTCATTGCGTCAACACAAAATGCCTCGTAAAAGCCCTAATGAGGCAGACAATCATCATGCCACCACACAGTCTGCTTGTTCGATTCCTGATATGTCTGATCCTGAAAGCTTTGCACGTCATTACAGTAAAATATGCCCTCCAGAAGTTAGGAGAGCTCTTGAAAGGAGTACTAATTTAGTCCATGCTGGTAAGACATATTAATTTTCCTTTTTTTATTGATCTTTAATATCTTATTGGATGATGAGCCGACTCCAGAGGAACTGATGTTTCTTTTATGCCTTAAGAAGATCTAAAAGGTTGTGACACACGAGTAAATTCAGAGATATACTTATCAATTGTTCTATTCATATTTGCTTTGTATAGATGGCAAGGAAAAGAAAAGACGTGGTCGTGGTCCTACTCTCTGCCTTAAAGTCTGGACAATGCCTGAGGGTGAAAGGATTCCAGTTTCTTTCAATGATCAAGGTCAACCTATTGGAATTGAAGCTGTCACATTGAGTAGCGTTCTGGGACAACTTGCCCGTGATGTAACACTTGCACCTCTGACATATACAGATTGGAGACATTTTCCAAAGGAAAACAAGAATGCAATGTGGCATTTAGTTAATGTAAGCATAACTATGCTGCTACCCTGTAAAAAAATGTATATATGTCCTCGCATATATCTTTAATTGGTTATTTCCATGTCCTCCGGTTCTTGTCACAGTTCAAGTTTATCATCCCACCAATTGGCGAAATCTGGGTTATGCAAGCATTGGGGAAAAAATGGAAGGACTGGAAAGGTATGTTAAAACATGAACGGTATGATGTTCATGAGACCGATGAGGAGCGTCTTGCTGACCGAGATCCTCGTGTCCCAGAAGAACAATGGAAACTCCTTGTGGCATATTGAGGCACTGAGAAGGCCAAGGTACTGTTGAACATTGTATTGACTTTATCAAAAATATGAAAACTGATTTGGAAAATTTCAGTCTTGGCAACATGTTTGGTTTATTTACTTAGTTGTTATATTATAGGCCGCAAGTGCTTGATCTAGAAATTCTCAACCATACCAGCCTGTGCATAGACACAGAACTGGAACGAAGAGTTATGCACGGATACAGGAGGAGGTAAGTTTACATTACTCCTTTGTTTTTACCTAGGGGATGCCTTGATTATTTTGTTTGTGCAATTAAACAGCGGCAAAAGCGAGCAAATTTGGAGGACAGATGTATACATATTGATCCCTAAAGATGGGAATGGAGACCCATTAGCAAAGCAACAGGTGTAAGTCTCTAATACAACACTAATAAGGTGGCATTGAAATCTGATGTATTTCACTACTTGAATCGCATGATACTGACACCTAGGACATATTAATCTATTTTGATTTCTTGCTTTCATGAAGAACCTGGAAAGAGGCTTCATGGTTTGGCAAATGGTTCTATGGATGATTTGTTTGCTAAAGTTGTCGGACAAGACTAGTAAACTAATCGACATGTGCTCTGCCCCAGTGTGCTTTTTGCAAAGATGGCTGCTAAGGTGTCACCGAGGCAAGTTCAAGAGGCTAACCGTAAGGCTGAGGAGCCAACCACATCGCTGACAAAGAAGATGCTGGAAATGGATGGAAATAACAGGAAGCTGCAGGTCTACAACATGAGGATCTAGCCAGGGCAAAGATTACTACTACTCATTCTCAGAACTAATATCGCCAAGGTAACAAGATGGGAGTTCACCTCTACTCTGTTTTGTGCTTTACTCAACAATGACCCCAGCATTTTGGTGACTTAACTGTTGTGCTTCGTGAATTTACCTATGGCTCCTTGACTCTGATTTGTATCCAGAGACTAGTGATTTGCGTGCGCCCATGCACGCGAGCAATGGCCACATCAGTATTTATAAAGAGAACGCAATATAGATATTAGATATTCTGATATGACCTAAATATTACAATATCAGGTCTCACATACATAGCACACTGTACATGGCAAAAGTCACAGCAGCACACACTTAGCCAGCAGAGGAAAGCAGTGTTCACGTAGGAAAGCAGTTCTAATGTTAACTCGGCTTCCTCAAGCACTTCCCTGTCAACGGGCTAACAGAGATGTTCAAATCCATATGTTCAGAAAATGGCTGAGCTCCCTTCTCTAGCTGGACAAGTTTGCAAGATGGATCAGCGACACAAATTCAAAGTGGTGCACGCTGCACACAACAGCCTGTGAGCCTCACCTTCACCTTGTATAGACAGTCCCCTACAACAACACATGATAAGACAGAAAAAATTAAGAACTAAATCCGAATTTAGAACAAAAAAAAAGGCAAGACATAAGCAATAAAACATCAATTCTGAATTCTGATATGGATAGTAACTTATGTGCATACAGTCATGAACATAGCAATGCAAATTTTAGCTTCAACTTTTTGTGCTTGATCCTTGCATCCTATTCTAGCTGTTATCTGGGTAGATACAATACAATTTCATATGGATAGTAACCATGAATCCTCAAATCGAAAACTGGTAGCTGGGTAGATACAATTTCATATGGATGCAGGCATACGTTTGCTGCCATTTCAAATCTCTAAAGCACCGAGTAGAAGCACTGAATCACCAATACTAATTAGATATATAGAAAGACATGAGGCGGTGCATTCACATTACTGTATTCTGGACGTGCATAGGTAATTGTCAACTCTAGAATAAAGCAAGTCAGAATACCATTGAGCAGCACTTTTTTCAGTTTGCTACCATACAAGCATAGATACATGAAACTTATTTTTCCACAATTATTAGGAGACATGGATCTTACAGGAACTATCAAAGAACAACTAATACGTGATATATCCATTGTAGTGAGCCAAATATAGTTGCAAATATAGAACAGAGAATAGAGGGAGAAAGAACACTAATCTATCTGGTCAGCTAGCTGAAGAGGCAGCCGACATTTTCCCCTCTTAGCCTTAGACCTGAACAGTTACATACAACAAAAGGATTAGTCTCAGGTTTATATTATTATATAAATGCCTTACTTGGACTTTCAAAAGGGACTCACTATAAATCTATGTTGGTTAAATTTATTATAAATATATATTCATCCTTTAAAGAGTAGTAAAACAACCCATTGCATAGGGAAATAGCCTCTGGGATGGTACTAAACCAAAGTAGGCTCTGGGATGGTCTAACACATAACACAACAAGCAGCAAAAGTCACCAATCGATAATTAGGAAGGCCATGCTTAAAAAGCATTACCAGTTTTTGAGGCTTCAGCTATCTTCATATGGATAAGTAGGAAGGCCATGCTTAAAAAGCATTACCTAGGATGATACAGGCATATACCAATATTTATTTAGCAGTTAAATGGTTTGGATTCAGAAATGACTAACAACATTGTGCTCTGGACAAGCTCATTCATTCAGAGATCAGACACGACTTACAATCATCCCAGCATGTATTGCAAGCATGGTTTAAGAAGTATGTAGCTGCATCTGGTGATGTACCTCTGCACAGGAAAGGAGGATCCTAATACTCCTTTGCTAGATTGCCCAGGCAGGAACCTCCTTTTCTGCTGGCTGCTCAGCTCAAATGCGAACACACCCGTCGCTCATAAGGTTGCCCATGTATACTTTACATGCCCAGACATTGCCCTGACCTAGAGGCACCACTACCTTAGCTGCTCACCAAGATGCCTTAGCTACACACCTGAATTGAAGACTGGAATTACCAAACCTGCTTGGATCATCAGAGACCAGTAGGATTAGTATACAGTTCACTCAATACTGACTAAATTTTGGTATAAGTAACGTAGGTGCTCACCATCGTATCTATTGCATTTCATTTATATATAGAGATAGGATAATTTATATATATAGGGATAGGATTATTGTCCAAGAATCATCATAGGCCAAGCATCCTGGAATAGCAGTACATCATATTTGTATACGAAGCTTGAAATATGTTGATTTGTAAAATACAAGCTTGAAGTGTACAATAATTTTTAATCTGACTATTGAATGAGAGCCTAGGGGAAATCTAGGGGTGTAAAATGTTATAGCTAGCACGCACCTAACAATGAAAATCTAGCGTTTTTATCCAACTATTTATAGTTTCTGTTCCTATAAGGGTAACAAAAATATGTGAGGTAGTGACACTACCTCATGTAGCTACACACCTTAATCAGAGATTGGAATGACCAAACTTGCTTGGATCAGACTAATATCACAGTTCACTCAAACCTGACAAGCATCCTGTAATAATAATATGTAAGCTCCGCACATCATATTTTGTATAATGAAATATTGAAATATTATCTAGGGGCGTAACATGCCATAGCTATAATGAATTTAACAACATAAATTTAGCAATTTTATCCAACTACTCACAGTTTCTTGAGAGTAAAAGCTGGTAGATCATAACACACCAAGTACCTTTTCAATTACTCTACAATTCTAGATGGACACCTTGAGGAAATTAAGTAAAAAAGCAGAAGCGACACTTGAATGCATACCTGATAGCACCTTTCAGTTATTTAAAAATCGATTGCAATCTACCAGAAAAATGTTGATATTGGTGTTTACACACTGGGCTGAAACAAATAAAATAAAGCATAATCTAACCAAATTAGATTCAGTAGGACAACCACAGGACATGCAAAAGCTTGCAAACCAGTTGAGAGGAGAATAGACTTGAGATAAAGTGAATTGGCATTTTAACATACTGCAATGAAGAAAAATAAACTGTAAAGCAACATGCACATTTGACATACGATATATAACACCGGTTCACTTTTGACAACAGGAAAATGGTTTGTCCAACAGGCAACTCGTGTAAAAATATTTGTTAACTTGGGAGTTTGGTGAAGTTAGTAGAGAACAAAAAAGGGTGTTGCCATGAATAAAATTGTAGATCATCTCTAGCAGTTTTTACCTGCAAATTGATACTTTGATAGAGGCCAATGCTAAAAAGAAAGCGTCCCATGTGGCTGGTCCAACCAAAACATTCTAGATCGTATCTTCAACAGTTCAGGTCTCCTAATCTGCAAAACGGCACTAAATAACTAAGGGCAGTGCATACACCATGATCAATATTGTGGATCTATTTAGCAAGAACTGTTGATAAGGCATTCTCAAAATTCAATAATGGGAAGCCATTTGCTTGGCATCACTACATATACAATCATAAAGAAAACAACCAGTATCTAAAGCGTTGGCTCACCACTGAATGATTTAAAAGATGAGTTTGTGCTATCCCTGAAAAGTAATTCCCATGCGCGTGTATTACTTCCTGCATTGAGAGAGATGGTAAATATACTAAAGGAATACGCTGGCTCAAAATATAAGCAGAACTTTCCTCGGCTTCCACATAAGCCTGAGGAAAGGGCGTACCCAGTGCCGTAGGCTCCCGCACTGTGGGGTCTGAAGAAGGGAAAATAGCTAGCAACCATTCCTGTACAAATGTGCAGAGGCTGGGGCTTGAACCCTGTACCTCTTGGTCACAGACGGTAAAGCTCTACCGCTTGCACCAGGGCCGCCCTTCCCACATAAGCCTGAGGAAAGTACCATATTCCACCCAGATAGATAGTGCCCCTAAATCTTCTGAAAATTTGATAGAGTTAACCAACGCATACACTGCAGACCACGAGCCATATGTAGAGAAGGATAAGGAGCCAATGAGGACAACGGTGTGACAACTGACCTGAGCAAAGTCAAACCTAGCTGCCGGCGATGGCTTCACCAGCACCGCCCACGGATCTAGTGCGCAAATCGACGCATCCACCCATGGAGGCACCAGATCCAGTCACGGGGTCACCGAAGTGGCTTCCTCCTAGCAGCTGTCCATAGGTTTTGAGACAAAGAGGGATGAGAGCTGGGGAGTCGTGAAGTCGACCGCAATGTCGCCGGAGCAGCCGCCGCGGGAGGGAGAAGTGCTCGCCACGCAGCCTTGCCCACGCCCGTGCGCCATGCTCGCGACCAGGACCCTTTGGCATCTACGTAGGCCTCAAGCAGGCGGGTGACGCTACTTCGGAGCCGCACCAGTGCCATCGCCCATCATACATGGAGGCGAGCTCGACCCGCAACGGCGCGCCGGGAGTGGGCCACCGCGCTGCGCCCTTGTGCGCGGTCGCCTCGCGCCGAGGGCCGCCCGCGCTGGGGCCGGCACGCCGTGCCAGAGCCACCCATGCTGGAGCCGCGCTCGCCCCGCACCGTCGCGCAGCATCACCGAGGTGCCCGCCTATCAAGCCGCCGCGCTGGCCCTTCTTGCCGCCGCGACCAACCACCTTAGCCTGAGCTCGAGCCTCTACGCCAGGGTAGGGCGCTCGCCCGTGCCGCAGCTGCGGCAGGGTGGGGCGCTCGCCTGCGCGGCCGGCTAGGCGGCGTGCCGGCCCCGCAACGCCGGGGTGGGGCCGTTGCCCGCGCTGCCGCTGCGCCCTCACGACCGAGGCCGCCCTAGCCGCCGCCAAGAGGGGAGGAGAGTGAGCAGATTAGGGTTAGAGCTGATATATATCTAGTGTGAGGAGGCACGAGAACCGTCAAATTGAGGATCCAAGGGCCAGCAACACCCTGGGAGGCAGTTGTGGCCACAAGCAATGTACTCTTTAGATGTGGCTCCCTGAACATCAAGGATCTATCCAAGGTTCACTAGCTAGACAAAACTATTAGTGCATGTTATTCTACTTCTGCAGTTACTGTGGTTATTAATACAACTTGTTTTGGTGCAATCTACTGCGTACATCATTTGCCGCAGTTTCTCAGAATTATTTTCGCTCATACATGGCAACCAACCAAATAATATACATGTCAAAAGTCTTTAGGAAGAGGCCCCCACCTATGGAAATGTTTTTTTTTTTGAGAATTGGGGAAATGATTATTGGACTGCTGCATGGGCGCCGGAAAGTGGCAAAAACATGGGCTTTATTTAAACACCTTTGCCCTTTGGTGTTGAAGCCTTCGCTGTCTTGCAGCCCACTCTGAAATAAATTTTGAAGAAACAGAGCAGGTGGTTGGGACTTAGCATGCCTTTCTGCCATGGAATTGTGTCTCAAACCTCCGTTTTGAGATGATCTTCAAACATCTGTAGCTTTACTTTGAAAAACCGTAACCGTAATTAACATGTTATATGGTTCTTGTTATGGCTGTTCATTTCTTGTCGAACCTCCAAAAAGTTGGTATAGATACGTAATGTCTGCACTTCAGTAGTTCGAACCTCCAAAACAGCTACGTTGTCAAAAAAAAAAAAAGAAGAAGAAGAATAAAAAAAACCCTCCAAAACAGCTAACCAGCCAGTGTGGCACCGAAGGAAACCGAAGTTTGCATGGCATCAAGACCTGAGGCCATTTCGGACGTTTTCCACCTCAGTCTGACGTCTGTTAAGAGAAAAATGTGATGGAAGTGACATGAAAGACAACAAAGTTTTCAGGAGTATCACTAGAGTCACCCAAACTTTTTTAGTGGCTCATGAAGTTTCGAGCTTTTAAAATGACACACAAGGAAAAGACTTAAAATCATATAAAATTGAACCATCCTCTAAAAAGTTACTCATCGCGCAAGCCATAACAAGAAAAACAAACCTAGTAAAAGACCCATTCAGATGAAAAAAAACACACACATAATACAACACTGTAGGTATGTATGCATGCTCGTGTATATATGTGCACCAAACACTTGGAGAAACAAGTCAAAGGGAAAGTGTGTGTTCAACCAGCCTATCAAGATCCCGCTCAGAAGACCCACCTCTCAAGGCACAACCGTGCTTTCTCCTTCAAACTCTTTGCTCTTTCTCTTATCTCTAATCCTTCCTCTGCTTCCATCAGGGTGGTGATGGCCTTCTTAATCTTTCCTCGATCAAAGCAAACTTTCCAACAAAACTCCTATCTTCCACGCATCCTCCATCGTACCTTCCGGTTGCTACCTGATCTCAACGTAGGGGCTCGAAAGCATCGTCACTCCCTCTTAGATGCTCTCTAGGGTAGAGTTCCATCCATTGTGTGTCCAGAAGCAACCAATGGCAGAGTGTGCAAGCACCTCCTGCTGTGGGGCCCACTCAAATCACCTTGCCTCTACCCTGAACGGCGCACTCAAACCCTAGAGGTAGCTCAGCTTTCTCCACCCCAAGCACAAAGTCGTGTCGAAGTACCCACAGAAACGGCTTTCCACTATCCGCTAAGCCCCATGCGACCTCTGTAAACGCATTTTTAGTGACACGGACCATGCTACCCAAGCTTACATATAGCACGGAGCCTGGGTCATGCGTGTCTAACCATTCCATGCAGCTGTGGTCTTGGTTGAGTAGGGTGCTAGTAGTCCCAACGCCGTGGATTGAGGCGAGTTTGTGAAGTGGACCTATGGCGAAAGTTGGAATACCCTTGTCAGCAAGAAGTTCGTCTCGGACTGCTGCGAGCTCGTGTGATTCAAGATCGAGCTTGGAATCTGTTCATTTATTGCACCGCAAGAATTCGCTGTGGTTTCACTGGGTAGATTCAATAGCTTCAGCCCAATTTCCTTGCTTGCTTGGGTCAAACAAGTCCCGCACTTGTAGTGGTGACAGTTCCTTCACGGGTAACAGACAGACCAAGTAATGAAGTAAAATGACATGTAAGTTCCTAAACACTAGTAGGTTTTAAACATAGGAAATTCATTGATGAGTTGACTTATCTGTCTGTCAATAGGAAGCCAGAATGCGACATACCTAATATATGTATCTAGCAAATAATAAAAGCAAACATCAATTTAACAAAGTAAATGTCATGAATTTGGGCATTTTTGCAGTATTTGAACCTACCTGCCCATTTCAAGACCTCAATCTACAAAAAGTTACTTCTATATGTCCTTTTGCACATGTGTTTATGAGAACAATTACAAGAGAATTTGTTAAGAAAACTCACAACACCCACATTTTTTTGTAGTACTTCTGGTAAATCTAATGATATTAAAGATTACTTTGTGTTTTGGTGGAATCTAGTCGGTCTGCAGAAATTTCTTTTCGTCAATCTGACATGTTTTGCCTATATTTAGCAGCCAAAAAGCCAAATATTTGACAAATCTAGTTTGAAAAATATCTTAGTTTTGAAAAATATTTAGCAGCCAAAAAGCCAAATATTCGTCCTCATTCTTTTATATACGAATTAGGGAGAAGAGCTATCGATTATTATATCAAAAAGAAGAATCTAAGAGCATCCATTCAGAAATACTAACAATATGCTGTGCGTTCTACGAACCTCGCGCTGGCAAATACTAACAGTATTTGAACCCACCTGCTGCACGTTTCTAGACCTCACTCTACAAAAAGTTACTTCTATATATCATTTTGGACATCATTTTGTGAGCACAATTACAAGGAAGAGTTTTTGTTAAGAAAACTCACAACACCCACATTTTCTTGTAGTACGGTAACAAATCTAATGATATTAAATATTAGTTTGTGTGATGGTGGAATCCAGTCTGTTTGCAGAAATTTCTTTTGATCAATCTTACATTCTTTGCCTATATTTAGCAGTCACAAAGCCAAATATCTAACAAATCTAGTTTGAAAAATATCTAATAAATATAGTGAAAAAAGTAAAAAAATCATCTTCATTCTTTTTTGTACGCAGGCAGGAGAGCTTTCGATTATATTAAAAAGAAGAATCTAAGTATATCAATTCAGAAATGGTAACAATATGCTGTGCGTGCTACAAACCTCGCGCGGGCAAATAGCCCTTTCTCGTAGAGCATGTCGTAGGACCTGATCAATCGGAGCCAGGCCGCGCTGCACGTCTGCAGGACGAGCGTCGGTATCCCAAGGCCGACGGCCACCTTCTGCATGCCGGTGAGTGTGCAGTCGAGGATGAGGCACGCCAGCCGGGGTTCCCCCTCCTCCGACTTGTTGAGAAGCGACACGAGCGCGTCGCGGGCGCTCTCCGCCAGCGCCGGTGCCTCGATGACGGTGTTCAAGGCGACGATCTTGGCTATGCCGTCCTTGGTCGTGGCGACCACGTCGGAGATGGCGTCGGCCACGGCGACGAAGGAGAACCACGGGTGCCGCGCGGGGTCTGGGGCGTTGAAGGTCGTGTGGAGGACGGTGATGGCGAGCCCCCGCGCGTGCAGCGTGCCGGCGAGCTGCAGCGTCGGGCTGATGTGGCCCTGGAACGGCAGCGGGAACAGCATGAGGCGGGCGGCGGGCCTGTTGTCTTCTCCGGCCATTCTCGCTCGTCGTCGTAGCGGCCTGGGGCGACGTTGCTTGATAAGCTGCAGGAATGACTTCGATTTCCTCTGTGTTGCAGCTTGCAATGGCTGCATGGCAGTGCATATTTCAGTGGTAAAATACGATGTACTGATGGAGTGATGGCGGTGGGCAATACTGTCAAATGTCAACTACCTACCTTCGGAGCTTCGAGGTAACTTCATAAAGCCACAAAGGAAATGGCTGACACTCCAGCAGGGTCAAACTGATACCAACTACTGCTCAAATGGGTGGAAATGGCCATACAGTTATTGATGACGTATCACCGAAGACCGACCCTCATCTATCTAAATATATAGAGTACCCTTAATCACTCCCATGGATCAACATCTACGTCCCGTGGTTGAAGCTATCTTCACACACACAAAAAAAAAAAGTTCTGCTGATCGAGATTTTTGTCATCCTTATCTTATTCTTTAGTTATGAGATTATTATTTGTAATTATGTTTGTATATGAACTTAATTGATTTGTAGTGACTTCATCTCTACCTATTATTAATGTATGGTCATTTAATTATTAGAGCACTAGTACAGCCTAGATATGTAGAGTGGATGTGATATCTCGGTAGGGACGCCTAGCTACCCAGCCACCTCTAGAAATCGATGATTTGTATAGGTGGCTCGGAATAACAACCGTCTATACACATTTATTTTTAGAAGCATTGGTAAACAACAATCACCATTATAAATATGTTCTTACAATTGCTGCATGGACAAATAATTTTGATTTTGTTATAAAATGTCATTAATACTTGTCTTCAGCTATAAATTTATCAACTTTTGTCGAAACCTAGCTTCCACCTTAATGAACAATACATCTATTAGTTGTTCCTATACTCCATCTTCTACTTGAACGGTAAAAAAAAAAAAACCTAAGTAAATCATTAACAATCCTAAAAATTATAGATAGTATAATATAACAATATAATTGTGGAATGTCGTTCTTATTTCAAACTATAGATAAATATTGATAAACTCTATTAACCATATTGTTGTCCTAAAAACATAGATACATACTACATATTCTTCATGTAAAAATGAGAATAAACAACCTAACTAACCAACTAATTTACCACTAAACATGTATTTTTTACTTTTTAAGATATAATAAACAATTTTAGAGAAAATAATTAGCACTAATTAATATTTCACCATTACTTTTCATATAAACTTAATCCATTTTATATAAAAAATATGAATGTTGAGAATAAAAAACTAATCGCAAACCCAAGTTCTAGATCAGATCTCGATCCAAACCAATCCCTCCTAAACACTAATAAATAGACAACTAAAATCAAGACTTGACCACTAAATAAGGGTAGAATCTAGTTCCCGTAATAAACTTACATACATTCTTCAATGTTTTGATATAATTTCATCCATAAATGCCATTATCACCACTAGAACTTCAAAAAGTGACCTAAGATTTATTTATCTTCTAAACGTCCTCCACCAAATGAATCAAAATAAAAAAAATCATCCGCCTTAGATTTGCTATTTTTGGGAGGTAGCCAAGGCCCCCCTTCATTCCTCATTGGGTTTCAATATTTTTTCTAAGGAGGAAGAAGAAGGGGCGTTGCTACATATACCTTGAAGCTTCTGTAGAGTTGACTCTATATACATCCGCCACTATAAATAATCTTTTTTAAAACTTATAAATGTCTTTAGAGGCGGCTGCTATTGGCCATCATCTATGAAGCTTCATTTGTAGACGTCCCTTGGCTATATAGTGGCCTCTACAAATGCATCTTCAGATGAAGCTTGTATTGAGCTGCCTCTGTCCAAAATGCCGCCCTTTGCTGCAAATCAATTCTGTGGTAGTGGAGTAAATTTGTGAGCGGTTCTTAAACATGTATCATGGTGTCATTCGGACCAAACAAATCTGAAAATGCATTTCTATATACCCAACTTGCCTTGGGGTATCATCAACTGAAAAAAATTCTTAGTTCCTCAAACTTAACGTAGCATGTCACCTTTTTTTTTCCAAACAAGCTCTAATCAATTTACATGTTGGTCTCTAGCTCTCCACCTACCTGCTCTTCCTCTTTTTGGTACCTCCATGTACATGTTCTCTCTCTCTCTCTCTCTCTCTCTCTCTCTCTCTCTCTCTCTCTCTCTCTCTCTCTCTCTCT
>CM041631.1:52493183-52527980 GCA_023333625.1 Bothriochloa decipiens
GCTCTTCAGAAAAACAAAAACACAAGTAGTGGCTCCAATATTGGTGCCCTTCAGAAAAACAAAAACACAAGTAGTGGCTCCAATATTAATGAAGACGGTGGCTCTCATGTCACTAAAGATGTGGAAGTGGCTCCAAGGCTAGATCAGGTTGATGATGTTGGTTATCTTGGCATTGTTTCTTTTGCTTTGCAATCAGCCACTGGTGTTCGAGAACTCTTTGCAGGACACACCTTGTACCAAATGCAAGATTACCAAAGGAGTGTACTAACATCAGCAATTCACGAGGCCCGCATGCCCAAGTTATTGAAGGTTGAACTTGACCTAATTAATGTACCATGATCTCTTCAGCAAGGCTCAGGTGATTCGTACAAAAAGTGGCATAGTACTTCGAAGCTTGTCTCAAGTTTCTATGTCAGTCGCTTTTGTGCTCTTCCTTGTAAGCGACCATCACGGATACAGCAGGGCCGATGTTGCAATCACATACTTGTTATTTTCTGGAGCCTTTTTCCTGGAAGCTTGTGCAGTATTTTTGTTGCTGATGTCGCCATGGACTTGGTCATGGTTGAAGGCTCGGAGGTGCTATGGGTATGGGCTCGCTCATCTGTGCAAAACCCTCCTCAGGCAGTCTGAGAGGAGGACACTATGGTCAAATTCCATGGGTCAGTACAACTTTCTGAGCTATGTGGGTTGCGAGAAGTCGAGGTTGTCCAAGCTAGTGAAGAGGACGACAGCAAGCCTCGTAAGAGCTAATGAAGGAGAAAAGCCGTTGTTGTGGCTGAGCATGCTGTTGGATACTGAACATGTCGAGGTGGACAAGACGACAATGGAGTCTATCATACAGACGGTGTGTAAATCACGTGGAGAAGGACTGATCAGTCTAGCGGACACGCAACGCTGGCCTAAGTTAGGCCGCTTCCTCAAAGGTCTGCTGCCCGACTTTGGAGCCAGTCTAGGTTATGGCATCGTGTGCTTTCATATATTCACGGAGGTACACTTACAGCGGAACACTTGCGGAGATGATGTCAATCACCTGGTAACTGCCTGCCGCAATCTGTCCAACTACATACATGCTCTACCTTCTGGTGACACGACCTGAAGTGCTGCCTGTCAGTGGCACCACCGGACCTACCATAAAACTGTTTCTTGACAACATCGCTCAAGAAGACTGGCACAGAGAGAGCCTTTCCAATAAAATGGAGAGGGTCAGAGATCTTTTGGCAAGGCTTGGGTTTACCCTCCGAACCTGAGGCGTGCAGAGAAACGTTGGAGGAGCTGATGAGTGTTTGGACGAGGCTGCTAGTTTACTCCGCCGGCAAGTCGCGAGCATCGGTGCATGCGGCGGGGCTGAGCACAGGAGGGGAGCTCATCACCTTTGCTTGGATGCTAATGGTGCACAAGGGACAACGGTATTCCTTCACTCTTGAAGGTATGCAAGTAGGTTTCTGTTTACTGTACGCCTTGCATTGGTTTACTAATCTTTTGTGATGTTTCAGCGGGCCGCCGGAGAATCGTGCTGTTCCCGCTGCCGTTCCATGGCCACATCACTCCTATGCTCCAGCTCGCCGTGCTGCTCTATGCGCGGGGCTTCGCCGTGACGATCCTCCACACCCGCTTCAACGCCCCCGACCCCACGCGCTACCCGGCCGCGTTCACCTTTGTCCCCATCGATGCGTCGTTCCCCGACGAGGTCACCTCCCCCGGCGCCGACATCCTCACGCAGCTCCGGGCCCTTAACGATGCCTGTGAGGCGCCTTTCCGGGAGGCCCTCAAATCGCTGCTGCAGCGCACTGGTCTGGAGCACTTCGCGTGCGCGGTGATTGACGGGCAGTGCTACTCGGCGCTAAGCACAGCGAAGGAGATAGGCGTCCCCGCCCTCGCGCTGTGGACGGACAGCGCTGCCACGTTCCGCTGCATGATGCTCGGATTGGTCCAATTGGATCCCGTCCAAGGCAAGTAAACCATCTAGATCGATCCTGGAACGCACATGTCACTACTGATTATCTAGTGGTCGTTGCAGAGGAGAGGCCGGACGAGCTGGTGCCGGGCCTCGAGCCGCTGCGAGTGCGAGAGCTGATCCGCTTCATCATCCACGTCGCCGACGACGCCATCAGGTACTCGGCGTCCGGTGTCGTCATCAACACGTTCGAGGCGATCGAGGCGTCTCAGCTGGCCAAGATCCAGCACGGGCTGTACCGCCAGGCGTTCACGGTCGGGCTACTGCACTTGCGGGAGCTGTCCCTGTCCCAGGGACCGGCGGAGCAGGGCCTGCACGCGCCGGACCGCGGCTGCCTGGCTTGGCTGGACGCGCACCCGCCGCGCTCCGTGCAGTACGTCAGCCTGGGCAGCGTGGGCTGCGTCGACCGCGGCGCGTTCGAGGAGATGGCGTGGGGGCTGGCCGGCAGCGTCGTGCCGTTCGGCTTGGTCAGCAGGATGGGTTCAGCGAGGAGGTCAAGAACAGAGGGAAAGTTGTCCGCCCCGGCATGGTCGTTGGCAGCAGCGGCGAGGAGGTTCCAGCATTGCCGGATGGGTTCAGCGAGGAGATCAGGAACAGAGGGAAGATTGTCTCATGGGCGCCACAGAGAGAGGTCTTGGCGCACGCAGCCATTGGAGCATTCTGGACACACTGTGGATGGAACTCGGTACTGGAGAGCGTCTGTGAAGGCGTGCCCATGCTTGTGCAGCCGTGCTTCACTGACCAGATGGCGAACGCGAGGTATGTGACGCATGAGTGGGGTGTTGCGATGGAGGTTGGGCAAGAGATTGAGAGGGGGAAGATTCCCAGGGGGGTGACCAAGCTGATGGTTGGAGAAGATGCAGCTCAGATGATGGAGAGGGCTCGCCGTCTGCAGATACAGGCATCTAGATCTGCTGCTACTAGCTTGTCCATAGACAGTCTAGTCCGTTACATATCGTCCCTGTGAACTGCAATGATTTGTCATGCCAAATTGTCAAATACAGGTGCGTTTATTCAGTACATGGAAAAACCGAAAAAGGTCTGAAAGAGTAAACATCCTGTTTCTCAGTGTGGATGCTTCTTCCTGCCGTGTCTCAGTGTTGATGCTAGCTCCTCCATTCGCTGAAGCAGAGCTATGCGTTCGGCTACACAACTCAGAGACAAAGAGTTGACGCTGACACATGGGAAACGGCCGGGTTCGAGTACAAATACAAAGGCCAATTGCAGATAAAAATAAAACCACAGCAGATTCACTTGCTCGAAACTCCAACACTCAATCGTGTCGGTGCCATTGATCCATAGCGTTTGTTCAAGCGAACAGGGCAAGCATGTCGCTGCCACCGGCAAGTTTAGGTTGTTTGTTCAATGAGTACTGGGGCAGGGGCAGAGTAAGAGTGTCGATGTAATTGATCCATATCGCTGCCACTGATAAGTTTAGGCTGTTTGTTCGATGAGTAGTGAGGCAGGGGCAGAGTAAGAGTGTCGATGTCATTGATCCATAGCCTGGCGCCCACTCTTCTTCTACCTTAATACAATGATGTATAAGTTTTTTTGAAGAAAAAATCTTCTCATATACGTGGCTATGTTTGGCTTACGTTGTCGGCAAGGAGTGCAATTAACTTAACTCCTCAATCTGCATATAGATGTAGGACCTGTTTGTTTCCACTTATTTGGCGGTGGCAACATTGCCAATCATCCGTCAGAGAACCACTCCGAGTTTTTTTTTTTAAAAATCCTCTTATTCGGCTTTGATTAATAAGGTGGAATATAATAATATTTACATGCGCGTTCTCTATCACAGCCTAGGCTGCAAAGGGTATAGGATTTTAACACTAATTACTGGCTACTAATTCGGATGACTATTGCGAGATTTATAGTTACCCCAACCCTCGTTTTAGGTGCTAGAATGCATACAAAATTCTTGTTGAAATATTCGCATGATGATAATATGCTTCTACCGTTTGCCCGTAAGGAGAAAAATCAAAGGACGATATTGCCGTACCACACAGATGCGAAGCCACAATCTGGCTACCACGCGGCGGTCCCAAGCAGAGACTTTTTTTTCGATGCACGACGCGTGCGCGCTCCCCGCATCAGACGGCCGCGGGAATCGAGTTTCCTCGGCAGCTCGGCTCCTTGGCTCGATGGTCATCTACTCCTTCGGCTCCGTAGGCGCTCGAGTGAACAAATCAGGCGGTCAGATTGGGAGCAGGATGTCGCGGCGGCGGCGGCGGCGGCAGGGGGCTCGCGGCCGCATGGCATAGCAGCAGGTGGCCCAGATCAGCCAGGAGCAGACGCGCCTCCTCCAGGCTGGATGCTCGCCGCCAAGACCGCACGCTGGCCGGCGGCGGCGGCAGCCGCGATGGCAGTGGTTCTGTCTCCACGGAGCCGGCCCGATACAGTACGCCGCGCCCGCTTGGACGACTGTCCCATCGAGCGCCGTTCGCAGGACGCTCCCAGCCACGTCGACCTCGACAGGAAAGCGCCGCCCCTGCATCAGGATCCCTCCCCTTCGTCGTCTGTATGCGATTTGTGTCGTCCATTGGTAATGCTTGTCGCACCCTCTAACATGCGCTGCGTATCTGTTCCTTTTGTTCAACACCTCTCATGTTGTGCCTAATCGACGCTGCATATATGCAGGCGTACAATTAAAGCATCCCCCAAGGCTGTGCATGTTCAGAACCTAGCATAATCAATTAGTCTTTCAGAAGCTGTTCACTGTTGTTTTGGTCAGCTTGTGTGTTCGTTGTGGTTTCAATCAAGAAGGGACCCTGATCAAAATCGCCATGGCATGTTTGATTGTCTCAGGTACAGCGCTAATTTTGGGCAGGACTGGGACTTCCTCCGGTGGCTCCTCAATGACCAAAGCTGGGCTCCTGATGCATCTGAAGATGTCTAGCTCCAAAAGATAGTACTTATGTCGACTTGTGTCTTGTAACTAGAATGGTTGCCAAAGATGTAAACTTAGACAGTACATGGGAACTCCTGGCAAAATAAACTAAGGATATGTGATACAAAAATAGAGCTTGAGTAAATCATGTAATGCTGAACACGAATCATGTAATGTTGAACAGATTTTCAAAGCAAAGGATTACAGTTACATATTCTGAGCAAAAGAGTCTGCTGAACAGGAATCATGTAATGCAGTTAGTCTGTCCATGTTTCTATTCCATGACAGTAAAAGAGTACAGTTGCATATTCTGAGCAAAAGAGACTTGGTAACAGCAAAAGACCAAAGTTACATAGATTAATTATTCTTGCACTCCATGAAAATGTAACTTCCTAACTGCAGGATGACATGCTGTAGCATCCTGATTAATTCCCATTAGGAGTCTTGTATATCCTCCTAAAATGTATGGAGCAGCCATCGTTGAAGGTTCTGGAATTGAATTAAAGTGTGTCATTATGGAATTAGTATGTCCACCTTGCAGGAAAGGAGCATCCATGGATGAAGGTGGCCCATCATTGAAATTCTGTCATATATAGCATAAGTGTCCAAAAATGATGATCGTAAGGAATGAAATGTATATGATAATTTAATATTTAAGTGTTCAGCTAATGTCTTACACTTATTTGGTTTGGATCAGCACGTCCATCTCTTGTTTCTACATCATTGGTTTCCAGATATTTCACCTACAATGAAATATAAATGATAATTCATGATTCTTTTTTTAAAAAATATAGACATAAGCAAAAGGTTTAGGGTAGGTCAGTACCTTTCTTATGAGCATCCTTTTTCTTCTCCCTAATGACTTATTTTCAACAACATTTTTAAAACGTATATTCTTTGGACCTTTTATTACTTGAGAAATTTTAAATGATATTACACCATTTAATGCATCTTGAATACTTTCAATTGGAACTGCAGGAACCTCATTGGATTTTTCATGCTTGTGATGGTTGTATCCAAAAATCGGAGCAAAAGGCAATTCAAATTTATTAGTTTTAAATGTGGTGTCAAATGTCATGGCATCACCAAAGCATTTGTAATCCATGATAGATTGACCATCTGCCCAAAATAAATTTATAATACGACCATCTTCCTTGTCTACCTGAAATGCATAAAAAAAATGTAGGATCCTCTAACTATTTATTTCTCAGATATTCAGATAGTATTTGTGCATCATTGGCTTCTAAGTACTACCTGTGCTCACGACCAATCTCATTATCACAATCTATCTTAGTAAATGGTATGTTCTCTTCCCCTCCATAAAACTCCTTCATGAACTTATAAACATGGGTTGGTTTTATTCCAGCTTCCCGTATCTGCCCAATTAATTTCCCCTCTGCCTCTATAACATGTCTTTGGGACCTCAACTTGTGTGCCTTAATTGGGATAGCAAGATAATGATTGTGCTATTCCACGACCTTTTGTACCCTCCAAATCCCCTCTTTGCTGATACTAAATTGAACATGAGCATCACAACCCGTCCTTATAATGTCCTTTTGTGATGACTGATTTTCTCGATGTCCTTGATTACTGCAAATTATATATTTCTGACATACTCCCTGCGTCCCAAAAAGGATGACGTTATGGGAAGCGTGCCAATTAAACTTTCTCAACTTTGACTAGGTTTGTACAAAATACGTGCAATATTTATACCTCCAAATAAATTTATTAAAACACTAGATTTAAAGATCTTTCCAATGATACTGATTACTTAGCATAAATATTTATATATTTCAATATATAATTGCCGGCACTTTGAAAACGTTGACTTCTCGGGAAGCGAGAATGACATCTATTTTGGGACGGAGGGAGTAGACTACCATCTTGGCGGTGCTTTGTCTTGCTCTTTCTAATACTGAACCCGACCTTGGTGGCATAGAACCTTGGTGGCATAGGTATTGTACATCTCATAAGCTTGTTCCTCGGATTCAAATGTCATTCCAATGGTAGGAGTGGTCAAATTTTGTGCAGCTTTAAGAACCACCTCCTGTACATATAAAATTCCAATTAAAGGTATACTAAAAATAAAACAAAAATATAATATATTATGTAAGTTTGTTATTTTTTACCTCATCAAGTACTTCATTCTGTGCTGATCCAGACGTCTGTGAAATGGTGCCGATGGTCTCTACTCTCTTGATAACCATGGTGTTCTGTTAAATATGAGCATTCTATGTCAGAAACCAAAGAAGAAAATACATTATTTTAAAGAATTGCAGAACTATCTAAACAGTAACTCACCTGTGTTATCTGTTCCTCATCTTCTCGACAAGCATCACCAACAGCATCAAGTTCTAGAAACAGGCATCTGCTGCTACTAGTTCCGACATAGACAATCTAGTCCAGTACATATCGTACCAATGAACTGCAAAGATTAGTCATGCCAAATTGTCAATTACTAATGTTTTGCGGACTAAAGGTGTGGTCATATCGTGCTAGATCCCATAATTATAGTCTTATCTGTCTCCTAGGATATACTAAATTTGGTAATCCCATATTTTTTATTTAATTTGTCTTCTCTAAATACTTATTGTAAACTTTAGGCGAGATTAGACCAGGGAAAGAATTGTGAAAAATGAATGCAATAGTCTTGAACTCGATATAATCTCCTTATTATTGACCATGATGTATAATTTTTTGTTCACATTAATATGACTTTAATACTTTGATCTTACATGTTAATGATGATGAGAATTTTTAGGGGAGATGGTCTATGGAGTTATCAAAAAGCGTATATACAAAAAATCAAACTTGCACATAATCCCATAATATTTCTTATATAAATTATAATATCATGAACCCCTAAGTTTGCATGCAAATTAACTGTACTGAGCATATATAATCTGTACCTAAATGGTACATTTCAACCATTATAAAAAGATAATAAAAAATCTGTTAAATATATATAAATGATAATATGTGCTATCATGAAAAATAATTTAACATCTGGCATTAGATGCAAAAAGCTATTTGAAATACACAATTCTGCCAATTTTAATAAGTTAAAACTATGCACAAAGCTATGTTGCACTGTTTAGACCAAGGATACATGTACACACTAGGATAAATATGTATAAGCTTATTATATGGATCATGGAAAAACATCACTAACAAATCATATGGTGATGGCACTTAATCTTCTCTTTAAGTTATATTAATACTGATGATAATAAATTTTAAAAGTTTTTAACTAAAAAATAGTTTAGAAAATTTGATTCAAACAATTGTATCAAATGAGTACTTGTAATTTAATACCAAAGACTATTTGTTCAATAACAGTATTAATATCATATAATAAATTCAACATCTTGAGTGTCGTAGTTCATGCTGAAACAACTATTATGGCATTGTAAGAACTAAAAGGGTAGCCAAGGATCTAGAATATGAATAAGCTATACAAAAGACATTGAAATTTAAAATTAACAATTGAGAAAAAGCTCAAATTCAAAATATAGATTTTTATGATATCACATAAGTGATAGCAGTTTATATACTTCAAGTTTATGTTTTAACTAAACACAAATCATGCTTCAAAAAAGAATCAATCCTATTACTCATAAAACCACTAGAAATAATAAAATATAGATCCTAATATTTTTAAAAAAACCTAAATATATGCCATCAAATATATTATAGCTTAATATTTAATATAGACATTTTTATTAATTAGTGTCTCCTAAGATTCTAACCCATGCAAGAGCACGGGTTGGTGAACCAGTATATATATAGTTTGGGGTGCGGTGGCAGATTGTTGTTTTCTTGTAGACACAATCAACACAAAAAAAAATCTATTACTATCATAACATCCTTCTTTTTTACTTTCTTTTACTCTTTCGCATCTAGGTCAATAGTCATGCAGGACAAGTACACTGTTGAGGCATTTGAGGAAGGCGAGATAATCCCCATGGAGTGTCTCACCTACAACCTCGATCAATGCCATCATGCCGTCTCGTCGCTATTTGTCCATTGCCGTGTCTGGTGCTTCTAACAAAGATACAGTTTGCAGGCGGAATTCTGAACTTTGGGTTTCTCAAACTGTTATCTGCTGCACCTAGTATTGTGCATGGATTTGACTGGATTAGCAAATTTCATTTCATATATTTTTTTCTAAGAAATAAACCTGCAACAGATTTTGCCCCAGGATCTTAGAGATGTTTGATGCTTCCTGCACCATGTTATCTTATCTCTGGACTCTGGTGACAGATTTGTAGACTGTATTAGTTACAGGAATGAAACGGTTTGAGTTTTTGATCGTAAGTTTGAGTACCTGTCTTATTTAAAAATTTGTGTCAAATATTATTGTTTTGGTTGTGCCTTGCTTTACTAACAAAAAATCTTCAAGAATGACTTAAATTTAACCATATTTCTATAATTTTTTTAATAAGACAAGTGATCAAAATTAGAACAAAAGAGTCGAACAAATTATAATTTGGAACGAAGGGAGTAGGAAACAAGTCTGAAGATAATTGGCACAGTGATACGGTTCACTGATTTGGCTTGATTCTTTCCGGAATGGAAGTATATTCCACACTTTCCTGATTGTGACTGTAAGGTCCGTTCAGTTTGCTCGCAGTTATAGGAGACCACAGTCAACAACACATACATTAAAAAGGGCGTATCTAATGCCATATGCTCTCGCGCTGCGGGGTCTGGGAAAGAGAAAATAACCAGCAACCATCCCTGCACAAATGTACAGAGGCTGGGGCTTGAACCCTGGACCTCTTGGTCACAGACGGTAAAGCTCTATCGCTTGCAACAGGGCCGTCTTTTTCCAACGACACATACATTATTCAATGAATTCCCAAACATATCTAGATCACCTTGCAATTCATGCCCAACCCATTCAAATTTCTGACATGTTCGCTAGTCACAGGGACAATACGTACTGGACTAGGCTATCCATGGCCGAACTAGTAGCAGCAGTTGCCTGCATCTGCAGACGGCGTGCTTTCTCCCTCATCAGAGGTCCATCTTCCCCGACCATCGCATTGGTCACCACCTTGGCGACCGTCTCCCTCTCAATCTCGTCCCCAACCTCCAGCCCGATGCCCCACTGATGCGTGACGTATCTCGCGTTCACAATCTGGTCCGCGAAGCACGGCTGCACAAGCATGGGCACGCCTTCGCAGACGGTCTCCGGTACCGAGTTCCATCCACAATGTGTCCAGAAGGCACCAATGGCGGCGTGCGCCAACACGTGTCTCTGTGGCGCCCATGATACAACCTTGCCTCTTTTCCTGATCTCCTCGCAGAACCCATCTGGCAACGATGGAACCTCCTCACCGCTGACCAAGCCCGGCCGGACAACCCACAGGAACGGCACACCGCTGCCGGCCAGCCCCCACGCCATCTCCTCGAACACGCCACGGTCGACGCAGGCCAGGCTCCCGAGGCTCACGTACAGCACGGAGCGTGGCGGGTGCGCGTCCAGCCAAGCCAGGCAGCTGAGGTCGGGCGTGTACAAGCTCTGTTCCACTTGCACAGAAGCCTGGGACGACAGCAAGTGCAGGGGCCCAATGGAAAACGAGGGCAGGGACAGCTCCCGCCGGATCTTGGCAAGCTCCGACGCCTCCATCGCCTCGATCGTGTTGAAGACGATGCCGGACACCGCGGCTCCGACGGCGTCGGCGACCCAGGAGACGAAGCTGCACATCTCGTCCGTGCTGCAGCCGTCGACGCGGAGCAGGTCGCGCACCCGGAGCGGCTCCAGGTCCGGCACCAGCTCATCCAGCTGCTCCTCTGCAGGACAATTTGGGAACCAGCTCGTCAACGCCTGAGTTCCTGACTGCGTGAGCTCGAAATAATTACTCTACTTGCCTTTGATGGGAAGATAGCCGGCATCGCGCAGCCTCGGGTACGCGAGCATGTTGCATGTCGTGGCGGCGCTGTCCGTCCGGAGAGCGAGCACGGGGACGCCGAGCTGGCTGGCGGCGCTCAGTGCGGCGTAGCACTGCCCGTCGACCACCGCACACGAGACGTCCCGGCCACCACGCAGCAGCGACGCGAGTGCCTCCTTGAAGGGCGCCTCGCAGGCGGTGTTTAGGGCCAGCAGCTTCGCGAGAATGTCGGTGTCCGGGGAGGTGGCGTCGTCTCCAAGCGTCTCGTGGATGGGGACGAAGGTGAGCTCCGGGTGCCGCGCGGGGTCCGGGGCGTTGAAGTCGGTGTGGAGCACGGTGACTCCGAAGCCACGAGCGTGGAGGACCGCCGCGAGCTTGAGCATGGGGTTGAGGTGGCCCTGGAATGGCAGGGAGAAGACGACGACATGGCGGCTGGCGGAGCTGCCGTCGCGATGCTCGACTTGTCCGGCCATTGCCGCCGGCAGGGTGGTAACTGAGACTGGGAACCTGGGTGATCTCGATTTTTTCCTAGTCGTTGGCTCTTCGGTCATGTCTTTGTATGCGAACAGTGTCCACGTGATGCCTGCACCCGACCCCACAAGCGACAAAGACACAATTGTTCAACAGAAGAATTCTTTAGTGTGCATTGGTAGCATCAACCAAACAGATAGAGAATAGCGAACAAACACAAGTAAATGGCACAGTGACGAAAATGATACAGACAGTGTTTAAACACTGATTGAGGTTCTCAACTGCCTCCAATTTATTCGTAGTCGAGGGATTATTATCATTACTACCAGTATATGCCGGTGCTAAGACGATGGCTACATTTCGGATACTCAAAGTAAATCTACAGGTCAAGCTGTCGCCGAGGGCCTGGCATGGCAGCTGACGTAAACGAGAAGGGGGTGGATCAGTGGCGTGGGACGGCGGCGCGGCAGCAGGAGGTAGGACGGCGGGCCGCTAGGGTTTTGGCGGGGCGTGAGCGTGGAGAGCCGGAATAGATGAGCTTTTTTTCTATTATTTTCTTTAAGATTTAAAGGATATAAGGCTCCTTGTATTTACAGTATGGGGAGACTTAACCGTAAAACAAACTTTAACCTGACTCCTATTCATAAGAATGGATTTTCCTTTTATATCTTAACAAACCCAACTTCCCAACTTTAATCAATACTTCCTAAACGGGATCGTACTGGATGTAGTAGTAGATAACGATGGTGCGGCCATTGGCGGCGGCCATGGTGCACCCACTGCGTGCCCTAAGGCACACCGTCGACGTCGCCCGGCATGGCGATAATGCTGATGTTTCCTCCTTGGGCCTCAGAGGCTCAAATTCTCCACCGGAAAGTACGGCCCGTGTTGGGCGTGTGACACAAGTATAGTTCCTATACTATTGAGTACACAACTCTATTTTTATAAAAAAAAATTGTGCATTACCAAGCCATGTTTTAAGCATCTCCATAACATTAGACAACAAAATCAGTTTCACAAATAGTACTCATTAATCAAGAATATGTTGAAGAACACATGTTTAGGTTAAAAAAAAAAACCCAGTTCAAAAGCTTGGAAGTTCAATAGAGCAGTTTATCCGAAGTTGTAGACCTCAGACTAGACCCAAAGCTGGAAATCAGACACCTAGAGCACCATTGAAAAAAGGTAAACAGGTCGCATACAATCAAATAGCCACCCGGCCACCAGGATTCAGCTGTTGTTAACGCCATCACCCAGGTCGAAGTCCAAGCGTTCCATCAGGTCTCTCCACTCTTCCAGGGGATCCTTCTGGCCATGACACCAGTATCTCCAATTGGGACAATCAAACCTGCAGTTTATCCAAATGCCAAACAGGGCATAGAACAACGAATGCTTGACCTATGCAACACATTTGCCAACAGAAGCGTCATCTGGGATACTAAAAATATATAGACCTTATCAGTTTCTACAATGCCCAAAGACTACACTACCATAGGTTACACATTCAACATGACATGTTTTCTATCAAAAATTCACATTTTAGCCAAAGATTCAAAATCATCCATCATATATCCATAAATTATCTTGCCTAGCTTAAACCAAACCTCCCTAGCTACAGCTAGCAGTTTTCTCCATTTCACTCAGAATCAGTACTAAAGCATTGTTCAGGAAAAAAAGTCAAGATCCAATACATTGACCGTTGTCTATTCGTACATGTTGCATTGTAATTAACCGTTGTCTCTTGGATTGGACGCACTTGCTGATTGTAGGACGCCCTCATGCCTAGTAGGAGTACATGTACCCTTACATGTCATATATATGCATGTTTGGTTGCCAGTTGCCACTGACCTTGTCAGGCCACACCTTAGCCACCCTAACGTTTTTTAACCGATTGATTGATTTAATTCCATGCCCACGTGATCTCAACAGAGCTGTACACACCATGAGGTACACACACAATATTATTATATAAAGATGTGTAGAAGTATATAACAGTAAGTAATCCATGTTCCATGTGTCTCCATCAAACCAGTAAGTTTTTTTTTTTGAAACAAACGAGGATGAGAGCTTCCCCACCTAAATTTTATTTCAAGATGTGTTCTCGGGTAAACCGGAGTGAGAGGCACTATTATAAGAATGGAGAAACGCACGCCAGTCATCTAAACTGTTTACAAGTTCTTGACATCGCCAAATCAACAGATCATCACACACACGCCCCACGATCAACTTGCTGGTGATGCGCTCGTTTCGAAACACTTCGCCGTTCCGGGCATCCCAAATCCTCTAGAGCAGAGTGAGGAAGACGAAAGGCCAGAGGGCAGGGTTCAGGGTGGCGGGGGGCGCCATCTCCCAAACCTCATCATCGTTTGCCTAGCCGTCGCCATACGCCAGTGCTGAAACTTGAAATCCAGTAAGTAATCCATGTTTCATGTCCCCATCAAACTTGAAACTTTGAAACAAAGCCAAATGCAGGTGGATTCGTGGCAAACAGATTAGTCAGGCGTAATCATGCAGATGTGAGGACCATACATAAGCCTATGCATATGACCGCCGCGTGATATGTTGGTAGCCAGATTGTGTTATTGCAACATAGTCCTTTGATTTTTCTCCTTACGGGCAATCGGTAGAAGCATACTATCATCGTGCGACCGCCGAATAAGCGGAAACAAATAGATCCTAAATCTATATATGCAGACTGAGGAGTTAAGCCAACTGCGTGCCTTGCATAGGACAATGTGAGCCAAACATAGCCACATATATGGTCAGTTGGTCGCCGGCTACCGCATCAAATGTTTCTTTCCCAGTAATCAGCTGATTGGAAGATCTATCTATTTGTTTTCTTCAAAAAACTCGTGCATCATTGTATTAAGGTAGAAAAAGAGTGAGCGCCAGGCTATGGATCAATGACATCGACACTCTTACTCTGCCCCTGTCTCACTACTCATTGAACAAACAACATAAACGCTTGCCCTGTTTGCTTGAACAAACGCTAACTATGGATCAATGGCACCGACACGATTGTGTGATGGAGTTCTGAGCAAGTGGATCTGCTGTGGTTTCATTTGCAATTGGCCTTTGTATTTGTACTCGAACCCGGCCGTTTCCCATGTGCCAGAGTCAACTCTGAGTTGTGTGACCGAACGCATAGCTCTTCATCAGCGAATGGAGGAGCTAGCATCAACACTGGGACACGGCAGGAGGAAGCCATCCACACTGAGAAACAGGATGTTACTCTTTCAGACCCTTTTCCCGTGTACTGAATAAACGCACCAGTATTTGACAGTTTGGCATGATAAATCATTGCAGTTCACAGGGACGATATGTAATGCACTAGACTGTCCATGGACAAACTAGTAGCAGCAGATGCCTGTTTCTGCAGACTGCGAGCCCTCTCCAACATCTGAGCTGCACCTTCCCCAGTCATCAGTTTGGTCACCGCCTTGGCGACCCTCCCCCTCTCAATCTCGTCCCCCAGCTCCATCCCAACACCCCACTCATGCGTCACATATCTCGCATTCACCATCTGGTCCGCGAAGCACGGCTGCACAAGCATGGGCACGCCTTCGCAGACGCTCTCCAATGTGGAGTTCCATCCACAGTGCGCCCAGAAGGCAGCAATGGCAGCGTGCGCCAAGACCTCTCTCTGTGGCGCCCATGAGACAACCATGCCTCTGTTTCTGATCTCCTCGCTGAACCCATCTGGCAATGGCGGAAACTCCTCCTCGCCGCCGGCGCCGGCGCCGCTGACCAAGCCCGGTCGGACAACCCACAGGAACGGCACGCCGCTGCCGGCCAACCCCCACGCCATCTCCTCGAACACGCCGCGGTCGACGCAGGCGACGCTGCCGAGGCTCACGTACAGCACGGAGCGCGGCGGGTGCGCGTCCAGCCAGGCCAGGCAGCAGCGGTCCGGCGCGTGCAGTGTCTGCTCCGCCGGCGCCTGCGACAGCAGGTGCAGCGGCCCGACGGCGAACGCCGGACGGCCGGACAGCTCGCGCTGGATCTTGGCCAGCTCCGACGCCTCGATACCCTCGCACGTGTTGATGACGACGCCGGACGCCGAGTCCCGGACGGCGTCGGCGACGCGGCCGATGAAGCTGCACAGCGCGTCCACGTCGCTGCCGTCGACGCGGATCAGGTCTCGCGCTCGCAGCGGCTCAAGGTCCGGCATCAGTTCGTCCAGCCTCTCCTCTGCAACGACAGCAAGCTAATCAATCAGTAGTGACTGACATGTGCATTGCAAGATCGATCCAGTGTTGATTATACTTGCCTTTGACGGGAACGAGACCGGCGTCGCGCAGCCGTGGGTACGCGAGCATGCAGCGGAACGTGGCGGCGCTGTCCGTGCGTAGCGCGAGCGCGGGGACGCCGAGCCGGTGCGCCGCGCGCAGCGCCGAGTAGCACTGCCCGTCGACCACCGCGCAGGCGACGTCCTGGGCACAACGCCCCAGCGACGCGAGGGCCTCCCGGAAGGGCGCCTCGCAGGCGGCGTTGAGGGCGAGGAGCTGCGTGACGATGTCGGCGCCGGGGGAGGTGACCTCGTCGGGGAACGACTCGTGGATGGAGACGATGGTGAGCTCGGCCGAGTGGCGCGTGGGGTCCGGGGCGTTGAAGTCAGTGTGGAGAACCGTCACGGCGAGGCCCCGCGCGTGGAGCAGCGTGGCGAGCTGGAGCATGGGACTGATGTGGCCCTGGAACGGCAGCGGGAAGAGCACGATTCTCCGGCGGCGGTGATGCTCTTGTCCGGCCATCGGAGCTGGGGCCGGTAGAGAGTGCAGCGTGGTTGTTGCGAGGAGAGGTCAACAGATGGAGATGGAATTTGTCGGAATGTGAGCCTCGATGCACCACAAAGTGTGGCCATGTGACGCAACCGATAAAATAGTCATCTGCCCCTCTCCGGGGCCGTAGGCCATGACGGCGTGCCCAACGCAGTGATTCCAGTTATCTTCAGACCATTGGCACCTAGGTGTACTATATAATATACTAGTGCGCTTTTGCGCGCGCCCATGCGCGTGGGGCATTAGCCGGTTTTGTCTTCGATCAGAATATATGAAATTTGTCTAGGGCAGGGCCATGGTATTGAACGGAAGTAGCCTCTGGATGGTTACACATAACTCATGCGCAAATAGAGCCAGAACAAAACTAAAAGCACAAATATATGAAATTTGTCTCAGCTTACAGACTTCCCTGACTTGGGAGAGATTATACGTATACATTGAAAATTTGATAGTTATAAGCAGTGCATGTTAATTTGTTTAGCTTGACGACAATAGACCAAAAGATTTGTACTTCAGAAGAGCTCCACTACTGACAAGAGTCTCAAACAAACAACAAATTGACTATATAGTACAATTTGATGACTCTGCACCATCGTAGAGCAAAATGTTACAATACATCCTATAGAAAAATGGTACAATTGACTAATACACAGCGTAGGGCGGGATCGGCTAATTATTCGCCCAGTTAGCGGGGGGAGAGGTAGCGATGTCAGCTGCATGCTGTGACATCACAAACATTCCAACCTCTCAAACCTACACAACAAAATGGGTAGGCGAACTCCCTCAGTAACATTGAGTTCTCTTCTGTGTTCAAAAAAAAAAAAACATTGAGTTTTCTTCATCCACTTTTCTTCTGTGTTTTCAGCTGCGGAAGTTTACCTTTGGTTGCCGCAGTTGTGGTTCCATCTCTACCAAAGTGGTCTTCCATCTTCATCATACCTGTATGGTTGTTACAATTAGCCATTGTTTCAAAACCAAATTCCTTTTCTCCACAAATTAACAATATGCAATAAGGACTATTATCTTGCAATAAAAAAACAAGAATTAAGTGTACACCCTACATTCTCTCTTGTTCTTCCTTTTAGCAGGTACTTGTTCAATATTGTTGGCTGAAGTTATAGCTCCCCAATTAATAACAGAGGGTCAATTTTTTTAGCTTAGTGAAGTTCTCTATGAATACTAAGACAGGTTGTCTGGAAAGATGAGAAAGCAATGTCTAGAACAGCAGTGTCCGGAGAGATGAGAAAGCAGAGATGAGACTCACTTAAGAAAACAGAGACTAAAGGCTATCGGTCACTGTTCTTCAGTTTCCATAAAGTAAACAAATACGTGATTTGAAGCCTATCATCATTTTTTATTTGGACAGAGGTTTACTGCAATAGGAGACAGGAGAGACCTGACTTACAAACATCACAAATTAATGGAAGGACCATTACCTCCAGGAGTTCAGGATAGGAGCACAAAAATTATTGTAGCACTAATAATCACACATGCACCCCTGCAATAGACAAAGCCCGAGTTGGTTAAATTAAATTTGCTAGCTTCAAATGGAAGGAAACCACAAGCAGCATATCATCTTGTTAGTAAGCTATGATCAGCGGGTTGGCCAATCCAAAATAGCGCCAACCCAAGGATCATCAGAGTGGTCCTATTAATAAGATGTGAAAACGCTAAAATAATTGTTGAAAGGATGACAATACTGAAATGGTAAAAAGAGGCATCGGTCCTGTGACTAAATTGTTGCAAACCAAATTGAAGGAATATGAGTGCACGCTAAACCTAGAACATAATCAAACATCATTTTAGGAAAAATCATGTAAGCAGCGAATGAACATGGGGGCAGTTAAATAACACACTAAAAAATAGAAGCTAATTTGAGAACAAAGATCACCTCGCGGAGCCTGTCCTCCACCGACTTCAAGGTTTATATCACCTGCTTCTCAAGGATCTGCAACCACCAAAAGCGGACTTTTCAACCTTCATGCATATGGCTAAATGACCATTGAAATTTGTCAACAGGTTTGAAACAGAACTGCATTTGTAGCACATGCTGAAGCTGCAAATATTTGAAAATTATTAACCAAGGATTAACAGATACTTGCATCCTTTAGCTGAACTACTTTACAACCGCAGTTCCCTTTTCAAGCTACGAAAGAATCTAGTCTGAGGCACAACAAAGTTTGCAAGATGGATCAGCGGCACAGATTCACAGCAGCCAGGTCTTAGGATTGGAATGCGGTGTCATGAACACAAAAGTAAACATATTTCAGTAGACTTTCAGAAGCTTAACAAACCAATAAACATTGTTCCTAATACCCGTAAGTAATCCTACTATAGGCATACGCACCTATTAATAGCCAAACAATACATGTTTGTACATAAAACATCTAAATAAACTACAATCATATGTTGCTGAGTCAAACTAACATGCATCTGAGAAGTACCATGTGGAGAGCATCTTACTGTGCAATATGACCAACTTGATAGCATTGATCAGGAGAAAGGCCCACTGAATTTCCAAATGAGCTTCTTGTTTTTCCAATCTGAAAGAGCACCAAAAAATGGCATACTAAATCAATATATACCCTACTAATTCAAAAAAACACTTCAATTATTAGTGCAATTGTAAGAATAGATGGAAAAAGATCAATGAACTTTTTTTGGCACTATGCATCAAGCAAGCTCCATCAATGTTTCCGAAAATCTATTTATAAATGCTAATGCAAATGGATGGATCACTGCTGCAGAAACACAATTCACATAATGGTTAGCTCAAAGTTTCAGTACCAAGGTAGAACATGGTTAGATTTGTTGGCTACAAATGAAAATATGAAGCAAAAATATTAATGAATTCTGACACACATATGAAAAATGAAAGCATGCCTAAATGTTGAACCGAACATCCACTAAGCCGGCATTCTTCATAGGACCATTCCTATCAAGATCCTAAATGCCAATATCTGAGTAATCTGGCCAACACAATGTCGATGGTGTGCATGCCATGAGACACCTCAGATATGGATGATGCGAGAAGAAGAGTTAGTGTTGTCAGCATATAAAAGAATAGAGAACGCCACTGGCCAACCAAATGAAAGAACAAAAAAAAACGTACCGATTCCTCTGAAGCTTGAGCGACCGTGGTGAATCGAAGTCAAGATATGATGCTGCAAGGGGAGGATGCAACGCCGACGAGAGGAAGACAAGAAGCGGCGACGGCGTTTGCAATAGCCTAGCCCAACTCAACTGACCGGTGTGTGCTCACCCTGCAGCTCCACCATAGGGCACCGGCAGCTCTTCACCCATGGAGGCCCCCCAAAGCTTCACGCTTTGTGCTCTACATAGACTTAGTGGGGGAACGATCGGATCCGGCCATGGAGGCACTAGATCGACCCAACAAAGAAGGCAACAAGCACAAATCGATGCTTTGCACCGACGAGGGAAATAGAGGAGGAGCAGGAAGGGAGGCCACTTTCACCTACGTCTACTCGCGCTGGAGCCCCTGTGTGTTGTGGCCACTGCCGCGTCACCCGCGCCGGCCGGCCGCTTGAAAGGTCCCTATGCGATTTTGGCAATTGAGTGAAAACTTTATATTGGACTAATATGGATTATGTGAGATACACAGAAAATTAGTCCATTAGGTGAATGTGCAATGGGGGAGCTTAATTGTATATGTGACATGACATGGAGTGATGTGACCGAGATGGAGAAGATCAAGATAAGGCTTGGCTCGATGGACCTGTGGATGTGTGAAGGATAAGTCATGGCTTTGAAGCGATGGACCATGAGACAGTGAAGCTTGAGCAAGACTTGGTGCCAATGGACCATGAGACGGTGATGAGCCAATGAGGTTAAGATCGATGGACCAAGAAGGTTGCATGATGATATGAAGTGGATCATATCATTTGGCAATCGTGCCAGTGCATGTGTCGCATTGGCACATTGAAGGAAGACACTGGAAATGGAAATGCGCAAGGCAATGGTATAATCTAGGACATTTCATTTCACCGGTCATGAGGTGTGTAGATAAGTTGATGACCGAATTTAGGATTGATAGCCATACTATCAAGAGGGGCAAACTTGATTGCATATCGATCATCTAGTGCCACTTGAGCGATCTAACTTTGCGACTTGCTAGGATTAAGTGGCGTTGTGAGAGCAAGTGAAAGTCCTTTGAAAATGATTGTGAAAATGCTAACGCATATGCACATGGTGATGTACACTCAGTGGTGTTGGCACATTTGCAAAGGAGGAGTTGGAGATGTTTCCGCGAACTCTTATGTTGGAAAAGAGAGTTGATGGTTCTTGGATTGGAAAACTACTTTGATCCTTTATGATTTGGATCAAGAAGATACACGGGTTGTGTATTCCTCTGAGTAAGCTTTCCAATGAGTCCAAGATCATTGAAATCGGAGTTCGGAGCTAAGAGATATACCCGTTTTAGCGCGTGACTTCAACACTATAGATGTTGAGTTGTGGACACGTCCGGAGTGCTTCGGACGCTACTCAGAGAAGGCTGCATATGGAGCTCAACTGTGGACGTGTCCGGAGTTGCATTTGATCTATCCATGTGGAGAATACATAGTGCGGACGCATCCGAAGTTGAACTGTGGATGCGTCCATAGTGTGCCGCTGAGCTGGATCAAGAGCATAACGACTAGTTTCATGGCTTGGGCTACAAATAGAGGGGTGGCTGGCCCCTGGCTGTGGTTGAGCACCTTGGAGACTATGTGTCCATGCTTGTGAGTGCTTGGAGAGCCCTCTACTCACTTGTTCTTGATAGAGTTCATCCATTTGAGTGAGAGATTAATTTCTAGTACGTTGCTTTGAGAGATTGCATTGAGTGGCACTAGGTGATCGTGTTGCAAGCCGGTAGGCTTGTTACTCCTGGAGGTTGCCACCTCCTAGACAGCTTGGTGGCAAGAGACTCCATTGAAGCATGCAAGGAGATTGTGCGGTGCTCCAGAGAAGAGATTGTGAGGGGTTCTTGAGCCTTCCCCATGGGAGTCGCAAATTGGATACTCTAGTTGAGCTCATGGCTTAGAGGATCCCCATCTTGTGTTGGTTCATCGCACCCGAGGCTGTGGGATTGGCTAGGTGATGCTAATTAGTGAGTGAACCTCCAAGTGGGTGCATTGCCATAAGTGGACATAGCTTGGTGGCAACCAAGTGAACCTTGGTAAAAATCACCGTGTCATCGTGTGTCCATACTTCGCGGTGGTTTGCATCTCCTTTCATAAGCTTGTATTTACATTCATATATATTGTGCTTGTGTTGTTGCTCTTGCAATTAGTTGGCTTGAGTGGCTATCTAGTTGCCTTCTAGCTTGTGTAGTTTAGAAGTATCTCTTGTGTGGCTAATTAGCTTGTGCAATCTAATTAGTTGCTTTGCTTGGCTTATGTAGTTAAGTAAGGTTGAGCTCTTGGGTTCGGTTTGTGAAACCTTGTCCTTGAGCATCTAGTGAGCTTAGGTTGCCTTGTGCTTTTGCTCATTAGAATTGTGTAGGTGCTGTTGGGAATATGCCCTAGAGGTAATCATAGAGATGATGATATTCCGGTTGTATCTATGACATGCATTAAAGTGTTCATTGAATATCCATTATAGATAACTTGTTTTGATTGGAAAATATGTGAATTGTTTATGGAACTCAATACTTGAATGGTTATTCTAAAGGTATCCCTGGTCGGTGTTCTTGTGAGAACACACTTGAATATTAGACCAGCACATGTATTAGTTGATGGCTATGTTTCATAAGTCATAGACATAGAGATGTCAAACTAATAATGTGGGCACATGTGAGTCATGTAGGTTGGACTGACCCGATAAGAGATTGTCTCTATTCATGTCATGTACGTTATGTCCTTAGACCTAAGATTGTGGTATGTACTCAAGATGTGAAACAGCTACTTAGGGATAACCAAACGCTACTCCGTAACTGGGTAGTTATAAAGGTAGTCTTCGGGTGGTCGGGAAGCATGCTGTGAGACATAGACAGTTAAGATGGAATTTGCCCCTCTCTGCATGAGGGAGATATCACTGGATCACTCAAGTGATTGGATCAACAAATGCATGGCCGTGCTTGGGTTAAGAGTTAACACACGAGTTGAACCATATATCAGTGGCAAAGGGAATAACTTGTATGTGGTCGTAGTGGTTCGTTTGATATGATCTTTGCTTATGCATAGGAGTTATCACATCTTGCTAGAGGCCGCTATCAACTATTGGGCAAGTAAGAATACTCAGTCCATGTCTATATATATGTGAACCCATAGGGTCGCATGCTTAAGGGTTGGAATCCTAGTTCGGGTTGCACCCGGATTAGACAAGGCTTAGGGTTCCTGATGCGCCTCCAGGTTGGGGTCGCAGAGGGACGCCTATATAAGCAAGGGGTAGGGGCGAGTTAGAAGGGATCCAATCTAATCTAATCTGATTGATTCAATCAATCTATTCAGCCGCCGTCGCCCACCCCACGCTCACGCCTTTTGCTCTTCGCGGACCTAGCAGTCTGGTTGTGCATTGCTTCTCTCCTCACGTGTGTGATACCTCGGAGGTGTTGCATCTACGGCACAAGGATGGACCTGGTCGGCGACTGGTTGGAGTGGTCGGCGACTAGTTGGACTAGTCGGGAACGTGCTCGGGACGATCCACAAGCGAAGGAGTACTTGACGGACGACCAAGCAACTGCATGGCATTGCTGTGATGTGTTCGACTACATCGAGTCTTCCTCTGTACCTGCGCGTCTAGTGGTAATCCTGTGACCTATATCTAGCAGTAGATCCTGGTTTATGAGGTAGAAAAGTTTTGTTTTCTAGCTAGCGTAGCACCCTTATAACCTAACAGTGGTATCGGAGCCATAGCTGCTTTGTTATAGGTCCTGCTATGCGCATATGATGATATGCAATGTTGTAGATGAGGCTCTGATCTTGGTTCATCATCTTGCCACATTGGTCTTGTAACGATCTACTCGTACCGGTCGGAATTCCGCCATCCAAGTTAAGTGATATATGTAAAACCAGTCATGGAGAGTTTGAGATCAATCAGATTGATCAAATTGAGCCTTAGGTTAAGTGCCGATCACATGCGATGTGTGACAGTAGTAGATGGGATCTATTATCGGGCACTGGGTTTCCAAGAAAAGTTTTAGGCTTTGCAACGTTAGACTATATTGGCTAACTCTGTTTTGTAGAAATTCATGACTGGTATAGCCCTTATGTGTATGAGATGCATGTATGTAATTAATTCATGGCTTGCATGTCATGAGGACAATATGGGCAGGAGCTTTCTAGATATTGTCAATTTGATGTAATGGCCTACGTGCCAATCTGTGATGATCCGTGACCATGTATTTTAATTCGCGGTAGTGATAGCTAGTCTTGGCGGATGCACCATAGATGGATGACATACACGGACCATGGAGATGGAGATCACCATGATTAACAGATTGACGTTGAGATGGAGATCTCAAAAGAACAATGGGCTATACCAAGTCATATCTGTGTCTATGTTGTTCTTGAAGCATGGGAAGGTTGAGTGCTCGGCTTAGAGATGCTGGCCCAACAATGAGTCATATGAGATATGATTAGCAAGGTGTTGCTTACTGATCTACCAAACCGACCAGCGGTGATACTAAAGCTCACTGGTTGGCATGTTAGATATGATTAGATGCTGACCCAGAAGTGAGTTGCCTTATGCTTGCTTGTATGGAATATGATCTGTAGATACAGTTCGATAATAATCATTCAGTGAACGATATGATCGTGGCGCTTGAAGAGATGTTCCGCACGCAAGCCAGGACTGAGAGGTTCAATGTCTCTACGGTGCTTGCTGAAACCAAGCTTGCAGAGGGCACAGCAGTCGGACCACACGTAATCAATATGGTTGGTTACACTCAGAGGTTGGAGAAGCTGGGCTTCCCAATCGGCCAAGAGTTGGTTACTGATTTTATCCTCTCATCTCTTCCACCCAGTTATGAAAACTTCATCTTGAACTACCATATGCATGGGGCGAAGAGAGGCTTGAGTGAGTTGTGTGTTATGCTGAAAATAGCAGAAGCCGACATCAAGAAAGGTGCCGGCAGTAGCCAAGTGTTGGCGGTCCAGAACAAGCCTTGGTTCAAGAGGAAGGGCAAGGCTAAAGATGAGATCTCTAAGCCAAACCCATCTGCTGCCTAGGCTGGATCATCTGCAAATTCAGATTTCTTTTACTATAAGGGGAAAGGTCACTGGAAAAGGAACTGCAAGGAGTACTTGGCATTCTTAGAGAAGGATGGTGGCGGTAAAGGTATTACTGCTACTTGTACCCTTGTTGTTCACGTTACAGATATTTTTCTCGCTAACTCCTTTGTCAATTCCTGGGTATTTGATATCGGATCGGTTGCTCATATTTGCAAAATGATGCAGGGAATGATAAGAAGTAGAAGCATTAAAAAGGGAGGGGTTGACTACCACGTGGGCAACAATGCAAGAGTTGCTGCGTTGAACATCGGGACGATGCAACTTCACCTGCCGTTGGGATTTATAATGGGATTGAATAATTGTTATTCTGTTCCTAGCTTAAATCAAAACATTGTGTCACCTTCATGCTTGATGAAGGATGGTCATTCTTTCGCGAGTAAAGACAATGGTTGTTTGATCTCCAAGAATGACATGTTTGTGGCTTTTGCATCCATTGTGAATGGATTATTTATTTTAAATCTTGATGAAGCTCCTGTCTGTAATGTTACTGCTAAAAGGCCTCGGCTTAATGAGTTAAGTCCTACATATATATGGCATTGTCGTTTGGGTCATATAAGTGAAAATCGCATGAAGAGGCTCCATGATGATGGGCTTCTAATTTCATTTGATTTTGAATCTTACGAGACATGTGAAGATTGCCTGCTTGGCAAGATGACCAAGGCGCTTTTCATAGGTTTTCTTGAGAGAGCGTCTGACTTATTGGAACTCACACTGATGTGTGTGGACCACTAAGCACGACAGCTAGAGGCGGATTCCACTACTTCATTACTTTTACTGATGACTTTAGTAGATATGGATATGTCTACCTAATGAAGTATAAGTCTAAAACATTTGAAAAGTTTAAAGAATTTCAGAATGATGTAGAGAATCAACATGGCAAGAAAATTAAAGCCTTGCAATCTGATCATGGAGGCGAATATTTGAGTCACGAGTTTAGCAATCATCTTAAGAGTTGCGGAATTGTTCCACAACTTACGCCGCCTGGAGCACCGCAGAGAAACGATGTGTCTGAGCATCGTAATCGGACTTTGTTGGACATGGTTCAGTCTATGATGAGCCGGTCGGACCTACCTTTATTGTTTTGGGGATACGCTCTAGAAACAGCTGCTTTCAAATTAAATAGGGTACAATCTAAGTCCGAAGAGAAGACACCATATGAGATGTGGACTGGTTGGCGTCCCGGTTTGTCTTTTCTAAAAATTTGGGGTTGCGAAGCTTATGTCAAACGATTGATATCTGATAAGCTAGCACCAAAGTCGGACAAGTGTTTCTTCGTGGGATATCCAAAGGAAACTTTAGGGTATTACTTCTATAACCGATCAGAGGGCAAAGTGTTTATTGCTCGGAACGGTGTCTTCCTAGAGAAAGAGTTTCTCAAAGGAGATAGCAGTGGTCGGAAGGTATATCTTGAAGAGGTTCAAGATGAGTCATTAGTGAAAGACCCGACGAGTGATGCTAATGTAGCAGAACAAGTTGATATACCCATGGTCGGTACACCACCTGTGGTCGGTACATCCCAATCACCTGTGGTTGGTACACCACCCCAACCACCTGTGGTCGGTTTATCCCAACCACCTGTGGTCGGTACTCCGCCCCAACCACGAAGATCAGCAAGACTTCACGAATTGCGTGGTGATCTGTTATTATTAGATGATGACGAACCTGCAAATTATGCGAAAGTAATGACGGGCCTAGATTTCGAGAAATGGCAGAGTGCCATGAGATCCGAGATAGATTCCATGGGAGACAATCAGGTTTGGAACTTGGTTGACCTGCCTCAAGGGATTAGACCCATTGAGTGCAAATGGATCTTCAAGAAGAAGAAGGATATGGACGAAAATGTTCACATCTATAAAGCTTGGCATGTCGCAAAGGGTTTTTGGCAAGTTCAAGGGGCTGACTACGATGAGACGTTCTCGTCGGTAGCGATGCTTAAATCTAATTGGATCATTCTAGCAATTGCTGCATATTTCAATTATGAGATATGGCAGATGGATGCTAAAATAGCCTTTCTAAATGGGTATATGATACATCCCGAAGGCTTTGTTGATCCTAAAAATGCTGAAAAAAATGAAAGCTTAAGAAATCCATTTATGGGTTAAAGCAAGCTTCTCGGAGTTGGAACATTCGTTTTCATGAGTTCGTCAAAGGGTTTGGCTTCCATCAGAATGAAAAAGAACCTTGTGTTTACAAGAAGGAAAGTGGGAGTGCTATTGTGTTTCTAATCTTGTATGTTGATAACATATTACTGAACGGGAATGACATTCCTGTGTTGCAATCTATAAAGACTTCACTGAATAATAGGTTTTCTATGAAGGATTTAGGAGAGGCAACATACATCTTGGGCATTAAGATCTATAGAGATAGGTCGAGAAGGCTAATAGGATTATGCCAAGGCACGTACATTGACAAAATATTGAAGTGGTTCAACATGGAAAAGTCCAAGAAAGGGTTCTTGCCTATGTCACATGGTGTGCGCTTCAGTGATAAGTAGTGTCCTTCCACTGATGCTGAGCGCAAGCGCATGAGTAAGGTTCCATACGCTTCGGCAGTTGGTTCCATCATGTATGCCATGATATGTACTCGCCCAGATGTAGCATATGCTTTAAATGTTGTGAGCAGGTACCAAGCCAATCCTGGTGAGAGTCACTGGACATTGGTTAAAAACATTCTTAAGTACTTGAGAAGGACTAAGGATGTGTTCCTAATCTATGGAGGTGAGGAGGAGCTCATTGTAAATGGTTACATCGATGCTAACTTCCAAACCGACGCGGATGATTCACTATCTCAATCAGGTTTTGTGTTCACAATAAATGGTGGTGTAGTAAGCTGGAAGAGTTCCAAGCAGGAAACGGTCAGCGATTCTACAGCAGAAAGCTGAGTACATTGTGGCTGGTGGAGCTGCAAAGGAAGGTGTTTGGTTGAGGAGGTTCCTCATTGAACTTGGTGTATTTCCTAATGCGTCGGGCCCATTGAAGTTACATTGTGATAACAATGGGGTGATTGCACAGGCTAACCAGCCTAGGGATCACCAGAAGATCAAACTATGCAAAATACATACGGATTTGAATATAGCAGATCCTTTGACAAAGGCTCTTCCACAGCCTAAGAATGAGGCGCACATGAGGTCTATGGGGATTAGACATCTTAGAGATTAACTCTAGTGCAAGTGGGAGACTGTTGGGAATATGCCCTAGAGGTAATCATAGAGATGATGATATTCCAGTTGTATCTATGACATGCATTAAAGTGTTCATTGAATATCCATTATAGACAACTTATATTGATTGGCAATTATGTGAATTGTTTGTGGAACTCAATACTTGAATGGTTATTCTAAAGTTGTCCCTGGTCGGCATTCTTGTGAGAACACACTTGAATATTACGCCAGCACATGTATTAGTTGATGGCTATGTTTCACAAGTCATAGACATAGAGATGTCAAACTAATAATGTGGGCACATGTGAGACATGTAGTTTGGACTGACCTGACAAGAGATTGTCTCTATTCACATTATGTACATTATGTCCTTAGACCTGAGATTGTGATATGTACTCAAGATGTGAAACGACTACTTAGGGATTACCAAACGCTGCTCCGTAACTGGGTAGTTACAAAGGTAGTCTTCGGGTGGTCGGGAAGCATGCTGTGAGACATAGACAGTCAAGATGAAATTTGCCCCTCTCTGCATGAGGGAGATATCACTGGATCACTCAAGTGATTGGATCAATAAATGCATGGCTGTGCTTGGGTTAAGAGTTAACCCATGAGTTAAACCATATATCAGTGGCAAAGGGAATAACTTGTACGTGGTCATAGTGGTTCGTCTGATATGATCTTTGCGTATGCATAGGAGTTGTCACGTCTTGCTAGAGGACGCTGTCAACTATTGGGCGAGTAAGAGTACTCAGTCCATATCTATATGTATGTGAACCCATAGGGTCCACGCTTAAGGGTTGGAAGCCTAGTTCGGGTTGGACCTGGATTAGACAAGGCTTAGGGTTCCTGATGGGCCTCCAGGTCGGGGTCGTAAAGGGACGCCTATATAAGCAAGGGGTAGGGGTGAGGCAGAAGGGACCAATCTAATCTGATCTGATTTATTCAATCAATCTATTCAGCCGCCGTCGCCCACCCCACGCTCACGCCTTTTGCTCTTCGTGGACCTATCAGTCCGGTTGCGTATTGCTTCTCCCGGCACGTGTGTGATACCTCGGAGGTGTTGCATCTGCGGCACAAGGACGGACCTGGTTGGTGACTGGTTGGAGTGGTCGGCGACTAGTTGGACTGGTCGGGAACGTGCTCGGGACGATCCATAAGCGTAGGAGTACTTGACGAATGACCATGCAACTGCGCGGCACTGCTGCGATGCGTTTGACTACATTGAGTCTTCCGCTGCACCTGCATATATAGTGGTAATCTTGTGACCTATATCTAGCAGTAGATCCTGGTTTATGAGGTAGAAAAGTTTTGTTTTCTGGCTAACGTAGCACCCTCATAACCCAACAGGTGCTCCCTTGTTTGCTAGAGTACTAGTTGTTTAGGTTTGTGTGACCTTTGGAAGATAGAATTGATTAGGAGAGGACTAGCTAGATTGATACCTTGCATTCTTGTTTAGGATCTTTTACAAGGTGTGTCTAGAGCTATAGTTAGAGGGGTGAAGTCTTGGCTAGACCGATAGTTTTAATTCCGCATTTGTTTCGGTTAGCCGGTGCAATAAGTTTTAAAAAGAACTATTTACCCCCTCTAGTCCGCCATCTCGACCTTTCACCGCCATGCCCTGACCACGTAGGTCGGCCACGCCCGCACTGCGCAGGCCTGCTGCATTCGCGCCGTCGCACCTGGCCACCTCGCCCCGCCCGCGCAGGCTGGCTGTGCCCGCGCCGGCCGGCCGCGCCCACTGCCGCTCCACCGTGCCGCCTGGCTGCCATGCCGGAGGGAGAGGGAGAGGGAGAGGGAGGGGAAGGGGAGGCCAGGGGCGGAGCAGGAGCCTCGTCGATCCTAGTCGAGAGAGGAGGGAGAGGGAGGAGAGGCGGCTGCAGATAGGAGAGTGAGAGGTAGAGTTAGGGTTGGTTCTGGTATATATTTGGCACAGAGGAGATAGAAGAACCGTCGATCGTGAAATCTAATGGTCAGAAACATTTGGAGTGACGTGGATGGCCTGGGAGCACGCCGTGGCCACAACAAATGTTATCTTTAAATATTTCCTTTATCCGAAATGTTTAACTACCCATATGCTTTCTCTGTTTCAAATGATAAAAAAATGGTGTATGTGGAAAAAAACCAGAATATTTTATAATTAGAATATTGGGAGTACATTAATATCCATTAACAATATATTATTCTCCAAGATAAAACTTCAAATAATAATAAGTTATTATGGTAGAAGTTTCAATAATTTATATATTTATACATAAATATAAATATTGATCCTCTTGTTCCAAGTCGTTTGAACCTTTTTTAATATGTATTTTACTATATATCTAGATATAATATATTTTTAAATACATTACATATTCTACGTACAAAAATTGAAAAATGAACTATGGGATTATACAAAATATAGTATAATTGTAAGTGTTATATTCTTTAATAATAGAAACAATTTGCTAGAAAGTTTTACATCTTAGCCGTGGATGAGGCTACGTTAGTGCAAACCAATGATAGCCATACCCCTTGTTTTTTTCTAAAAAAAGTGATGTGATTGAAGATCGATTGCTAACCTTAAATATGAATATATCCTCTTGAGCTTATAATTATTATTGGCCTTTTCTAGATCTTAGTTCAATGATGTGAACTAAACTAAACGTCTGTTCCATCATAGTATTTAAGAGTGTAGCTTAGGACTTAAGATTCTTTTTTAACAAAATAAAAATGAGAGTTTTAATAAAAAGAATAATGAGAACCAAGTGTTTCTTACAAAATCTGTAGTTACTCACATTGTGAAAATTGAAAGTTCAAAATATAGATTCATGATGCAACCAAACATGAGCTACAACAAAAGCCACTACCAACATAACCAGGTAGTCAATTTATTCAGCCGAAAACGTAAACAGACATAACAATTATGTAATCAACAACTCAAAGAGAAAGTATGTGATCCACCAACTTATCAACTGCCTGTTGAGAAGACCCGTTACTCTCAAGGCACATCCGAACTTTCTCCTTCAATTCCTTTGCTCTTTCTCTGTTCTCAACTCCCTCATCTTCATCCATCAGCTTCTTGATGGCCTTCTCGACCTCCCCTCGCTCTAGCACACCCTCCAACAAAATCCCAATCCTCCATATTTCGTGCACGTACCTTGCGGTTGGCAGTTGGTCTCCAAAGATTGGCCTCGACAGCATCGGCACCCCCCTCATAGATACTCTCCAATGTGGAGTTCCATCCGTTGTGAGTCCAGAAGCCTCCTACCGCAGGGTGAGCTAGCACCTCCTGCTGCGGGCCCACTCGATCACCTTGCCTCTACCCTCCACGGCCGACATGAGCCCATCTGGAAGCTCTTGTTTGTCCACTCCAAGCACGAGGCCACGCCGAACCACCCATAGAAATGGCTTGCCGCTGTTCGCCAAGCCCCATGCGATCTCCAAAAACTCGCCTTGAGTCACATGAACAGCACTTCCAAAGCTCACATATAGCACAGAGCCAGTGGCCTGCACGTCCAGCCACTCGATGCAACTACGGTCCTGGTTGATTAGACTAGTCTCGGCGCCGGCATCGTTAGAGGTGATGAGCTTGTGAAGCGGACCGACAGCGAAGGGTGGAATACCTTTATGGGCAATCTCGTGGGATTCGAGAGCTTCAAATGTGTTGAGGATTGCACCGGTGGAGTCTGTTGTAGTCTCGGTGGCACGACTCAAGATCTTGTGCACGATCTCTTTGTTGGGAAGCTTGCTTGGGTCAAACAGATCTCTCACTTGTAGAGGTGGCAGCTCCTTTACCGGCATGTGTAGGTTGGACTCTGAAATGAAACAAAGTGCAACGTGGACTTGTTGGATGTGTGAATGTACAGGTAATATTCTCTGTGAACTCTGTCAAGGTTTATTCATGGCAAATTTGTTGCTAAAACACTGCGCGGAGAGGGTGCGCGGCGCCTTTACCGATCTGCAGCATGAGCGTGGGCAGGCCGAGGCTAGCCGCGGCGTTCTGCGCGGCGGAGAGGGTGGAGTCGAAGATGAGGCACGCCAGCCGAGGCTCCTCCTTCTCCGCGAGGAGCCACGCGAGCGCGTCACGGACGTGCCCCGACGCCTCCATGGCGGCGTTGAGGCCGAGGATCTTGGCGATGCCGTTATTCGTCGCGGCCACGGCCACCGGGACAACGTCCGGCACGGAGACGAAGGTGAGCCCGGCCGGGTGGCGCGTTGAACGCCGTGTGGAGGACGGTGACGGCCAGCCCACACGTGTGGAGCGCGCCAGCGAGGTGCAGCATCGGGCTGAGGTGGCCCTGGAATGGCAGCGGGAACAGCACCACGCGAGCGCCGTGGGCTGCTGGACCGTCGTCCCCTCTGGCCATCGTTAGCGTTGCCGGCAGGCAGCCTCCGACGACGTTCTTTACTCGGAAGTAAGATGGCTGGATATCTCTGTTATATAATACAAACACTGGCACTGGGTAGCAAATCTATCCGGCCTGCTCTCCATCATGGTTTCGCGGTCATGGGTTACCAAGTATTTCGCACATTATTTATCTCCATGTTGCTTGGAGGAAACTTCTTCGTAATGAAAGCATTAGGGATGGGGATGAGCGCGCTCTCACAGCGTCCACGGGGATATGTTACGAAATAGACGGTCTTGGTCAAAGGATACGGCCACTGGGCCGACAGGTTGAAATGGGCAACGGTTGATGAATCTTCGAAGAAGATCGTGAAATTTTATATAATTTCGGAACTTTAAATGTCATGGATTTGGAACCTATATACGGTATACCTCCTCATAGATCCATGTGTGAACCTCAGTTCAGGCGCTTGTTGACCAATCTAAAATTCTAAATAGGCTTACGGACGGAGGATGCAAATCGTGTTAAGGTAAACACAAATGACGAAAGAGAAAAGACTGAATCTGATTTTCTTATAATAGTATAAAAAAAGTTCCGGCTTCAACCTTCTCAATAAAATTAACTAGTCTAGGGTTATTACAAAGTTGCAGCTAAAGGTACCTCAACACGAACACAACCATGATAGTGACAAACACAGTCAGGATTTTTAAGTCAGTATCCATACATTCTGAAAATAAACAGCCATCCATTGGGTGGCAAAGCAAAGCACGGCAGAGCTTTTCTCTCCAAGAGTTGGAATCAACTTCTGTTCACCCTCAAGTTGCTGCAATCATGGCATCTCAAACAGGAACATATTTCCCTACGAACACATGATTTTTTCATATCATTGTGTAGCGTCTTTATGATGAGCGATTGTCAACATTTCAACATTTTGATTCATAGTTGGTTCAATGATTTTACTAATCCCTGTCATAGGGTTATGTGTCGAAATGTGTCTCTTGGCTTGTGGTGTTCAGGTGTGGAGTCCGGAGGCAGTAGCAATAGTCAGGTGAAGGTCATGTAGAACATGCCGTGCTGATGGATTGTGGCGGACGTGAGGCTTGGACCGAAGGACCAGGAGGCCAGGTGGCTAACCGTGGTGGCTGACACTTGGGACATCGACAAGCGCAAATGTACGTGGTGGGCCTATGTTATTCGCAAGAAGGTTTGATGGTTTGCCCTCAAAACGATCGGTGGAGGTTTGCTGATTTGTCCTCAAAACCATCGGTGGAGGTTTGCTGGCTTGTCCTCAAAATCATCGACGGAGGTTTGCTAGTTTGTCCTCAAAACCATCGGTGAAGGTTTGCTGGCTTGTGCTCAAGACCATCGACGAAGGTTTGGTGGTTTACCCTAAACACCATCGGTGATAGGTTTTGTGGGTTTGGGCCTCAAAACTTGGTGAAGGTCCCGATGCGGGACGGACGACATGTAGCGGCAACATGGATATTGTGTCGAAGCAAGGCTACCTGTGAGAAGGCGCAATTGCCGATCAAGAAAACCAAAGGGTTGGAACGTAACGCCCTTGGGGTTAAGTGGTTTGACTCAATGTATGCAAAGGCAAAACTAGGATTGTGTGATAGTACTGCCTGTTATTTAAGGATGAGGGAGCACCCATCTCCTTCACCTCTTCCATTTCCAGCATTTTCTTTCATCCTTGCTAGGTTTTTCTCATCTAGTGTTCTTGGTGAGATAGAGGTCTATGGATTCCTAGAATTCGTGCTTGAACCAAGATCAAAGGGAAGAGAGGACCCTAGTCTTCTCTACTTCGTCCGGCATTTTAAATCATGTTGTGTTCTTGAGGTTCATGAAGTGTTCTTCTCGAGCTCCCTTTTCTCCCTTAAAGTTATTCGCTCGATTGGTGGTTTCTTGACCATTTTGGTTCATTTTTCTCGTGTTGGTTTGATCTATGATGTGAGTGCAAGCTTTTCACTGAAGGAAATTGACTAATTCCTCACGAGATCAAAGTTTCGAGCGATTCTTGTTCTAGGGTTCCTCATGAGCGATTTTTCTCCCCCCTTTTTGATTTATGATGATTTCCTTAGAATTGGGTGTTGATGTCTTGATGAAATATGCTCAACATTGCCAAAACCTTCCTGCCAAGTTTCGAGTCAAACGGAGTCGATTTGATCAAGTTTTGGTCTTGTAATCAAAATTTCCAGAAATCTGCCACTCATGCCGGATGTGTTCAACCTCAACTAGGACATGTCCGGTATTTGAAACTTTCGAGTTTGGGGCTGAAATTTTGTGAAGACCTTCTCTTTGGTGTCTAGAAGCTCAGGTTAAAATTTCTCATTTTTTGGACACCGTTTGATTGGGTTTTGTAATTTTCTCCCAAAGCACGTCGGACGTGTCTGAGTTCATCTAGAACATGTCGGTACCGGTATTTCCTGTGCAACACTGAGTTTTTCCAGTGGTTTGCACATTTAAGCTCTATTTTGTATCCTATCTTTTGTGTTGGTTTTGTGGTGTCCCGCTATATTCTTAGTGAACATCCACCCTCTCCATAGGGTCGTGGAATTCACCACTTGGGTTTTGCATCTTGGGGTCGTTTGTCGAGCCGAGTACCTAAAATTTTGAAAAAAAAATTTTGAGACTCCTATTCACCCCATCTGGTCGTCTTTTCCGGTCCTTCGTTCCCCTAACTCAACTTTCTTGAGATGTATAAAAATGGCATGCATGCCAAAGAAATTTAGTATGATATCAGTCATGAGTTGATGACTAAATTAACTATGTAAACAGCAAGCTTTACTCCATTCCAGTTTTGTCTATTGAGATTGTCCTACGTGAGGATAACAGTGATACGGAGTATATGATTCATAGGTATTGAGTTTTGTTGCAACGTTAAACTTCGGGCATGTTTGTTAGTTATGGAACATTATGAGCAATTACTGACAGGAACTGAGCAAAGGGACAATGTAATTGAGAGGCTTATGAATATCAGCTATTGAGCTGCAATGCAGAACACACACACAAGACAAGGTTCACAAGGACAGTATGTAGTCAACCAACTTGTTAATGGCGACCTGAGAAGACCCTGCAGTCCTCTCCA
>CM041631.1:52527990-52556598 GCA_023333625.1 Bothriochloa decipiens
AACCAACTTGTTAATGGCGACCTGAGAAGACCCTGCAGTCCTCTCCAAGCATCCAGCTACTTTCCCCTGAAGCTCCTGCGCTCTTCTCCTCATCTCATCACCCTCCGGCTCACTCATCAGCTTCCTAACCGCATCCTTAATCTTGCCCCTCTCCAGCTCCCCTTCGAGCTCGAACCCAACTCCCCAGACGTCCTGCACGTACCTCGTGTTCATCATCTGGTCAATGGCGTCCGGCCGGCAGATCATCGGCACCCCCTCGCTGATGGCCTCCAGCGTCGAGTTCCACCCGCAGTGGCTCCAGAACCCGCCCACCGCGCGGTGCGCCAGCACCTCCTGCTGCGGCGCCCACCGTATCACCATGCCTCGCCCCGCGGTCACCGCGTCCTCGACGCCCACCGGCAGCCGCCGCCACACGCTCTCGTTGTCAGAGCCTCCTCGTACCTGGTTGGGCCGGACGACCCAGAGGAACGGGTGGCCGCTCTCCGCCAGCCCCCAGGCGAGCTCCGAGAACTCGCTCGAGTCCATTGCCGCCAGGCTCCCGAAGCTCACGTACAGCACGGACCCGGCGCGCTGCGCGTCCAGCCACTCGATGCAGCTGCGGTCCGGGGCGAGCAGGCTGCTCCCGGCGCCGTGCCTGGAGGAGTTGAGCTTGTGGAGAGGGCCGGCGGCGAGGATCACCGGGAGGTGGTCGAGCTCGTCGCGGAGCCTCGCCATCTCGGCCGGCTCCAGCGCCTCGAACGTGTTGACGACCATGCCGGCGCAGCCTCGCACAGTCTCGGTGCCCCATGCCAGGACCTCGCGGACCTTCTCGTGGTCGCTGTGCCTGGAGTAGATGAGGTCCTTGACTCGCAGCGGCGGCAGCTCCGGCACCGGCGTGCAGAGCTCCGACTCTCGCGGCGGCAGGTAGCCCCTGTCGTGGAGCATGGGGTACGCCAGGAAGCAGCCGAAGCAGGCGGCGCTGCCGGTGCGGAGGACGAGCGTGGGGAGGCCGATCTTCTTGGCCGCCCGCTGCACGGCGAGGAGGTTGGAGTCTGTGAAGACGCACGACGCGCGGGGCTGCTGGCCGTCCACTGTGGCGGAGGCCAGCGCTGACGTGAGGGCCGCGGAGGAGGAGGACTCCATGGCGGCGTTCATGGCGAGGATGATGTCGATGATCCGCCCCGTGGCGGCGACGTCGGCGGGCGTGCCGTCGGGGACGGGCACGAAGTCGAACTCCGGGTGCCGCGCGGAGTCCAGCGCGTTGAAGCGCGTGTGGAGCACGGTCACCGCGAGGCCGCGTGCGTGGAGCACCCCCGCCAGGTGCAGCATCGGGTCGATGTGGCCCTGGAACGGTAGCGGGAACACCAGCACGCGCGCCGCGCGCGGCTGAGGCGGACGAGGGACGTCGCCGTCGCGAGCTTCTTGGGCGCCGGCCATTGTTGCTAGCTGTGCGCGGTGACGGTGCGAGCGCAAAGCTGAGGCACTGAGCAAGAAGTGGATGGGCAAACAAGTCGATCAGACGACGCACGCGTGCTACCGGACAGAGGCTCTATCTGTCAGTGACTGACGCAACTTCCATGTTTGTGTCGTGTCGACGAACGAATGATTGAATGAATTATTGGTTGGTATACAATTGTACATGCGTCATGCTGCAACATAGGGCCGCCGGCGACATGCATGTGCGCAATGAAGTTGAAGCGGCAGCAGCTTCGCTTGACGTCATTGGTGACGTTATTTGAACAAGCGTGTTCAGGCGTTAGCTTGATCCTGTCACTCTGCAGAGTGCAAATGATCATAGAGATAATTAATGTATTACCAGGACTGCCTTTTATCACCGGGCGACGTCCGATCAACCGGGACGTGGTAGCTGCTGACAACAGAATAACTCTATATCTGCACTCCGTTGTTACACTGACTTCAGCCGATAAGTTGACTAACGTTGTTTTATTGTATAAGAGAAAAACACTGTATACCATGACTTATAAGCCTGATGCAAACAGCCGAGCCAAATGCCAAAGTTAAGTTCATTCACTTGACCCCATGCAGCTTCTTTGCTCGGTGAAAAACCGTGCATTTCATTCCTTCCGAGTTCCATGTTTTACATGTGACAAGAAGTAGTGGTCGCACCGCGTCACCACACCTCAATAGATTGCTCGTGCCTGTCACGTGCCACAGCTACAAAACTGAGGACATAATATCGGGCCTGCTTCGGATCACGGTGCAGCCCACTTGCTTGCTCACAAAACTTGGGCTCTCTGTATCTTCTGGGCTAGGACGCGGCTCAGGAGACAGAATGGGTGGCCATGTTGTTCCCACTTGCTTCGGTGGTTCAGCTCCCCTTCAGGGTGTTTTTTTCATCCGACGAGTTGGGGTTTCTGTTGCTCTTTGAGGCGTCAGATTCCTTGTTGCCTGTCGATACGATGGCCTATGGCCATCCTCTTCGGCCGGGTCGTTCAACGTTCATAGTGCATGTCGGATTCGATATGCTGCTCAAGACAGCAACAAAAAGCTATATGTCTTCGCCAGAGAGGAAGTCGGCTTCAAGCTCGGCGCTCCGGCCGACGGCGGCGAGGAAGACCGGGAGGAGTTTACAACGATTAGATTGTTTTTTTCTTTTCTTTCAAGGGTGTCCTTGTAAGAAATGGGTTGTAATCACCAAATTCTATGAATAAAATTTAGGTCCGGTTTCTCAAAAAAAAAATTATCCGTCAATATCATGGGACAGATTTCAGAGCATCGATCCACTTCCCCTCTCTCTCCCAACAAGAAAAAAAATCTAGTTATCTTAAATTTGGTCTATATGTCTGGATATATAATTCCGAAACGAACATATGATTTGATTTAGTCATACTATTTCGATCGGTCCAATGTCGTGCGACGCCACACAGTAAAGAAGAAGAGAAGGCGTCTTCGTCAGAAGCATCTCGCAGTGTCTATTTTATTTTTTTAGTACATTCGTGTCAAGTGCGCCCGAGCATGCATCTTCGTTATAGAAGCATATATAGCGCATTGTCATTTTACGTTTTTAATATTTACATTCCTGTCAAGTGGGCCTGAGTGGTCAGTATCTGTATCAGTACCTAAGTACCTCAGTCCTGTATGGAATCAGACATCGAACATGTATTCAGTAATCTGGAATCGCTAAGGCAGAGGGACTTTGCCCTCCCGACGTCCTCGTCTCTAATTTCCCCTTTATTTGTGCTCACGTCAGCAACCTCGCTAGTGGCCAACGGCGTGTGACATCCAAATTACTCAACAAATTAGTTTTTTTCGTGTATGAATTGATTTTTGAACTACTTCGGCTTTTTAAAGACCACTTTTTTGGATTACTTATATAATTATACTTGTGGTACCCAATATGGTTTTAGTGCAGTACTATCATGCATGCTTAGCGATACAGATACATACACAAATTGTCAGACGATTTGATCTTAGAAAAAAAATCGCACAAGCATTAAGAACATTTCAGCATTCAAAGCGGGTGAAGTACATAGAATATATTCAGGTCTTTAAGTTGTCCAGTTTCTAGAGGTGAAAAACCAGTCTAGTTGTTCAAGGAGAGGGTCTAATTGCATGTTGCTCTAAGTGAAATCTCTCCCCTTAATTGAGAGGTAGTTCAACAAGCCCCGGATGATCTATCATATCATTAAATACAAGAATGTCCTCAAAATTCCCTCTAGATTTGTTTCTGTTTTCTAAAGATCTGTAGAAGTTAAAATCCCCTAGGAAAAGCCAGTTTTCTTCATCCCGGATATCCAGGTTTTTCAGCCAAGTTATGAAATGTGTTCTAGCAGGTCCAACACAGGGTCCATAGACTGAGACTAAATTCCATACACATGAGTCCATTCTTGAAGAGAAGCTAATAGCCACTGCAAAAGGATGTATTTCTAGGACAGAGCCTTCAAATAGACTACCATTCCAAGCAATCAGAATCCCCATTGAGGCCCCTACTGATGGGGCGTACAAGAATTTGTCAAACCTTTTTGGAGCAAAGTTTCTTATAAAAGATGAGTCAAACTGCTCTTTCTTTGTTTCCTGGAAGCATAAGATTTCACAATTGCTTTCATCAATCTTGTTTCTGATGGAGGACCATTTTTCTGCTGCATTGATCCCCATCACATTCCAACACAACACATTCCAAGACCTATTCATTTACATAAACTGGGAGGGATGGGAATAGCAGTATGACCACCATAGGAGACCACAACTTCATCATCATTCCAGATTAGGATCAGAATATTCAGAAGCAAATAGATAACTAGCATGATCATATTAAAAGATAGCAAAGATATTGCATCATCACCAGTAGCATAGCCCAAGTTTATACCCCAGTACCCACCATCATACACAGAGTGGTTTCGACACAAAATATATAAATGAAAGGATAGACCAGGGGAAACTATAAACCCCTGGGACACAGCCAAGCGAATAGGTGACTTCATCATCATTACTCCTGGTTGTCATCATGTCCCTGCATCAGGACATCATCTGAGAACTGCTCAGGAGCCTTATAAAACACTTACATGTCATAGTACTCTGCCGCCTAATCAACCATTTCTAAAAAAATACAAGCATAATATAATAATCCCTCCACTGGGAATAAATCGAAGGCGGTTGAGGACCTCAATCAGTGTTTAAACACTACCTGTATCATTGTCTGCCACTATTTAAAAGTGTTTGTTCGCTGTTCTCTGTCCGTTTGGCTAATGCTACCAATGCAGACTAGGAATTCAGCTGCGTGTCCTTGTCGCTTGTGGGATCAGGTGCACGTACACTTACCCTTAATCTAGACACAGACGCTTCATACGCATGTATTACACTCATCCTATGAAGCACCCTGGTCCACAAACGCCTATAAAGTCAGTGATATAGAAGAACTGAAGGCAGCAACTCGCGAGAAGCCCATCACCTACCACGATTCCGAGAAGGTTGGCCAGCGAGCGCACGGCAATAATGGCCGCTGTCCAAGAACCGTGCACCGGCAGGGGTGGTGACCATGGCGGTGGAACGCACCGGCGCCGCCGCGTCCTAATGTTTCCAGTCCCGTTGCAGGGCCACACCAACCCGATGATGCAGCTGGCCGACGTGCTCCACGCACGGGGGGGGGGTTTTGCTGTCACCGTGCTCCACGTGACGCGTTTGAGCGCGCTGGACCCCGAGCGCCACCCAGAGTTCCAGTTCGTGCCCGTGCCCGACGGCGTCCCGGACCACGTCGTCGCGTCGTCGTCTGCGAACGCCCTCGACGTCATGGACGCCATGAACGCTGCCATGGAGACGGACGACTCGAAGGTCCTCCGCCACGTCCTCGCTTCAGTGCTCGGCGACAAGGGGCAACCCCCGGCCGCGTGCATCATCTTCGACGGCAGCCTCCTAGCGGTGCCAAAGGCTGCCGCAGCACTGAGCCTCCCGACGCTGGTGCTCAGCATCGGAAGCGCCGCCTGCTTCCGTTGCTTACTCGCCTACCCCATGCTTCATGAGAAAGGTTATCTGCCTCGCCAAGGTAACAATTTACGTCAGCACAGTGAAATTTGATTTTGGATCTAATAATTAATTAGTTTGGAAACTTAATTATAATATACATAATTTTGTGTTATCTGTAGTCATGCGCCATAAACATAAAAATAAACCTCTAAGTTTGTACTAAATTACTTACCACTGCGATTATAAAACATAATTCAAAATAATCATCAAAAGTCGCATATAAATTATTCACATCTACCATTATGAAAGATAAAATAACCCTAATGATTTCATCAAGTATCCACTCTATCATTAGAAATATAGTGCACATGTAACCTCTTAAGTTTGCATTCGACCTACCCATATATGGTACTAGATCGTCAGGCGCCCGAAGGGCGCCCTGCCACTCTACCACATCCTTGAATAGTTGAATTTCAGCAGGCTCAATTATTTCATCTACAGTGCCAAGCAGATAAGCCCTACGTAACAATCATCATTTAAAAGCAGACATAATCTAAATTCATTGTACCTCATGAAAATCAGATACAGCGCTATAGTTGTCAATCTACTTCAAATTTTGTCAACAAATTATGCACTCTGCTCATTTTATACAAAGTAATAACATTCTAGAATTTCAAAATAGAATGTAATAACATTGTAGGCCATTTACATCATTTGGTGAAAAAATAATCTACCTACATTTTGACTAAAAAAATGGTCGGTCAAACATGTAAAAGCTTTTCTTCAGCTTCTAGATTTTGTCATTTGCATAATTAATATTCCAATAACTGCACCCTGCACCCTATATGTACCAGGGTCAGGTGCACACATATAATGCATTTGACAAAAAAAATTATACCATGTCAACACCATATTTTGCAGTGGGTTTAGCATATGAGAAGTAGAATGACCATTAGACAGTCACACCTGGAACTGTAATGTAATGGGACCACAAATGATAGCTCAGTGCATAAAATCATGGATGTAATATGTAAAAAAGCTTTAGCAAAGTCCATACGACATGATTTAAAACACACGCCCTATATGTTGGCACTTCTAAGTAATTTAATTCACTCATACAACAAATTGAGAAGCTAGTTGCGGAATTCATTCGTACAAGTTTACATAATCATATCCGCAAGACCTTATTTCAAAATTCCCTCATGCATCTTTTTACAAGAACCCACTCAGAGGTTGATGAGCTATATGAGATTAGCCTGGAAACAATATGTATATAATTGACCCTTTTTTACTAAATTTTGGCAACAAGTACACGGATACACGTTCAGATTAAAATTTTTCACAATACGAAAACAAACATGTCTCATTCAGGAATAAAGTACGCACAGGGATACAGGTTCATAATAGCAGCCATCATGTAGACTTCCAGAATTCATAGTGCATAGGTAGCACGTTACAGGAACGGGGCTCGTTGCCAGGCTGCCGTACGGGGCTGCCTGCTGGTACGGGGCTCGTGGCCCTGCCTGCCGACGCCGAGTGGTGATCGCGGCTGCCGGTGGCCAGACTGCCGTACGGGGTAGCGACCCTAACAGCGACGGCGTGGCCGCGATGATCCGCGCGTGGAACCAAAGAACGGCGCGGGCCAGGAAGCGGACCAAGACGTCCGATCGGGAGAAGATGTGTTGGGCTGTTTTGCATAATCTCGAATTAGATGGGGTGAGTGGGAGATTTAAGTGCTAAATTTACCTATCTTCAGTTCTAGCCATCGGATTAGAGTCCGACGGTCTTCATTAGAGTTTCTATAATTTACACATAAAGCTAGTTTTCAAAACATACGTTGCCTAAAAATAAACCTAGTACTAAATTACTCACCACTGTTATTATAAAACATAATTCAGAATAACTACTTAATATTGTCCCTAAATTACCCAACTTTATCATTATAAAATATAATTCAAAATAATCATCAAAAGTCGTATATAAATTATTCTCATCTACCATTATGAAAGATGACTTAAAATAACTCTAATGCACTAGTACAAAAAGTTACATCAAAAACGGTGAAATTGTGTCTTCAGCCGCGGCTATGAGTCTGACACTATGCCAGCGACTATAAATATCAGGTAGCTGCACTTTCAACCGCCCATGAACGTAGGTTTTCAGAGGCGGCTAAATTAAGACAGCTGCCTCTGAAGATAGATCTTTAGAGCCGGTTCCATTAAGACAACAGCCTCTGAAGTTCAATCTTCACGGATAATTGACTTGAACAGCCGCCTCTGAAAATCAATTTTGATATTAAAAAAAAGCTCGTCGGTGTGACACCGCCGCCGCACATGCCCGGCACCATGCTCGCCAGTGATCCAGCAGGAGCTCGCCGATGTCACACCATCATCATAAGTCAATGAGCACGTTCAACGGTAGCGTGACAACGACGAGCTCTTGCAGCGGACCATTAGCGAGCATGGCGGGCGGGCATGTGTGGCGGTGGCGTCACACCAGCGTGTTCGTGATGCGGACCACCAGCGAGCATGGCAGGTAGGCACTTGTGGCGGCGGTGTACCACAAGTGATCAGGAGGCACGTGTGGTGGTGGTACAACGGCGAGCAACTGCCGATGGTGCAGAGTAGCGAAGATTGAGTTGCACTGCAAGTAAAAAAAATAGCAAATCAAGACAAGAATAAGACATTGAGATGTCAAAGAAGAAAAGCACAAACTCACATTTGGGCACAGGTCCCAAGCTGGCCATGCCGTACCAACGCTGCTTGGCTTTGCGTCATGCCGTACGAACGCTGCTCGGCCACGGCCTGCGCTCCTACTCCTAGAGAAAAAGGAGAGATCAGAGATGAGAACCGCGTGCAACTGAAGAAGAAAAAGAAATGGGAGATGGGATAATAAGGATGGTGATAAGTGAGCTGAGAGGTGCCGACGCAGCTTAAAGATAAGGTCATGCATACGTACCAAAGCAGAGAGAGTGTGAGATTGAGCAAGGAGTAAGGAATCCAAAGTCTGAAAATTTGTAACCCATGCGCACGTACTTTTGGGAGAGAGAAAGACAGACAGGGAATCCAAAGCCAAAATTAAGAGAGAGACCTCTTAAAATCACACATTTTTAGAGGCGGATTTTTCTTAATGGAACTGTCTCTAAAAATTAATTTCTAGCAGCAGTTGTATATCTGCGGTGCCTCCCGTGAAGTTTATCGATATGCTATGTCAGCCGCCTCTATTGAAAATAGGAGACGTTATTAATGTAACCTTTTGTACTAATGATGATTTTATCAAGTATCCACTCTATCATTATAAAGATAGTGCATGTAACCTCTTAAGTTTGCATTCGACCTACCCATATATGGTATCGTGGAAGATAATATAAAATATTATTTATATTTGTATCTACGTTAGCTACTATAAAGGGAATAAAAAAATAATAAATATATTTCAAATTGATATGTAAATGTTGATCTATATTATTATTACAAAAAATCAATATCCATGAAGCACACTAGATATATATTTCTAATGAATTGTAGACATATACAACCTTGAAATCATAAAACCATATATAATGCTACGTTCCACCAAGTCTATCAAATAAATATGCATACAATAGGATAAAATATTTATTTTTAATAACTTGTGAAGCGTGGAAAAATGATCACTTAACAAATCAAATAACAATAGAACTGGAAATTGATTTATTTTAAGTAGTACTCTATGACAATAAATTTCATAAGTGATTATTTTAAATAGTGTATGCATTTTCACTGAAACATTATGTCATATTAATGTTAATTTAATTTTGAGCACTCTATGATATGTATAAACAATATTACACACATATAATCTTGTGGTATAGCAAATCCAACATGTTGGGATGCAAGCTAAGTTTCAAGGGTTTTGCTACCGTACAACTCTTACCTCTTAAGAGGTAAGATTTTGAATAAATCACAACCGCTAAATTTTAGAACATATTAGACAATTAAATAACAAAACAATCAAGGAAAAAATATTGGAAATATTGACTATATCAATGCGTTGCTTTCCTTGACATGTCGGATATTGGAGCATGCACGGTAATTATGGCAAGCATGCATGAGATGCATCATCCTCTACGGAAATGAACCCATCTTTTATTTCGTTTCTTTACATGATTATAACCTCTTAGTGTCCTGGCAATTATTTGTTAATTTACATGTGACTTAAATGTATATACGTACACAATCCTCATTGTATTATGTGAGTAATTTATATCCAAAGTTCAAACATAATCACGAATTCACGATCATTCGTGCAAGATTCATATCTGTACGTGTATGATTAACTCACACAATAGTACATGTTTCTAGGTATGTGTAACTAACCACTCCTAGCAAAAATAGTTGGATACCATATTAATAGATTGGCATGCATCAATAAGATCTGAAAAATATTAAACTTTTCTTATTTATCCTATTTTATAAAATTAAAGGTTAAATAAATATACATTTCATCTATTACCTCATAGAACCACCGTACAATCTAATTAAATGAAGGGCTCCCGGTTATTTAAGGTAGCAAGGCCCAAGTTTCAATTATACGTGTGCAAACTCTTTAAAAAAAGATACAACGGTAGAATAACCTATGAAAAAACTGCAACAACTTTATTAAAAGTTAAAAACTAAACTATACATTAATACAACAAGAGTTTATACAGCTTAAGATTAGGTTTCAACTAAATACATATTATGATATAAAAAAGATAAATACTAGAAACCCTAAGCAGAGGGCCCCAACAGAGCTTGCATGTTAATCCTCACAAGAGCCAATAGGAAATCAAAAGATAGATCCTAGATTTTTTCATAAAAATCAGAAATATCTGGCCATCAATTTGGAATAACCTAACCACTGCTGATAATAATAGCTATTAGATCTTTTTTCTCTAAACAATCATCCATCTCTACTATTTTTGTAAAACTTAAAAGAAAACAAGGACAATATTACAATATAATCGCTCTTCACACAAGCAAGAACACCATTATTGTCCCATGATTAAAACAAATTATGTGCACTACCGTATATTTATATATACATGCTCCTGTGTATAGAGTCGAAGCTCGATATGCCGGTGAAGGAGCTGCCACCGCTGCGGGTAAGGGATCTTTTCTATGCACGCCTGATCCGCCCAGAAGCAATGAAAAGAACGCTTGCTGGAGTTGTTGAAGCAGTGAAGAAGTCCTCTGGTCTACTGATGGATACAAATGATACTCTAGAAATAGCCGAGGTACAGACGATCCGTGAAGAGCTCCACATACCTCTTGTACTCGCAGCCGGTCCTCTCCACAAGCTATCATCCTCTAAGAGCACAGGGAGTAGTTTTTTGGAGCAAGACCTCAGTAGCATTGAGTGGCTCGACCAGCATCACCCAGAATCAGTGCTGTATGTGAGCTTCGGAAGCCTGGCTTCCCTAGACTCCAATGAGTTCTTGGAGGTGGCCTGGGGTTTGGCCAATAGTGGCCATCCTTTCCTATGGGTGGTTCGGCCAGACTTGGTACGAGGTTTGGATGGTCGTCCAGATTTCCCAAATGGCTTTGAGGCTGCAATTGATGAAAGGGGCAAGACGATCCGATGGGCGCCACAGCAGGAGGTGCTGGCGCACCCTGCGGTCGGTGGCTTTTGGACTCACAATGGATGGAACTCCACGCTGGAGAGTATCTGTGAGGGTGTTCCGATGATTTGCAGGCCTCAGTTCGCGGATCAAATGATGAACACGAGGTACGTGGTGAACACATGGGGTGTAGGGTTGGAGCTAGAAGGTGAGCTTGAAAGAGGAAACATAGAGAATGCCATTAGGAAGCTCATGAAGGAAAGGGAGGGAGAGGAGATGAGGGCAAAAGCAAAGGAGCTCAAGAAAAAAGTGCGAGATTGTTTGGAAGGTGGTGGCACTTCTCAGATCGCCATTGACAAGTTGGTGAACTACATACTTTCAATGTGATCTTTTTTGTAATATTTTCGTTGGTATATGATGAATCTAAATTGTATTTTACCCAAGCATTTTAGCTAGTACCGAGATTTATACAAACAAAAAGTATTACTCGAGTCAAGACGTCAAGTATATTATATCCTGTATATGAAAGCCGGTTTGTAAGTGCAAAACAGAGCGGCTGAGACCTGAGCAGAGGACGTAGTGGCTTACTGGCGTGAGACGGCCTGGGTAGTCACGCGGTGCATTCAGGCACAGAGAAACTACGACGCCGGTCAGAGAATTCAGCTCATCAACCTTTGTGTCCATGTCGCATGGAGCCGACGTAACTAGTTCTCGTCGGAGAGATGATTCCCACTCATTTTCAATGGTGTCCCTTAAATATGTTTCTTTAGAGCATCTTCAACGGTTTGCTATTTTTTATTTTCTAAATTTTGTTATTTGTCAACTTCTAAAATAATATGTGGAGAGAAAAAAGAGTCTATCTCCAACAGTTTAGCTTAATTCACTCCAAAAATCAAAATCAAAGCCCACAAGCGTTTTTTTTTTGTCAGGCACGCCAAACCCTTCTCGCGTCCCAGAAGGACGATGCCACCGTTGCCTGCTCGTTCCCTTTGTCATGCGGTTGCAGCCGGCCATCTCCTCTCCCTGCGGCCGGAACCGAGGTGTTCGCACTAGGACTAGCAATTCGGTCCAGCAATTCGATTAAGCAACTGGAAATAATGGGTGGGGAGCCGTGCAGGGCCCGATCCCGCCGTTTGGGGCCCGGAACCCGCGCACTGCCGCCGGCTAGCACGACCGTGCGTCTAGCATGACCGCGCGCCTTTGGCCCGCGCTGCCGCAGCCTCGTGGCGTGTTCGGTGACGGAGGTAGCCGCTGGGGAGGAAGGCCCCTGCCCCGCGCAACCTGCTATCGCCATCTTCGTCGCATCGGGCCGCGGCGACAACATGGGCCCGCAATGCCCGCGCGAGGCCCTGCTGTAACCGCTGTCCGCAAGTCACGCCGTTGCCGTGTCGAGGTGAAGAAGTTGTGCCGCGTCGCTACGGGACAGGGACGGGGCCATGCCGTGCCTCCTCGCCGCGGAAGGGGGCCGGGGTTGCGCCACGCCGCCACTAGAGGGGGATGGGGCCGCACCAGGCCACCGCATGAGGGGGCTGGGGCCACGCCGCCAGCGGCCGAGAAGAGTGGTGCTGCGCCACGCCGTCGGTGGAGAGCCGGCTGGGCGGCCGCGTCGCCGGGGCCAGTGTCCTTCGGGGTGGGGTGGGGAGAGGGGATGCAGGGTGGGCTAGCGGGTTCGTTGGGCCTGGTGGGTTGGTTCCGTTGCACTACTGACGAGCTGGTTAGGTGGCACCGGACCTGCTGGTTTTGGTCGGGGCTTCCCATAATTATTGGAAGCCGGGGAGGAAAGCCTGCTGCACGCGCTGGACTCGGAGTAAAGGCCATTCTCATCTCTCTAGCGCCATGGGGGGTGCTCGCACCATGGGGGAGTTCGCCGCCATGCAGGCCACTCGCGCCATGGTGGAGGCGCTGGACGCGGAGATGAATACGATGAACTCTGAGATGGCGTTGGACTCGGAGATGATGATGGGGTCCGTCGACACCGCGTCGAACTCCGTTGAGTTCGTGCCGCACTCCGTCAAGGTCGTCGCGGACTCCATGGATCGATTGTCGAGGCCATGCAATTCAAGCCTCTAGCAAAAATTATGCGGCTACAAGGGATCGACCTCGGCTCGCCACCCTCACGCCTCAGCGCATTGGACAGGTTAACATTCTCATTCAGAAAGAACCCACAACCCTATTTATTAGGGGCATAGATGGAAAACTAACCGCTAATTAATCATTCCTTGGTTACCACAATCCTGTCCTAAACTTCAGATTTTATGGGACTCAGAGAGTATGTGTATCGCTCGTAATTAATTAGTTAGATTCGTCTTCTTCTGGCCCAGCGCCAAAGGCTGCGTGACGATGTCGACGCCCAGGGAGGTGACCTCGTCGGAGAACGACTCGTCGATGCGGATGAAGGTGAAATCGGCCGGGTGGCGTGTGGGGTCCGGGGCATTGAAGCTGGCCAGTGTGGTAGAGGACCGTCACTGCTGGACCCCGCGCATTGAAGCAGCCCGGCGAGCTGGAGACTGATGTGACCCTTGAACCGCACCGCGGCGTTGCTGGTCTTGTCCGGCCATGGGTGCTGGCCGGTAGAGCACTAGAGCGCGCAGCGTGGTTGTTGTAATGAGAGGTCAACAGATAGAGATGGAATTTGGCGGAAGATGTGTGCCTCGTTGCACCACAAAATGTGGCCATGTGACGCAACCGATACAAGACTCGTCTGCTAGAAGCACACAGTCCTGGCCTCCAGGGCTCCTGTGCTCCTGGTTGGACTTGGCCCAGGGTTCACCACCTAATAAGGTGATTGCGTTGCATGCAATGCTAAGACTTGGTCAACACCACATGGGCAATGAGAAATTTTTGTAAATTTCAGTGCGAGTATGTGTGTGCAAATTAAACAAGAAAAAGTGGCTAACGATTTTTTGTGAGCAAGTATCATTCAAAATAATGTTTCTTTTCGAATACACTAAAAGACCTGTGTGCATTATTTGCGTGCCCAAGTCTGCTTGCAGTGCATTATTTGCGTGCAGTGTGTGATCCCGGCTAGCTTCATGCCTTTGACACCCACGAGGCCCCTTGGGCCGGTCATGTAGGTAAACCATCCATAGCCAGGTCCCTCTTTATATTTATTAGGTAGGCACGACGTACGTGTATCGCTCGTAATTAATTAGGTAGGTGCGTCTTCTTCTGACCCAGCGCCTGGCTGCCGATCCTCAGATGTCGATGATCCTTATGCCATGGGCATGCCTATATTTATTTATGCTCGCTACGCAAGAGTGCAGCCAGCAGCTCAATCTGCAGCATCATCCTCTACACGCCTCTCTTCGCCCGTTCAATCTGTTGGAAATTGTGATTAGATTATCTAGGCTAACCCTATAATGATAGCTATATAGCATATCATATATGGGCCTAATACACTCATACTCCAATACCCCCCGCAATCGGAACTACCGGCGCAGCGGAGTTACAGATTGAACACGACAAGAAGCACCCATGGAGGGCCCGCGGTCGAGGCCCCTCCCGCGGTCGAGCGCCCCCATCGGGCCCCCCCCGCCGCCGCCGCCGCAACTAGCCACTAGTGATGTTGAGGCTGGAGCGGAACTCGAAGAAGGTCGAGGGGAGGCCCTTGGTGAAGATGTCAGCGAACTTGGAGGTGGTCGGGATGTGGAGGACCCGAACGTCACCGATGGCCACCTGGTCACGGACGAAGTGCAGGTCGATCTCCACAAGCTTGGTCCGCTGGTGCTGCACAGGGTTGGTGGAGAGGTAGACTGCGGAGACGTTGTAGTAGACAAGCGTAGTCCTGGCGAGGGGCCTGTGAAACTCCACCAGGAGCTGGCGGAGCCAGGCAGCCCTGGCCATGCCGTTGGCAACGGCGTGGTACTCTACCTCGGCACTGGAGCGCGAGACCACCGGCTGACGCTTGGACAACTAGGAGAGAAGGTTGCCGCCGAGGAAGACAGCGTAGCCGGAGGTGGATCGACGGGTGTCCGGGCAGCCATCCAGTCAGCGTCGGTGTAGACAGCCTGCTCGGTCGAGGACCGACGGAGGAGCAGACCGTAGTCGAGCGTGCCTCGAAGGTACCGAAGGAGCCACTTCAGAGCAGCAAGGTGGGGCGGCCGCAGAGCATGCATGTAGAGGAACAACTGCTGGACGGCGTAGGTGATGTTGGGTCGTGTGATGGTGAGGTACTGGAGCGCACCAGCAAGGCTCCTGTAAGCGGTGGAATCCTCTGGTCCAAGAGCCGGGCCACCTGCTCCGGACAGCTTGCCCTGAGCGTCGACTGGCATAGAGCAGGGCTTGCCGTCAGTCATCCCAGCCCTCTCCAGAATGTCTAGAGTGAACAGCCCCTGGTGGAGGAACAAGCCTGAAGGTCGGGGCTCGACAGTGACACCGAGGAAGTGATAGAGCGCACCAAGATCCTTCAGAGCAAACTTCTTCTGAAGAGAGGAGATGATCCGACGGAGCAGGGACTGGCTGGAGGCAATGAGGACAATGTCATCCACATAGAGCAGCAGATACATAGTCTTGCCCCCATGGCTGTAGATGAAGAGCGAGGTGTCTGACTTGGCCTTGAGAAAACCAAGAGTCAGTAGTTAGGAAGCAAAGGTGGAGTTCCATGCCCGAGGTGCCTGCTTCAGACCATACAGAGACTTGTTGAGCTTGTAGACCATCTCAGGATGGGAAGGATCCACGAAGCCTGCCGGCTGGCTGCAATACATCGTCTCTGTCAGAGTGCCATGGAGGAAGGCATTCTTGACATCCAGCTGGTGCACGGGCCAGGGAGAAAAGAAGAACCTAGCTTGATACCATGTTGGAAATTATGATTGGATTACCTGGGCTAACCCTAGAAGGGTGGCTATATAGCATGTCATAGATGGGCCTCATGGGCCTAATACACTCATACTCCAACACAATCCATCCCAGTGAGCGAGGGCTTCCAAATAAAATAGTTGAGCTATGTCATCACAAGATGAGGAAAACGCCATGGATAATTCATCATCTACAACTATTTCATCCGAAAGCCAACCTGTTGATCTTATTATATCCAAGCTTCCATTAAGAGAGGCGTGGTCAGAGCGGATGGTGCTTTTCAACAACTATTGGTTCCACCCATCCTTTGCCAAGAGCATACTACAGGTCGAAGATACATTCAAACCTCGTCCAAACATCAACCTCGCTACGAACCCAAAGTGCCGCACCACAAGGCTGAAGGCCCTCGCCTTCGCAATCACCAAACGTTCCAAGTATGACTTTGACAACCACCCTCTTCTCTCTCGTCATCCTCGGGAGGTGCTGCCACTCATTGGGATTCCTCAAGAAGATGGAGACTATGGTTTCATAGTGTTGGAGTGTGTATCTCACCTCATGAGGCTTAGGCCCATGAGGCCCATGTACTTGACTATATAGCTACCCTTCTAGGGTTAGCCCCATAATTGAATCCAAATTTCCAACATGGTATCGAGCTAGGGTCTCTTTTCTCCCTCCCCTCCTCCCCAGCTGCCAGCCGCCACCGCCGACCGGGCCTGCCGCGGCAGCCATGGCTGGCCCTCCTCCTTCCTCTCCCACCTACTACCACTGTTTCCCCCTCTCCCCAACTACACGTGGGTCCAGGTTGCCCGTCCTCCTCCCGCAGCCGCCTCGGCCTCTCCCGGCGCCGCCACCACTCCTCTCCTTCTGGCGGCGGGTGCGGTAGCAGACGTGGGCGTGGATGCAGGTGCCGTCATCGCTGGCCGCCCGGGTGCAGGCGCTGGGGTGGCCGACGACGCAGACGCCATGCCGCGCGTGCCTGGCGCGAACATGGGTGCCTCTTTCTTCCCCACCCCGCTTCCTTTGCCGGCCACTTCCCACCTCCACGCAGCGGGTCTCGACTCCGTCCTCACCGCCGCCATCATCGCAGCCCGGGCAGCTGCCATGGAAGGCCAGGCCCATGTGCGTGCGGCCACCCTCGCTTGGGAGCGTGAGCGTGATGTGACTGATGCACTGGCCTGCCAGATCACTGAGGTGGAGCAGCTCCTCATCCTCCCTACCTCACACGACATCGGGGCCACCTCCTCCAGCTCGACGGGTCACCACGTGTCCCACACCGCGGTCATCTGGCATGATCTGGCTGATCCGCTCATGGCGCCGCTCCACTACTAGGCCGAGGATGTCCAGAACATCCGGCTCCTTGTCCTAGTCGTCCTCGAGCCTGAGTCGCCCTCCTATGCCCGTTAGCGAGACCTGGTCCTCCTCACCCTCCACTGCTACGCCCTCAATGACCACGTCCTCGTTGATGCCTTGGTCGTGGTCCAGACCCCCTCGTGGCTACGTCTTGACAGCATCATGCTCTCTTGGAACCTCGGGATGATCTCCCTCGACCTCCATGACCTCGTCCGCAACTCTGCTGATGCTCGCCGTGCCTGGCTTGCACTCGAGGGCCAGTTTCTAGGCAATACTGAAGACCGGGCTCTGCGTCTCGATGCGAGCTTCTGTACCTTCATCCAGGGTGACCTCACCGTTAGCGAGTCCTGTCGTCGGATGAAGGGCATGGTGAACTCCCTCGGTGACCTTGGCTGGTCCATGGAGGACAGCATCCTGGTCCTGAACGTCCTCCGTAGGCTCAATGACCACTACGCCCACCTCCGAACGTGTATCACCCGACAGCGGCCCTTCCCCACCTTCCTACAGGTTCGTGACGACCTTGTCATGGAGGAGCTCTCTCAGGGCATCCAACCAGGGTCCACCTCTGTGCCAGGGTCCACGTCATCCTTGACTGCCCTTTCCGCTACTCCTCTGCCGCATCGGTCCGCTCCGCCGCCATCGTCTCTTCTTGGTCCTCCTCCCCCGGGCCAAGCGGGGGAGGGGGCCTCGACCGCGGGAGGGACCTCGATCGCGGGAGGGGCCTCGACCGCAAGACGGGCAGGCACCGTCACCATGGAGGGGGCATAGTGCGGGTCCTCACTGTGGGAGCAACCCGGCGCCGGCGCCTCCACGGGGTGCACCCTGGCCCTCTTTTCAGAACCCGTGGTCGGGGCGCATCTCGATGTGGCCCTTCTAGGCTCCCGGCGGTGAGCCTTGATCATCGGCGGCCATGCTTGCTGCTGCTCCTCTGAGGTTTCCTTCCGTGTCTCCATGGGCTATACCTCTCGGTGCCTCGCCCGGGCCTGTCGGTTGGGACCCGACGGCCTCGGCCAGCTCCTTCAGCACCATGGCCCTGACACCGCCTGTCGGTCCTGACTGGATTGTCGACTCGGGTGCCACTTACCATACTACTCCCAACCCTTGTATACTCTCCTCAGTTCACCCTCCTTCTTCCTCTCACCCTTCATCCATCATGGTTGCAAATGGTTCGTGTCTTCCTATAACGTCCATGGGTGCCACCGACGCTCATGGCTCCTTTCGTCTTCCTAATATTCTTATTGCACCTTCTATGGTTCACAACCTTCTTTCTATTCGACAGTTTACAGCTGACAATTCCTGTTCTATTGAATTTGACTCTTCTGGTCTTATTGTGAAGGATTTGGCTTCTCGGCGTCCTCTTCTCCGATGTGACAGCATGGGACCCCTTTACACCCTTCAGTTTTTCGGCATCTGCTTCGCCTTCTTTACCGTCCACTTTGTCAGCTGCTTTCACCACCACTACTTCCTCCACCACTTAGCACCGTCGCCTCGGCCATCCATGACATGATGCTCTGATGTAGCTTAGTCATAGTTCCGACATTCATTGTACTTGGGCTCACAATGAGAATTTGTGTCATGCGTGCCAGCTGGGCCATCATATTCGTCTTCCTTTTTATCCTTCTTCTTCAAATGCTACTCATGCTTTTGATCTTATACACTACAATCTATGGACATCTCCTGTCATTAGCATTTCTGGTTATAAATACTATCTTGTGGTGGTTGACAATTTCTCTCATTATTCATGGATGTTTCTCTTGCGTGCGAAGTCTGATGCATTTCCCACACTTCCCCACTTTTTCGCTTGGGTGTCTACTCAGTTCGGCCTCACCATCAAGGCCGTCCAATGTGACAATGGTCGTGAGTTCGATAACAGCACCTCCCGTGCCTTCTTCCTCTCTCACGGTGTCCAGTTGCACATGTCTTGCCCGTATACCTCCTCCCAGAACAGCAAGGCCAAGCGCATGATTCGCACCATGAACAACACCATGCGCACCCTTCTGCTCCAGACATCGCTTCCTGCTCGCTTTTGGGCTGAGAGTCTACACACCTCTACCTATCTCCTTAACCGCCTTCCTTCCACTGCCTGCCCAGCTCCTACGCCACACCATGCTCTCTTCGGTACCCCTCCTCGATATGAGCACCTTCGTGTCTTTGGGTGTGCATGTTACCCTAACACCACTGCCACCACTCCCCACAAGATGGTTCCCCGTTCGACTAGGTGTGTCTTCCTCGGGTATTCCCCGGATCACAAGGGTTACCATTGTTTTGACCTCACCTCTTGTCGGGTCCTCATCTCCCACCATGTGGTGTTTGATAAGTCTATCTTCCCCTTCTCCACCACCACCACACCCACTTCTGAGGCAGTGGAGACCACAACGAGGGACGTAGAGGAACCCAGGGCAGCTAGGGTGGACACTCCGATGCGCTGGACACCCCATCGATGGGGGGCCTCGGCTCATGGATGGACTTTGGGTTCGAATGACCCTGCCTCGACTGCCCCTAGCCTTGACCGTGCTCCGATATGCTGGACACCCCCTCAACGGGGGGCATCGGCTGATGGACGGACTTCGAGTTCGAACAACCCCGCCTCGACCGCCCCTGGCCTCGACCGTGCTTCGATACGCTGGACACCCCCTCGATGGGGGGCCTCGGCTGACGGACGAATTCAGGTTCGAACGACCCCACCTCGAGCGAGGGACAAGGGGTCTCGACTGATTCTCTGCCACCGACACCTACACCACCGCGGGCCTTGACCGTCGAACGGGGGGCCTCAACAGCTAGTCTGGGGGTCTCAACTGATTCTTCGCCGACGACGCCTACACCACCGTCGCGGCCCCCGGTTGCCCGTGTCGTGCCGCCGTTGTACCACCCACCGCTGCTTCACCGAGACCCGAGTCATGTTCACCCTATGTACCCTGCGGCTGGAACCTTGCAGCACGAGGCTCTCGCGGCGCTGCCCGGCGACCCATAGGTCTCTACTGTACCTTCTTCCTTTCATGACGCCTTGTCGGACCCTCACTGTTGCCGCGTGATGGAAGAGGAGTATGCAGCACTCCTCGCCAACCAGACATGGGATCTGGTGCCCCGTTCGCCCGGCTCCAACATCGTCACCGGCAAGTGGATTTGGACACACAAGCGGTGGGCTGATGGTACCCTCAATAGGTACAAGGCTCGCTGGGTTCTCTAGGTTTTCACTCAACGCCCTGAAATCGACTATGATGAGACATTCAGCCCGGTGGTGAAGCCGGCCACCGTTCGCACGGTGCTCTCACTGGCTCTCAATCGCTCATGGCCTGTGCATCAGCTGGACGTCAAGAATGCGTTTGTGCACGGTAGTCTCACTAAGACAGTCTACTGCAGCCAGCCGGTGGGGTTTGTCGACTCTTCTCATCTTGACATGGTTCGCCGGCTCAACAAGTCTCTCTACAGCCTCAAGCAGACCCCTCGGACCTGGTACTATCGGTTTGCTACTTTACTGTTGACACTGGGATTTGTGGAGGCCAAGTCAGATACGTCCCTGTTCATCTATCACCACGGAGCTGAGACTGCCTACCTACTGCTCTATGTTGATGATATTGTCCTCACAGCCTCCAGTCAGTCACTACTCCACCGCATCATCAACTCTCTTCAGCAGGAGTTTGCTATGAAGGATCTTGGTACGCTCCACCACTTCGTCGGGGTCACTATTGAGCCTTGTCCCACTGGGCTACTTCTTCACGAGCGGCAGTACACTCTTGATATCCTGGAGCGAGCTGGGATGACTAAGTACAAGCCCTGCTCCACTCCGGTTGACAGACAGGGCAAGCTATCAGAGGCCAAGGGCAACCTAGTGACAGACCCCACTGCATACCGGAGTCTTGCCGGTGCACTTCACTACCTCACCTTCACCAGGCTAGACATCACCTATGCAGTTTAGCAGATATGTCTCCACATGCATGATCCCAGAGAGCCCCACCTCACTGCTCTCAAGCGCCTCCTCCGCTACCTCCGCGGCACAGTCGATTATGGCCTGCTCCTCCACCGGTCGAGTGGGGGTGGGGGGCCTCGACCGCAGGGGGGCTCGACCACGGGAGGGGCCTCGACCGCGGGACTGAGCTCGTCGTCTACACTGACACCGACTGGGCTAGGTGTCTAGACACTCGGCGCTCCACCTTCGGCTACGCTGTCTTTCTAGGCAGAAACCTGATGTCCTGGTCGTCCAAGCGCCAGGCGGTGGTCTCCCGCTCCAGTGCAGAGGCGGAGTATCGCGCTGTTGCTAATGGCGTAGCTGAGGCCTCCTGGCTCTGACAGCTCCTTGCCGAGCTCCACAGCCCCCTCTCCCAGAGCACGCTCATCTACTATGACAACGTCTCCATGGTCTACCTCTCCACCAACCCTGTGCAGCACCAGCAGACCAAGCATGTGGAGATCGACCTGCACTTCGTCCGCGACCGGGTGGCCATCGGTGACGTTCGGGTCCTCCACGTCCCGACCACCTCCCAGTTTGCTGACATCTTCACCAAGGGCCTCCCCTCATTGACCTTCTCCGAGTTCCGCTCCAACCTCAACATCACTAGTGGCTAGTTGCAGCTGTGGGCGGGTCCTGTACTTGGTGCTCTTTCTTGTCTAGTCTTTGACTCCGCTGCACCGGTAGTCTAGATTGCGGGGGGGTGTTGGAGTGTGTATCTCAGCCCATGAGGCTTAGGCCCATGAGGCCCATGTACTTGACTATATAGCTACCCTTACAGGGTTATCCCAATAATTGAATCACAATTTCCAACACGTAGAGACACTCCCATCCCCAAGGCTTCTTGCCACTCACATGCCCCTTTCATTGTTTCCAAACTCTATGGTTGAGTGTGGTTGTCAGTTCGTGTACATCTATTGAGACTAAGGATGCATGTGTGTCTCGGTGGTAGTTTGATAAAAAGGTCATTCACAAGAAACATACTATGGACTTTGAAACAATGTTCAACATGTTTTGCGAAGGTTTCTCAGCCTATGAGACTTTTTGGGACCACTGCCTCGAGTTCTGGAAGGAGAGCATCACGAGGCCCGAAAAGGTACTTTTCTTAAAGTATTAAGAAATGTTATTAGACCCAGTGACATTTGTCATGAAGATTGCAGCGTTTATTGGTGTCCCATTTAGTGCCAAGGAAGAAGAGGATGGGGTACCTGAGAAATTGTGAGGTTGTGTAGCTTTGAGAAGCTTAGTAACTTGGATGTCAACAAAACAGGGGAGTTTTATTGAGATGACAACCTAGTTATTGAGAATTCAGCATACTTTAGGAAAGGGAAAGTGCGTGATTGGGTGAATCACATGAGTGAAGAGATGGGGAGAAAGCTAGATTGCATTGTCAAAGAGAAACTTAAAGGATCTGGCCTAATCCTGTAGTATGTTATATTTGGTGTAAAATATACAGACTCTATCCTAGAAGGAAAGGAGAAGAAGGAATTCTAATCCTAATCCGTTTGTATTTGGGCTCCTACCAAAACTCTTAGGCATTGACTGGACTATATATACGTGGAAGCTCTATGTTGTAATGATAAAGATTCAGAGAAATAAAGAATAGTCTCCCTACATCTTGTGTCTACTTGTTTTACTTTCATCTACTGTGTTGATCATGAGAGATGGAGAGGGAAAGGTCCTAACCACTAGCAACATGTTTTATAACACGTTATCAGCACGGACAAGCTCTACGTCGACATTGCCGTTAAAGCAGCCGCCGCCGTTCTTCGACATGGACGCCCGTTTCGACATCCCGCCGCGACTACTTCGATGACGTCGACATCCCGACATTGTTAGCTAAACGGGTCTGCTACCTCTACCTACAACTAATCTGCACCACATCGACTTGCATCGTCTTCATCAGGGCAGGCAGTTCTACAAATCTGGTAGATTGTTTGTGCCGGCCATAAAACTGGACTAATGAATACTCGATGTCTGAGTAGAAACTCTATTTTCCCGATCGAGCTAGAGTACATAGAATTCAACCGGAGATCATCACATCACCGTGAAACTGCATGTAGGAGGACGTTACATGGACATGCAACTAGCACTTGAATTATAGACTAGAAGTCAACTATTCTTCGTTGCATTAATTAGCATGAAAGCTAAACAGCATGCGAACGTACGTAAATATGTATTATGTGTGCGTGCACATATGGATCGCGGATGGATATAGCTACCGTATTAGCTTTCTCCGCTCTGTTCATGCGTATCTGAACATGCTCAAGTCCATGTCTCAATTATATTTACATCGGACGGGCCATGAGTTTGAGTCAATATACCATCCGGATTCGATTACCTTGCATTGAAGCCCTTTAAGGTTTCAGCTACGTATGAGCACATAAGGCAAGTTCCATCGTCGTCTTGTTTTTGCATATAATCCGAGTCGCACTCGCACGTGCCATATTTAGACTTGTAGTCATCGCCGCAAGTACAGAATATTGTATTCTCGCAGGCCTGAAGCCACGAAGTCGCCGGAGTTTTGTTTTGCATGCGTACAAGGAGAGACTCGCACAGATTTATCTCAATCACCAAATTGGTCGTCGCTGGCACGGAAGCCAACGACAGTGCAATCACACGACATGAATATCATCGACGCTTTCACACCCAGGATCAGTATTTCTTGTTTTTCGACCTCTACGCGAGGCTTGAATCTGTGCGTGTTGCATCAACTTGAAGTTGATGGGGATCGAACGAGATCTGTAATTCTCTTTTGTAAACTCGAACTCCTTCCAAGTTTGACTATTTTTTTGAACTGTTGCATCTTTTTGGACAGCTGTAGCTACCTGCAACATCCAACCACTATATGCTAGAAGCATTGGAACAAGAATAAAAATTGAAAGAATTTAAAGATGCATCAGTCTTGTAAAAAGATGCATCGGTCTTGCAAATAGTACTCACGAAACATGGAATTTCCAGAAGAAAAATGGGTTTCTATCTTGACAAGTAAATTCTATACATTTATAATATTTATTTTCAATTTATGTATAGTATATATGTGTGCTGATATTTTTTATGCTCCTGCGAATGCATTTATTTGTCGCACATTTTTAATTTTCTACCCTGTAATTAGAAGAAATAAATTCTCGAATGATCATACTAGAAACATGGTATAAGGTATATGTTCTCTCTAAATCTTGCATAACTTAGACTTATCACTTTTCAGAGGCTCATATTTAATTTTTCTAGCATAATTTTTGGGATGAATGAATGCTTGGTATTAATTCTGAAAATTTACATATACCATAATCCCAAAAAGTGTTAGGATGCTTTTAAGAATTTTGAATAACCATCCACTATGTTTTTGCTTCTTATTACTACTTGTTTACCTGTATTAAACTTATATGCACATGGACAAAATTATGTGAATATGTACGCCTTATATGTTATGGTCATAATTAAATCCATATAGGATATTTTGCTACCATTGAAGTGTAGTAAACTCGGGATATGTATTTTTTTATTACTCTCTATAATGACTATATGGCCAAAATATAATGCTGCTCTATAAATAATAGCTCGAAGCTTTATATTAAATGTCTAGAAGACAAGATGGTAAATAAGATTTTATTATCGTATATTCTCAAAGAGATATCTCCTGTGTATAGAATATCAGAGTAATATAATACAAGAAGTATTTGAATTTATCATTAGAAATTACTCAAATAGAAATTGAGTTAGAATTTTTAGACATCTTTATAAACCAGGATATATATTGTTAATTGGATTAACTTTGAATACGTGTCTTACATATATCATACTCTAAAAGGATTGAGCAAGCATGAAGCTGCTAAATATCAAGCGTTGAAGCAAAGCCATGTAAGAATGGATAAGAATTTAAAGTTTCTCTTAAAGAAGAACTTAAATCATGTGTTTATAAATTTGTTTCTTTTGAATTCCCGTTGAATTAAGTAATTAATGGTTAATTTATTAGCTTGAAGACTAATATTTAATATTTAATTTTCTTAATTGTAATTGTTACCTGAAGTAATATATGTTAATTTCTCATGCAATAAACAAGATTTACATGTTCTGCATATAGATAATTGCCTAATGCCTATCTAAATAAACTTGTATTATTTTTATCTATAAAGAAACCTTAATTGACCATGAAGGTTATAGTTCTCTGTGTACTATAGTACTACCATGTAGGTAGAAGGAAAACTAAATTTCCCAGAAGCACATGGGCAGTTAAATTATATTGGCATGAATTGATCTTAAAAGGAGACATTTAGCCAAAAATAGTATAATCTAGCCAAAATTAGAAGTTTAAGTATCCTACCCCGAATCTGTTATTGTACACTAAATAGTATATTGAATATGTGAATTTCATACCATAACCAATAAATACTAGAAGTATGATTGGAATCTATGGAGCATTAAAAGTGATTATTCATAGATGATGCACGAAGCAAATTACTTAAAAGGAGGAGGAATTTTGGGTGAAGGCATAAAAAATATGGATAATATATAATTAATAGGCATAGCCTTCCTGAATCTACTTTCATGTGCATGTATCAGGACTTGTAGTTGTGCCCGCGTCCCTTCCGGCCGAGTTAACTTTCTCTACTGCAATAATTTTAAGCAACCTTTACAACTTTGCATTTTGTCGTTATCTACTGCATTGGACAGAATACCAACGTTCCACATTATACATGCATGTGTATTACTATTTTGTTCTCTCATTGAGCTCAACTATCTGGCCTCTTGCATGAATATTAGCATAGAAGCTATATTTGTAGCCAGTAGCTATATATGTACCCCTCCCCCCACAATGAAATTGACTAGCTAACATGCTATGTCTAATGGTTCTTCTTGAACTAAGAAATATGTTGCTTTTAATGCATTGCATGCATAAGCAAAAGATTTGTCTATGGCTATATAGCCTAAGATCAGGGGAGTGTAAGGACCGAGATGTCGCCTAGAGAGGGGTGAATAGGCGTTTTAAAAAACAACACGTTCAAATGCGGAAACGATTAGAGTGGGCTTGGAAACTCCAAATTAGAGAAATATACTCCTCACGAGTCAATCATGAAGTATATTCAAGATATATAATTAATCTAGGAGCTATGAGCCTCCACCACAAGAGTTAGAGGAATGATCAAATAAAATCAGCGATGGTTAGAAATACCGGACACGTGCGGTATTCACGGGCTGGATAGTTGCACCTCCAAACTTTCTCCTTTCGATTCCTATTTTCAATCCAAGCTGTAGGTACCTGCTAGATATAATATGAAGCACAAAGAACCTGCACAGTAGGTCAAATACCACAAGAGAATCACAAATATAAAATGAAGAAGAGAGGAGACACAATATTTGTTTTTCCGAAGTTCGGTCTCCGTCGAGACCTAATCTCCGTTAAGGGAGCAGCGGGAGACCTAAAGATTCTTCCTAGAGGATACCACGCAGGTCACTCTAGTTCTAGAGGATACAACAAATGTCACTCTAATGGGAGTCTTTTCCAACTCCTTACCTTCGGGTTCCCGCTAGAGGATACCACGCAGGTTGTCACTCTAGCTGGAGTGTATTCCAACTCCTTTCCTCCTTCACTTTATGATTTCTTCCATTTTTGCGGCAAAATTGAACCGTTACCAACAATCCGAGGCAACCACAAGCTCTAGGGTGCTCTTCGGCAACACATAACCATCTAGGACCGAAGAGTCCAAGAGTAACAAATGCGAATCACAAAATAGACAATATGCTCTAGTGCTCAAGTGATGGCTTGCTCTCAATTTTGAATTTCTCTCAACCCACAAATGGATTTTGCAAACTGGATCACACACTCACTAACAGAGGGTTGGAGAGTGTTGGCAAGGCTCAAAAACATGTGGGAGAAACACCAGAATCAGCAGCACCACGAGGTGGGGGCTTGGGGGTATTTATAGCCATTTTGAAAAACTAGCCATTTTCTAGCCGTTGGGCTCAGTCAGTAATACCGGACACGTCCGGTATTTCCAGAATAGTCAATTTAACAGCCACCGGTAGTACTGGTCTGCTAGCAGTGGTGGTACCGGTGTGATCAGTAGTATAGGTGAAACATCGGTAGTGCCGCTAAGCCAAATCTTCGCGCATAACTAGCACATCGCAAACACTGGACACGTTCGGTATGAATACCGGACACTTCTGGTATTTTCTGTGCTGCTCGCAAATATCGGTAATGTTTGGTATCAATACCGGTCGCGTCCGGTATTTTCTGGGCAGCACCACTAGTTAGCAATTTTCAAAAGATTTTCTTTCAAACTCTCATGGTTAGGTTTGAGCACTTAAGAATATAAATCTATGAACATGATGCATCCCTCTTAATAGTATGGCTTTCCTATTAACTCAAGATTGAATGAAAATAAATATAGACCTCTTGAGTTGTTTTTCTTTTAACCGAAGCCGGTTCTTTCAATCTTCGTCAAGTGAGGATGTCAACATGTCAATTTTGATTTCTTCTTGAGCATAGCTATCTTGATCATGTGACTTGATTACATTCATCAAACAGAGATGATTCCAAATATACCAAGTCACTTTCATCAAACACTCCAATAGTGATTTAATGCTTCATATCAATATGACCTTCGAAACATGATTAGTACCTCAACTAAATGCAAGTACTTTCTTCTTTACCCTAGCTAGGTTCTTCGGCCGTCGAGCCATTGCTTGCCCTTCACCCTTGCTTAATACCTCGAGGTCTTTCCTTGCTACCTTCACCATCTCAAGTCATCAAGTCACATCTTGTGTTGAATCATCCATTCATTTGTATAATTGTCTCTTTGTTTCAACATAGCAAGCTTTGAATGGGAGACCATTTCATATGCAATCCCTCATATCTCATTATCTAGCTCAACATGCTTGCTTTCTTATGAATGATAGAAATCTCACAACAAATGGGCCTTTGCATGAATTCCAATTGCATTGTTGTCTTATGCTTGATCTAAATTGCTGATATGACAACACAACATTTTGACCTTTTACACTTAAATCAAGTACCTATGAGATAACTAATTTCATATTCAATACTTAACCAATATTATGAGATAACTAATTTCATATTCAATACTTAACCAATATTGTAGATCTTTAATCATGTTTGTCATTCAGTCATCCAAAACCCACTAAAGGGCTAGATGCACTTTCAGGGAGTAAGTTAATATGTTTGCTCAATGGAGACCAACCCATTTGATGGGATGAATAATTATGGATAATAAGATGGTAGATAACATATTATGATGATTTGGGATTTATGAAGATAAGGCATTAAGCGAATTTTGCATTAATGGCGATTAGAAAATTCTAGAAGAAATTCCATGTGAACTGGATGTTGCATATTTTATATATTTGAAGTATATGGTTCATTTTAAAATGTATGAGTACTTGGATCAAATTTTTGTGTTAAGGCTAAACAATAAAGAAGCTAGACAATGAAATAGTTTTTCTAAACTATGTTTTGTGCAGATCACGGAGAGAACATCCCTGAGTTTGTAGGAATGCTGAACATTGTTAAATGCAC
>CM041631.1:52566598-52590944 GCA_023333625.1 Bothriochloa decipiens
AACTCGTATAACTTGTGTGACTAAGAGAAGGGTGTGTCATTATTTTGGTTCATTTTGAAATTAGAGGATCTGGCCTAACCCTGTAGTATGTTGTATCTGGTTCTTTTGTCCTATATGGAATGTCTTCTTTTATGATTTTACTTGTAACTATGCGTGTGCGCTGCAACAGGATACAAAACTTGATATGCAGTTATTTAGATATTTTGTGATTTAGAGATTTATGTAACAATTACGACACTCTAATTTATCACTATAATTTATTATAATTAGACAGTAAGATACGTGTTTTTTTAACTCGTATAACTTGTGTGACTAAGAGAAGGGTGTGTCATTATTTTGATTCATTTTGAAATTAGACTCAATAGGCATTTTTTTGTTTGAACTTTGGCTGATTCATTTCTCAACTCACAAATCGTCCACAATGGAGTGGGGGTGTGAGAGTGATATGTTCTAATTCGATCAAATTTTGCACCATTGATGTTGTATAAGGTATTCCAATTATTAGCATGTTTTTTCATGTAGATATTAAATCAAATCTTGTTACATGCATGTGAATGGAGGTCATGGCAAATAAAATTTCATTAGCCTTTTTTTTGTTAATGCGTGGACTATGGCTAGCATACGTTTGGATCACGACAATATATATATTAAAAAAATAAGAAACCGTAATTTCATCAGCTGAATAGAGTGCAGATTATTTCAAGAAAATCGAAGAACATAAGATAATATGTAGACCTACGGCTACTCCACATCTTTGTACTACATAAGCACTCGCATATTCTCTTTGGTTTCTCCATGTTTCATCAGTTTTGGCATGGCGCGCTCCGCCTTTACTAAAATAACACTGGCTCCTTCGAAGGAACAGCTTCAGGCGTAGAGTTGTTGCTTTTTTAGAAAATGTTTAATAAAACAATTTCTTCTCTAAATTACCCTTGATTTTCTTCCTTTATTTATTTATTTTCTTCTTATCTCCAATTTCTCTCTCCTTGTGCGAACATCCTTATCTGGAGACCGCACGTACCGTCGTACATATTCTTCCCCATTTCTCCTTGTCCCAATCTCCATCGTCCCCTGCTATTGCTCAGCTGCTCTTCGACGGCGCCCCTCCCTCCTCTAGCCGCACCTACCTCCACAGCTGCGGTGGCCTCCCACTGCTTCCTCGATGCCGCTGCTCCGCCCACCAGCGGTGTCTTCTGCTCCGATGGCGCCATGCCCCAGTGGTCCCGCGCACCTGCGCCTTAGCTGCCGCGCGCCCGGTGACCTTGTGCTCGGTGGCGTGTCGCCCATCCCCCCGTGCGGCCGGCGATCCGGTGACCTGAGCCCAAGCGCTCGCACGGTGGCATCCTTCGTGACCCCGCGTCAGCGATCGCACAGCCGGTGGGGACAAATCCGCACGTTGGCCTGGGCTGGACCCATCGCTGCTCACGGAGCCACGAGGAGGCAGCGGCACACCTGGCCGGCGTGCGGTGGGAGGCAGCGGTGCGGTGAGCGGACCAGGCCTGCCCTGGACGCGCAGAGGCAGAGGAGGCGGACCATGGAAAACTTTTTCTGTCAAATATTATCGAAATTTTTAAAATAACTTATTTTTCCGGTGAGGACTGAAAAAATTTATATCGGTATTATCACGGATCAACATATTATCATGGCTTTGTTGGTGTAAAATATTATATTATTTCACCGATGTTATACTAATTCATAATGTATGATGGATTAGAGAGTTTTTATAGTGAAATGATACTAAATTTTTTTAAAAAAATCAATATAAATTTATTTAAATTTAATCTGATATTTTCAAAATATCTGAAATTTCATATTTATCGGCAGGGACCGAAAATTTTTTTACCCGTATAAAAAACCTTGGGCGGACCTGGCCAGCGATGTGCGTGCATCTGGCCTTTCCCCGCGGTGGGAGGTGATGGCGCGGGCGTCTTGACCGGCGAGCTAGCGTAGAGACGCCGGCCCAGGCGGACCTGGCCGGCAGCATCACTGACAACCTGGGCGGTCTGCAGGCGCGACCATGTCTGATTTCCTTCTCTACGGATCAGTTTGTGGATGAAGGAATTGATTTTTTGATTTATGGTCATCTGATGTTATAAGCTGTTCTTTTGTAGAGTTAGTCTAAATTGCGCTTGGTGGTTTCTTGGTTTGATTCCTTCTCGGTTTTGGTCTCTTAGTTACCTAGGTGGATACTCCGAGCATTTCTGTGGGTATTCTGAACAGTTTTAAAATAAATTAGACTATTTATATTTATAGTTACACGAAGAAAACTAGCTTAAATTAATTTTGATGAATAGTTTGGCATATCTTTGTCGATAACTAAAAATGTTAGTGGATGAAGACAAAATATCATAATTATATGTGTTAGTTGGCTATAATTACAAATTATAGTGGATTATTGAATAGATTATTGATGTAGATAACTTGTATGTTGAGTGAAATCTCTAGTGGGGTTTATTAATTATAACTTATAATAAATTATTGAGTGAATTATTGATGTGCATGACTTGCATGTTGAGACAAATTCCTAGTAGGGTTATAGATATCGTTGCTTGCCCATGCAAGGAGTCTGACAAAACCAAAACCGGACTGGTCTCTTAGTTAGCAACCTTGGTTGCCGACGGAAGGAGGCTGGCTGGACAAAACCAAAACCGGACAGAAAACTTATAGGAGACAGAAACGTATAGGATCAATTTTGGACAGTGGCGGACATAAAAATTAACGTACAGAGGGCAGACCAAAATTTTCGTAATTAAGTATTAGGTAGGTATAGGTAGGTATAGATACAGGTGTATATATATATATATATATATATATATATATATATATATAGAGTAGCAAAGATGGTATACAACAGGAGAAATTATTATCATATATACATTCATAGAAAATGATGAGAAAAATAGTATATATCTATTTATATTTTTCTTTTTTAAAAATAAATCTATAAATTATTTTATGATGGGACTTTCATTGTGGACCATAACCAAGAACCAGTATATACTAGCAGGAACCCGCATGCTTTGCGCGGGCTACAATTTGTAGGCATTCAAAATCAGTCTCCTAAATTGGAATATATTGACAATTTATAACAGGAGATTAATCCCCATAATGTTCTATGTGAGTCCAAGATGGAATAGGTGAATCATTTCCATGAGGGATAGTGAACATCCAATAGGTGGTGAGGATTAGCTGAGGAAGCATGGGGAACTGCATGTAGAATGAATAGGACTCGGATACCTTCATGAAGTAAAATGCATTTCCAACAATTGTACCGTTTTGTAATAGCCCATAGTCTTTTATGGGGTTAACTTAGAAGCATATAGGCATTTTGAAGAAGATTATTTTGGGCTTTATGTATTCATAAATTAAAGAATAGATAAATATATGCCAAATAGAACATATGAATGTATGTCAAATAGAAGCAAGTGCAAGCAGTATAATGAGGAAGCTGCTAAATTTGGGAACACGAAGCATTGAGAGGAACTCTGATAGCATGAAACAAAATAATAATGATGTCCAGAACTGCAGGAAGCAACCTGAAATACAAAGGGTGTACCGAGCTAAAATAAATTATATAGTATGGGTAGGTCTTATTGCATTTCTTGAAGATGCAGAGTACTAACGAATTAATTATTACCAATGCTTTTATGTCCTGCTAAAAAGAGTCATAAAACATACGGACTCTATCCTAAAAGGAAAGGAGAAGGATGAATTCTAATCTTAGTCCGTTTGTACGTGGGCTCTTACCAAAACTCTTAAGCCTTGATCGGACTATATATACGTGGGAGATTTATGTTGTAATTACGAATATTTAAAGAAATAAAGAATAGTTTCTATACGTCTTGTGTCTACTTGTTCTACTTTCATCCACTATGTTGATTGTGAGAGACGGAGAGGGGAAGATCCTAACCGCTGGCAACATGTTTTATAACACGTTATCAGCACGACAAGCTCTTCATCGACATCGCCATTGAAGCCGCCGACAACCCTCGACGCTGACGTTCATGCCGCCATCGTCTTTGCCGCGACTACTTCGACGACATCGATAACCTGATGTTGTTAGTGGAACGGATCTGCTATCTCTACCTGCTACAAATCTACACTACATCGACATGTTCCATCATCATCAAGCAAACAGGTCTACGGCAATGCCAAACACCCTACGCAATATGTATCTACTAACCACTCCTACGCGGCATGTGAGGTAAATCAAATTGACATCCTAAATAAGGTATGAAAGAACCACATCCTGTAGATTGCGTTTATTTTGGCTATCGAATTGGCTAATTGTTTGTTTCCTAATTACTGTACTTGTCGTACATAAGAGTTTGTACCTGAAGTACGTAGACAACTAGGTACATGTATGTTCAGAACATATTGTATTTACTTTGCGTAATTGCATTACAAGAGCTGAATCTTGGGTTATAATAATATAAAACATAAGGAAGAGAGCACAAGAGTTTTTTTTTTCCAATTGTTCCTGGCTTGCACGTCAGCAACATCTTGCGCTGAGACACGAAGCACCGTCACGAAAGAGGTGCGGCTGCCACGTGCACGTGGTACCCATCATAGTCGACACCCGAAATACTGTCGCCTATCAATGTCCGCGCAGGATCCCTGAACGCTGCTGCTCACCGTGCTCTGCCTGCATGCGGAAGCACCTCGGCCGCTCCGACTAGATCGCATCGCCGCCGTCGTTCCCACCTGTGGCCATGGCACCGGCCTCTTGTGAACCTGAATTGTTGCACTCGCAACCTGAATTGCTGCAGCAACGTGGCTTATATAAATACTTAGTATATCCTACTACGTGGCCTGTAGACCCCATGGCCTGCACTCGCCGTCGCTCTTTTCCTGGATATTGTGGAATTATGGTTTGAATATAACCCACTTGATTTTAGTTTCTGTAACCGCTGCCTGAACGTTGCTGAGCTGTTGGCTCACACGCAATTGTACAATCCAGCCTGAATGCTCGTTGCTCGTATATCCAGCTATCTACGGATAACAATTCTCTGAAGGAAAGCAAGACATGGCATGAAGCTGTACTAATATTTGTCTTGATCCCGTTGATCTTACAATTGTTAGATCAGGCACACAGGAACATGTTGTTCCAACATGCTAATCTACATACCATTTAACTTGATGCTAGCATGCAGCTCACATCAGCATGGCTAACTAACAAGCTTGCAGCTAGCTAGTTACCGCAAGTTACTAGAATTTCTGAAAGAAAAATATGTATGACTTTTTCACTAAGTTATCACAGTCTAAATACACTTACATGTTTATCTCCTGTTGATGTACCATGTCATATTTTTTTAAGCTTTTTAGGAGGAGTTGTAATTGTAAGAATGAAATCTTGAATGCTTATACAGGAAACATGGTATAAGGTTTTTGGGCTCTCTAAATCCTGCAGACTTTAGACTTATCACCTTTTGAGAGGCTCATATTTATTTTTATTTGCCTAGCATAATGAATTTTGGGATGAATTAATATTTGAAATTAATTCTAAAAATTTGCATATACCATAATCCCAAAAAGTGTTAGGACGCTTCTAAGAATTTTGAATAACCATCCACTATCTTTTTGCGCCTTATTACTACTTGTTTACCTGTAGTAAACTTATATGTACATGGTCAAAATTACGTGAATATGCACGCCTTAAAAGAAGTAATATCCTGAAATTACTCTAATAGTAGAATTTTTTTTGTTATGATCGTAATTAAATTCATATAGGATATTTTGCTACCATTGAAGTGTAGTAAACTCAGGATATGTATTTTCTGATTACTCTCTAGAATGAGTATATGGTCAAGATATAATGCTGCTCTATAAACAATAGCTTGAAGCTTTGTATTAAATGTCTAGAAGACAAGATGGTAACTAAGATTTTATCATTGTATATTCTCGAAGAAATATCGCCTGTGGATAGAATATCACAGAGCAATATAATACATGAAGTATTTGAATTTACCATTAGAAATTATTCATAGAAATTAAGTTAGAATTTTCTGATAGCTTTATAAACTAGGATATTGTTAGTTGGATTAACTTTGAATATGTGTCTTGCATGTATCATACTCCTAGAAGGATCGAGCAAGCATGAAGCTGCTAAATGTCAAGCGTTGAAGCTAAGACATGTAAGCATGGATAAGAAATTAAAGTTTCTCTTGAAGAAAAACTTAAATCATGTGCTTATAAATTTGTTTCTTTTGAATTCATATCTTAAAGTATGGATAGTAATGGCGGTGGTGCATTAAGTTTTAATTCCTATTGAATTAAGTGATTAATGTTAATTTATTAGCTTAAAGACTAATATTGAATATTTTATATTCTTAGTTGCAATTGTTACCAGAAGTAATATATGTTAATTTCTCATGGAATAAACAAAATTTATATGTTCCGCATATAAATAATTGCCTAATGCCTATCTAAATAAATTTATATTAATTTTCTACACAAAGAAGCCTCAGTTGACCGTGAAAGTTATAGTTCTATGTGCACTATAGTACTACCATGTAGGTAGGAAACTGAACTTTCCTAGAAGCATATGAATAATTAGATTATATTGGCATATGAATTGATCTTAAAAGGAAAAATTTAGCCAGAAATAGTATAATCTAGCAAAAACTAGAAGTTTATGTGTCCTACCCCGAATTTGTTATTGTACACTGAATAGTACATTGAATATGTGAATTTTATGCCATAACTAATGAATACTAGAAGTATGATTGGAATCTATGAAACACTAGAAGTGATTATTCATAGATGATGCACGAAGCAAATTACTACTAGAAATAATTATGGCATGAAAAGGGGAGAAATTTTGGGTGAAGACATAAGAAATACGGATAATATATAATTAATTGGCATTGCCCTTCCTGAATCAATTTTTATGTGCATGTATCAGGACTTATAGTTCTGCCCGCGTTCCTTTCCGGCCGAGTTAACTTTCTATACTACAATAATTTTAAGCAAGCTTGTAGCTTTGTATTTTGTCGTTATCTATTACGTTGGACCGAATACCAACATTCCATATTACACATGAATGTGTATTACTATTTTGTTCTCTCATAGAGCTAAGCTATTTACACTTGCATGATTCTTAGCATAGAAGCTATGATTGTAGCTAGTAGCTACTTTTGCACTTTCCTTATAATCAGAATGGCTAGCTAGCAGACTATGTCTATACAGTTCTCGTTGAAATAAGGAATATTTTTAGAATGGCTAGCTAGCAGGCTATGTCTATACAGTTTTCGTTGAAATAAGGAATATTTTTGCTTTTAATGCATTGCATGCACAAGCAATAAATTGGTCTATGATCGAGCAGCCTAAGATCAAGGGGAGTTGGTTAATCTAAAATTAGCTCAATGGAGAAGTGACCCACTTGAATGGGATGAATTATAGTGAAATTAAGATGGTGGATAACACACATATGATGATTTGGGATTTACGAAGAAAATGCATAAAGGGAATTTTGTATTAATGGCAATTAGCAAATTCTAGAAGAAATTTCATGTGAATTGGGGGTTGCATATTTTATATATTTAAAGTATATATGGTACACTTTGATGTATGAGTAGTTGGATCAATCATTTTAGGCTAAATAATAAAGATGCTAGACAATGAAATGGTTTTCTAAACTATGTTACGTGTAGATCAGGGGAAGAACATCTCTGAGTTTACAGAAATTCTGAATATTCTTAAATGCACTTTATGTATTCTAGCTCACTGCATATATTGTGTAATAACCGCCATGTTTAAATATGTGCGTGAATATTTGCCATAAACTTTAGCATATATGAATGGGCCAACACTTGTAGTTGGAGACATCAAAATATTATTTTAAGTGCATGATAGGGGATATCTATTGAATTATGCTATTAAAGATCTAATATTGGTATTAGAGAGAGAAAGCCTATTTTGAATGCCAAATATTATTTTCAGAGAAGAAAAATGATCTAGAAAAATTCCTTAAAGCTTGAAGCAGGAGTACCATCACGCACTAAGTCAACTAATAGTTTGACTAATGCTCTTGTGAAGCATGAAGCAGAGCATATGCCAGATATTTTTTGAAATAAGAGGAGTAACTTGAAAATATAAACCAGAAGTTTTGTTTACTAGTAGTAAAAATATTATATACTATAAAGCTATAATTCATGGGGACGCCTGTGGGTTCTAGTTTAGCGTATGCTTGCTGAATAGAAATAGAATAAAACTTCTTCATTCTCATGAAGAGAACACCTCATGAAGAAGGTTGAGCACCTCATGAAGAGGATCATCATGAAGATAAAATCAAACACATTAAGCGCGCATCATTAGTGTTGGATATGCAGAATAATAAAGTATCTCTTGTTTAGAAAATGACAAAGAGATGGAGTAATCTCATATTATGAGAATATTAGGAGAAAATAATAGTTATCGACAATACTGTCTCTATAATTACAAATGTTTCTCTAATGAGAACCCGAATCCGAAAACAAAGTCTATGGCGAAGTCGCCTGTAGTGATTATATCAGGTCAATGAAGAAATGCAACTGAGGTTGAATCTCCTACTAAGAAGGAATAAATGTTCTGCTAGATCTCTGGCAAATGAAATGAATGAATATTAAATATGCAGTTTATAAATAGATTATGAAGATCCATATAGTTCTAGAAGAATATAAATCACAGTATATGGAAATAAAATCTCATACTAAGTATCAAAAGTCTAAGGTATATTATATTCCTGAACGAATATTGAAGTCTCAAGAAGAGCATGTCCTAGAAGGAAAAAAGTCATTGCATGACTTCATAGTGAATAACACTATCTTATTGTGTATATCACATAATAATCTCTCATGTAGTAGAGAATGTATCTCATAGAAGAGAATTTTTTCTTAAAAAATGAGAATATCCTTGAAGGATGATTTACCAGCCAATTCTCGAAGAAAACGCCATTGATCCCTGAAGTGAATATAGACCCGACAGAAGAATGAGGAATTCTAAACACCATGAAGGTCTCATACAAACACTCAGAAAGTGTAATACTAGCGATGAATTGCATCATCCTCTAAATACAATAGAAAGAATAATGGTGACTTTGGTATTTAAATTATCCCCTCAATGCCAAATGCAAGACTGGATTTATTATTTAGTGGTACTATTAAAATCTTGAAGATTTGTAGAACATACCATATTAAAATCCACTATGAAAGAATTATAAAGTATTCAAGCTTATATAAGTTTAATACACTATTTATAAGATATTGAATATGACTTATTTACCCCTGTAATCCTCTGAAAGGATTTATTACCTTGAAGGATACAATTTTTATTTGTTTTGCACAACTAATAAATGTTCATTTTGCATAAATCATATTGCTCTTGTTTATACCCATATAATTCATATAAGAATTATGAGCCAACTTTTTATGGTACTGCATACCATTTATTAAGCACACATTTATGAAAATTGATTTTTGAACAATGAAGTTCAAATGATGGTTTTTATGAACGGGAGCAATTTGATTCAATCTACCTTGGAGGTAATTATCCACTATACTATAAAGATCAAGTAGATCATATTTGCTAAAACACTAAAGTTTATGCATAGATCATGAAGATCAACATTTATTCATGAAGAATAATGTATCCTAAAGAATACATAACCAAAAAGGTTAGATGTTGTACTCTTTTTTCCTACGTGAGTTTTTACTCGAAGGTTTCTCACACAAGGTTTTTAATGGGACAATATGTGCAATACAATTATGAATGCGATGTACTCTTTTCTCCAAGAACTGTTTTTTCCCACTGGATTTTCGGATGGAGTTTCGTATGAGGCATGCGCATATCGTGGTAATCGCCCAAGGGAGAGTGTTGTAAAACATACGAACTCTATCCTAAAAGAAAAGGAGAAGGACGAATCCTAATCCTAGTCCGTTTGTATGTGGGCTCTTACCAAAACTCTTAGGCCGTGATCGGACTATATATACATGGGAGATCTATGTTGTAATTACCAAATATTTAGAGAAATAAAGAATAGTCTCCCTACATCTTGTGTCTATTTGTTCTACTTTCATCCACTATATTGATTGTGAGAGATGGAGAGGGAAAGATCCTAACCGCTGGCAACATGTTTTATAACAAAAAGAAGCAACTAAACAATGCACACGCACATGGTTGGTATCGTCTAGGAAAATGATAGTTACCTTTTGTGGGCAGTAAAGGTTAGTACTTTGTCACTTACATGATGGAAATAATTAAACAAAGGTAGGATATCATTTGAGTTTTGAATAAAGGAAAACAATCATTAAGTTGGCCTCTTCTGACGTACCTAAAAGCAATTGCAACCAGAGAAGACAAATTAGTCTAAGGACATGTTTGGTTATAATAGACTACATAATAGGGAGGACTACTAGTTAGTCCCTTATCCTGTTTGGTTCCTGCAACTACAGAGCTGAAAAATGACCAAAACACCCCTCCTTCCCTCTCCTTCCTCCGTCGCCTCACCTTCCGCTCCGTGGCGACGCCCACCGCGCCGCCGCAGCCCGCCGCCGCCGCCTTCGCAACCTTGGACGACGATTGGGGCTACTTCATGGCGAGCGGTCGACTCCGAGGACGCGGGCGCCTCCGCGCCGATGGCCGCATCCGCATCCGCCGCCGCAGCCTCCTCGTCCCAGGAGAAGATGCCGGGCCCGCTGCCCCTCTCCCTATTCGGCACGGCCGCCGCCGCCGATGGCCACGACGCGCCAGCGTGCCCCGTCCTTCGCCTCCAATGGATCAGGGCCCGCGGATCTGAAGCAGCTCACCGGGGAGCACCTCACGCCGGGTGGAGCAACTCGCCGGGGAGAACCTCTCCTTGTCGAGGAAGGAGCTTGCCAGGCAGAGGAGCTCACCGGGGATGGCCCCCTGGCGACGAAGGAGGAGGAGGAGGAGGAGGTGGTGGCGGAATGAGAGTGCTCTCGGGTCAACAACAAATCGACAACGAAGGAGACGCCGTGGGGCTCACCTTCGCCCCAAGCTTGAGCAGATCCGGCGCACCGGCCAAGTGGGCGGATGGGGGAGGGGTTTCTGTCGGGGGTCGATCGCCCTCCTTGCCGGCGGCGGCCTCCTTCTCACGTTGGGCGCTCATCGCTATTGAGCAGAGAGATGCGGCGGCGAGCGAGCGTGAGCAGGGAGAGGAGCAGGGAGAGGGACAGTGCAAGGGTAGGCAGGGTCCAATAGCACAAGTAGTCCCAATTAGCACCTCTTGAGGGACTAGTGGAGTAGGGACTAATAGTCCCTCTTTTCGTTCCACTGTTTGGTAATTTTATAACTAAAAGTGACTAATTTATAGTCCCTAGTCTCTAGTCCATGGTAATCAAACAGGATCTAAATGAATTTGAGAAACTTCTGATTTAGAAAGCGCTACCAAACGATCGTGTATTACAAAAAAACATATACTAACTATAATTAGACCAGCAGCATTTAAACCAATGAGAGACTACTGATATTTGTTTACAACAGGATAATTTGGACCACAAAGACAATACACGGATCACGGGGGTCGTAGCCGCAGAGGGGATGACCCACTGGGCCAGAGATGCAGACCGAGAGGCCGGTTGATGGGAGATCTGGAGCGGCGACGCAGAGGCACGGCGGTGGAGCCTGAGCGGGCGGCGCTGCAGTGGAGGTCGGGGATGTACCTCCGTCGTGGGGACGTGCGACGGGAGTAGGGGATGGAGCGGCGGCGGTGCGGGGTCACACGCCTGTCTGGCGGGGCGAGTGTGTGGGTGGTTTGGGTGTTTCTCGAACGTGGGCATGGCCTGGTTTGGGTGTTTCTTGAACGTGGGCATGGCCTGCTGCGGTAAGACCACGGGAGCGGGGAAGCTGCGTTTACTGTTTTCAGAACAGTGAACTGTGAGAGGGACACGAAGATTGACGATGCACAACTTGAGTAGCATTGTATAGATTCATTGATGATTACGAGGGGAGACCTTTTTAAGTTTTCCACATTTAACTTTCGTTAGAGATTGCACTGAGTTTAGAGCCAATTTTACTTAGATCATACCGAATAACAAATTGATCAATATTTTAGATTAAAGTTTAATTAGTTAGATCAAAAATTTAACCGGTTATTGTAAAATAACAATTATTTTACTAATCAAAATGGCATTATGTGTGCTTCTGATTTCTTCGTTTGGCATCGACGATGTTTTCTTCGTTTTCCTCTTCTGTGTCGATGCTGAATCTTATGTGTGCTTCTTTCGGTTGTCTATGGCCTTTTTGTCAGTGGCATCACCGAATCTGTAGCATACAGCCATGAGCATGGCTGCAGTTTGAAAGAGACCGGGTACTTTTAGCGGATGAAGTGTTCATTGGGCTCCCTCCCTTTAGGTTAAGGTTCCACTTACACCTGTACACAGGTAGGTGTTCTTAGAGTACTTGGTCTGAGGCTTGGTTGTAAGAGTTTTGTATCAATAAAGAAATGAACCTCTTCTCAAAACAAAAAATCCTAAATAAAAATATCAGATAAAGCTTTGGTAATATATAGTTTAACACGAACATAAATGCTATTAGCCATCTTATTAACTAGAACATTTGAATGAGAACATAATTAATCGATAGAACCCGGCTCATCTGCCATCACGTACCCGTGCCCCCCGGCGCCCCTCCTGCCTCCATTGCGTAATGTCCCTGCCTTCCCCTCGCTGCAAGCAGCTGTCGCGGGCTCCTCTTTCGCGGCGGCCATTTGTTGATTCCACCACTTCCCCTTACGGTTGCCCATTGTTGCATCTCCTCCCGTGCCACTCAACATCCTTGCCTATGTAGATTTGCACTGTAGGATGGCATATTCATTACTTTCCTAACTTTTTTTTCCCTCCCCGACCCCTTCTCAAGGCATCATATGTCATCAACCGCCAAAAGGGCCACATGCGTGCTCGTGATATGATTACCCAAATGCAATGACCGATCGACTAGAGTGGTGCCAAGCACTATATATATTACCTCTCTTTCTCTCCTCCGGGTCATCAAAGCAGCAGTATTATTTATGATACATGCAGGCTCTTGGTGATACGGGTACATACACCCATTGTCTGAAATATGGCTTAATTTTAGGCAACGGTTCAAAATATATGTGGCTCCTGAAATTGTTTGATGAAGCACTAAAAATAAAGTAAATCAACTGCCAAACGTGTAGCCTGAACCAAAACCCAAAATCAGGCTCCTGAACGATAGGAACAATGAGAAAAAATTCACAGAAAGCATTTTAAGAACATTTCAACCATTCACACAATCAAAGCAGGTTAAGTCCCCGGACCACATATACAGGTAATTAATTAACACTTTTCTGGCAAACTAAAACGAGGAATTTGCTTCATGTATTGACCATTCATTCATGTTTCCACGACATGCTTTCAAGTTTCAAGTTTATTTGCAGCCAGTCATTCAGTTTCATGTTTTTCAGTCGCTATATGGGTTCATTAACTTGTGTTGACCGTGTTGTTTGGTTCTTTTGCAGCCACACCGTAATTATTCTCCTCCGGAGAACGACCTGCAAGAAGCTTAGTGAGCCACAACATACACTTGTCTGTCTAATCTATTGAACATATATTACAAGTCAATAATGCAGCACTACCAAACCACCCACGTGTCCCTAGCCAGGACAAACATATAGAACATGCGTAGCAGTGGAAAAACTTTTTCCTAATGACAACTTGGTTTAGACGATAGATCAACCAGCGACAGCGATCGAGAGTATTGGTTTTTTTAAATGGCGCGTGCTCCTAGTGCGTAGATGTCCACTGTCTGCCAATCCAGACGAGCTGGCAGGCACGCGATCGATGGCCGGTGTCGTCCACGAAGCTTCCACCGGAGGCTGCGGCGGCGCTGCCGCCAACGGCAGGAGATCATCACGGCGGCGCGTCCTGATGTTCCCGCTGCCGTTCCAGGGCCACATCAACCCGATGCTTCAGCTCGGCGACGCGCTTCACACGCGCCTCAACGCGCCGGAACCCGGAGTTCCAGTTCGTGCCGGTGCCCGACGGCGTCCCGCCCCACGTCGCGGCGTCCGGCAACGTCATCGACGTCATCGAGGCAATGAACGCGGCCATGGAGGCGGACGGCGAGGTGGCCCTCAGGGACGTCCTCGAGTCGGTGCCTCGGTGGTCGCGGACGCGGAGCGGCCACCTGCCGCGTGCATTGTCTCCGACGCCAACCTCCTCGCCGCGGCCGTCGGGCTCAAGACGCTCGTGCTGCGCACCGCCAGCGCGGCCTGCCTCGGATGCTTCTTGGCTTACCCCATGCTTCACCAAAAGGGCTATCTTCCTCCTCAAGGTCAGTTCACTAGAGCATTACTGCATCAGAGAGCATACATGATACGTAGTTTTGTTTTGGATTTACTCCTTAAATTTCAAATTTATATATATTGTTTCAGTCACAGATTTTCTAGCTGATCAGTATGTATGCTCTGTTTCAGAGTCCAAACTCTACATGCCAGTGAAAGAGCTGCCGCCGCTGAGGGTAAGGGACCTCTTCTACTCAAGCTGGAGCGACCACAAGAAAATGCGCGAACTACTCGCTCGGGCCAACGAAGCAATGAAGAATTCCTCCGGTCTCGTGATCAACACGCTCGATGCTCTGGAGCCAGCAGAGCTGAAGAGGATCCGCGAAGACCTCCACATCCCAATGGTACTTGCTCCTGGCCCTCTCCACAAGCTCTCCTCCTCTAAGCGCACGAGGAGCAGCATCACGCCGGACAAAGACGACGACTACAGCTGCATTGAGTGGCTGGACAAGCAAGCATCGGAATCCGTGCTGTACGTGAGCTTCCGGAGCTTGGCATCCTTGGACGCCAAGGAGTTCTTGGAGGTGGCCTGGGGCTTGGCCAACAGTGGCCACCCTTTTCTATGGGTGGTTCGCGCAGACTCGGTACGGGGCTTGGATGATCGTCGTCCGGATTTTCCGAATGGGTTTGAGGCTGCAGTTCATGGCAGGGACAAGGTGACCCGGTGGGCGCCGCAGCAGGAGGTGCTGGCGCACCCTGCGCTCGGTGGGTTTTGGACCTACAGCTGATGGAACTCGACGCTGGGGAGTATTTGTGAGGGCGTTCCGATGATCTGCAGGCCTCAGTTCGCGGATCAGATGATGAACACGAGGTATGTGGTGAACACATGGGGTGTCGGGTTGGAGCTGGAAGGTGAGCTTGAGAAAGGCAAAATAGGGAAGATTATTAGGAAGCTCATGATGGAAAGGGAGGGAGAGGAGATGAGGGAGAGAGCTAAGGAGCTCAAGAAGATTGTAGGAGATTGTTTGAAAGATTGTGGGACTTCACAAGATGCAATTGACAAGTTGGTGGATTACATACTTTCAATGTGATCTTTGTGTGCTGCCTATACCTTTTTTTGGCAGCTCAAGAATCTGAATTGTATTTTTATTCAGGCATTCTAGGATTGAGGTGGTTTATACATACAAAGAGTACGGTTGGAATCAAGTATATCATCTAAAAAAAGATGGAAAATTAATTGTGCAGAGCAGTGCAAGAAGTTCCAAGAATTTCTATTGCTCATTACCAATGATAGAACTTCAATGTTGTACTCCAGTGGCAGATCTAGAATCGGCCCTGGCGAGTTGGGCTGAAATTTCCCTTATACTTTTAGCCCATGAGAGTTTTTGGGAAGATTTGAAGGCGAGTTCAGCTAAAATCTCCCTTGTGTTTCTAGCCTATGAAAGTTTTTGGGCAGATTTGAAGGCGAGTTGGGCAGAAATCTCCTTTGTTTTTCTAGCCCATGGTAGCCCCCAGCCCCTTGGATCCACCAATGTTGTAGTCTACAGGTTGTAGTTTCTACCGCTTTTATTTCCATCTGTTTTTTTTGTTTTGAAACAAACCGAAGAGTGGAGTAGCTAGACATTGTTTCTTTAGCTTGCACCCGTTCAGAGGACAGGGGAAGGAGTTGAGACTGTGGCAAAATGCTTGGTGACGAAGGTGCAGCGTTAGTCCAAAGTATTTTTTTAACCTGTAGCGAACCTAAATTTTCGGACCTTTTTCTATATGAACATGATACTACTAGTACTAGTACTACCCATTGGTAGTATATACACATATATACAATATGATACTACTAGTAAACCTATCGGCAGCTCAAGAAGGTGACGACGGGGAAAGAGGTCGCGCTGGTGATAGAGAAGGCTTAGTCGGTGGCCTCCCTAACCGGCGGCTCCGAGAAGCTCGCCTTGCTGCCTTGGCGTGGCTGGCAGTACCTTTCAGAACCATGTGTAGGGGAGGGCAAGGGACAACAATGGGAGGACGAAGGCGGCGACGCATGAGGGGGTAGGGGGAGCCTGATGGGAGTGGCGAAGGTTGATGATGAGAATTGATCCACCATAGGCGCTTGTTCTCCTGGCTGAACCTTATAATGATGTAGATTGTCGGAGGGCCTATGGTCATTGCATCTGCTGCGCGCACGGAAGAATTGCTCGATGTGGAGATCTCGGGCACTGAAGTTTCACCTAAAGTTCTCACATTTTTAATTAGTGTTGGTGCAAGTAATTAAAGTAGGGATGATATATATACAAGATATCAAGGTGTTCTGAACTATGCAAGATTGTATGAAACAAATAGACAAAGCAACATTATCCCTTAAAGCTTGAATGTCAATGGAACGAGCCAATTTCAAGGGGCGAGGAATGGCATGCACAACGTCATTGGCTGACAAGCTGATGAGGTCATCGATCATCACAATGACTAGGCTAATTTTGGGCCCATTCTAGTAAGCACTAGAAAGGCGAGCGCGGCTTCCCACACTTTGAAACCTTCTGGTTGTTTACATTTGTAGCTACAACGAGTCTCCTTGTTTGCTAAGATATGCCGGCTCTAAAGATAGACTATAAGATATATATGAATATTGCAAATGAAGTATCATACTCAATTATTTGAGCCAAGAGAGAGAAAACAGCAGGTGTACGTATCTCTATACCATACTCATATAGTTGTAAACACCCTCTCACAGATTACTATAGCACACTATTATATGTACAGTAAACATCCACCACCCTCCGCCGCACCGTCTCCCACCGATAGTGGACATCTTGCTTATCTCTCGCCTCACTCATGGATGATGCATACCACTTGCTCGATGGTTTGCCTCTACAACAATGTCTGTTGCTAACTAAATAACCGTGCCCAGGTTTGTACACAGATTTGCAAAATGGACAGAGATATTTGGTTATTACCCATCAGTAAAGCATCCGTATGTATGTACATAATTAGTATCATTAGAAACATGTTTGAATCTAGTTTTTAATAAATTTATTTGGAAATAAAACTATTACACATATTTTTAAAAAATCGAGTCAAACTTGCGATAGGATAGTTATTTAGGAACGGAGGAAGAATGTTTGTTGTCTTTTATCTTCCCAATTAAGTGAATGCTTCTCGGTAAGCCTGGGCGTTTGGGTTACCCGAAATTTTTAGGTCAGATAATTCGGGTAATTAAAAGTTCGGATAATAAAAATTGCTACCCCCGAAAAAACAATATCCTATTCCAATGCCGTTCCAGGCCACGTCAACCCGATGCTGCAGCTGGGCGACGCGCTCCACGCGCGGGGCCTCGCCGTCACCGTGCTCCTCGTGACGTGGCCCCGAGCGGCACCCGGAGTTCCAGTTCGTGCCCGTGCCCGACGGCGTTCCTGACCACGTCGCCGCGTCCGGGGACGTCCTCGACGTCATACACGCCATGAACGCCGCCATGGAGGCGGACGAGTCGGCGGTCCTCCGCGACGTCCTCGCGTCGGTGCTCGCGGACGACGGGCAGCCCCCGGCCGCGTGCATCGTCTTCGACGGCAACCTCCTAGCCGTGCCAAAGGCTGCCGAGACACTGGGCCTGCCGACGCTGGTGCTGACTACCAGCAGGGCCGGTCCGTAGTTTTTTTTTGGCCCGTAACATATATTTATCTGAGGCCTGGCCGAGGCTCTATTAATATATAGGTATACAAATATACTTATACACAATACAATTTTATAAGCACACGGCAACTAAAAAGTAATAGTTAGCATAAAGATCACAATATATCCTAAAGATAATAAAATAATACATAAAAATATAAATACTCACTTACTTTATCTTAAGTAGGTTCTTCTAACACTCTGTAATACAAACTCATTGATTATAGTGTTAAGATCAACCTCATCCAATAACTTCTTCTCAATACATAAAGTCGCCAAAGCATTTAGCCTTTCTTGACTCATTGTTGACCTTAAATAGTTTCTCAATAATTTCAACTTTGAGAAACTTCTTTTAGCCGATGCGACAGTCACAGGCACAGTAAATAAGATTCGATAAGCAATAGAAGCATTAGGATAACAATCCATATGTCTGACATGGTCAAAAATCCCCATAGCAGATAATTCTTCATTTAGTAAAGTGAACTTTAAAAGCTTTAATTCAGAAATAAAATCATGAACCTCGACATCAGATGAACGATCATGAGAGAGTTTCTGCAAATTTAGTGCAACACTCTTCTAGTTCATTATCACTTCATGACTTCAAGGTGCTTGAGCTCGGTAAGAATTCAAATATACCTTTAAACACCATGAACTCTTCAAATCTATCCTTCAAAGAAGTGATCGCTATATCAACCATAACAAGAAAATATTTAACTTCAAAAGCCTTTTCAGCTTCTAGAATTTGCTCTTCAAAGTCAATTTCATCGAATTGTTTCTTCCTCGTAGCATGACGTTTTATGAGAAATGTTGCCTCTACACCCATTTCAATTGCAATACCTTTGGCTATAATCAGACTAGAAGAAAACCCCTCATTCCTATACTTCTCAAAGTATTGCATTATACCTTGTATCTGCTGTAAAGTAGTGTCTATGCACATGGCCGGCGACTGCAACTTCTTGCCCACTTTGTCCGCAGCAAATAAAATATCATGCCAAATGACCATACCAAGTAGAAATTCAAAACTGCCAAGAGCATCAAAAAGATTTTTTGCATCACTTTTATCCTTAGCTTCAATGTCCGAAGCATGACGTAACTCAGACAAAGCTGACCTTAACTCACTAGCTTCATATCTTATTGGTGTAACACTTTTGATTCGACTCTCCCAACGAGTATTGAACAATGATTTCAGAATCAAACTAGGCACATGTTTAAGCAAAACATTCCACCTTTTTATAGAACTAGCAAATAACAAGCGTTGAACAATTCCAAAAAATGAAATAGCTTTCCCACAAGATTTTGTCATATCACAAAGAGTAAGATTGAGACTATGACAAGTACACGGCATATACAATGCTCTTGGATTTATATCCAGCAATCTCTTTTTTACCCCTTTGTGTGCGCCTTTCATGTTAGAACCATTATCATAGCCTTGACCTCTTATATCATTAATATCTAGTTCGAAATGATTTCATAGCATCAATCAATACATTAAAAAGCCCCAAACCAGATGTATCATCCACTTTTAGAAACCTCAAAAAGTATTCCTCAATTTTTGTTTCCTCATTGGATAAATTCACACACCGAACTAATAAAGCCATTTGTTTTTGATGGCTGACATCAGAGGTACAATCTAGGATAACAGAGAAATACTTGGCCTCTTTGACAACCTTTATAATTGAGCGTGTGATAACATCAACCAAAAGAGATATCAATTCATTCTGAATTTTATGACTAAGATAATGATGATGAAATTCTTTGTTCCGAATCCGTTTAAGGTGGTCTTGCATAATCAGATCAAATTCTGCTATCATCTCAACACAAGCTAAAAAATTACCATTACTATCATTGTAAAGCTGCTCACTACTTCCTCTAAAAGCCAAGTTGCGTTTGCTAAGAAATTTGATACTAGCAACTATCCTTAATAAAACTTGCCTCATACGTTCTTTCTCTTTATTCATCTGCTGCTGGAAATCTCTATCAAGTGTTGCCTTTTTCTGCAATCTAGTTTTCAATTCATTCCACTTTTGCATGTTACGAATATGCTCCACACTATTTTCATGTTCTCTAAGCCTGACAGTGATATGCCTCCAATTTCCATACCCATCACTTGCAAAAGAACTCAAACTTGTACTAGTGCTAGCCTTAAAGATTTTACAGCAGAAACAGAAAACCTTGTCAACGTGTTTCGAATAAACTAACCATTTTCTATCATGTACCTCTCCATTGCTTAATTTTCTAGAATAATGAGCATATGAAAAATGCCTCGACTCAGCATCTCGAGGAAATTCAATATTTTCTTCTCTTATAGGCCCTTTTTCAACTAATATATCTCTTTCTGTATTATTAAGATTGTCCCAATTACTAGGATCATAAATATTTAAAGTATAAGCCGGTTGCTCTTGCTCATTAATATCAGAAGATTGATTCTCAAAGCCACTTACATTGTCATCAATGTTGATGTTAGCGTTCTCTTCTTCATCCCCATTAGTGGCTTCGTCCACAGCAACTATTGCCAATACATCTGGATTCGTTGAAGTGGTGGCTGCGTTACTTCTGAAAATTTAATGAAGCGCTCCACTTTGTGATTGTATTAACTCGTCCACGCGCCTCTTTCTTTTCCTTTTCTGGGCCCCGGATTCAAACTTTCTGTTACTAGATGACATAATCTATAAACGCTGTAAAAAATAAAGACAACAATTAGATTATATAAAAAGAGGCTAACTACAAAGGGTATGCGAGTATGCTGTATGCGACGGGAGGCCGGGAGGGACGTGTTCGTACTGTTACTGATGCGGCGGGATGTCGAGGCTTGTTGAGGTGCCGAGGCGAAAATCTGCTCAGGCGACTAGGCAAGTTGAGGCGGCGTCGTGGGGAGCCGGCGATCTGCGGTGGCACCGCGGCAGGCCTCGGGCTCGGAAATCTTCTGCAGGCGCCAGGCGGTTACCAAAACAGAAATCACGATCTGACGAATCACCCGTGATGGAATTGGAAAATGGAAAGTCACGCCGGCGGCTGGCGTTTGGCCTCCGTGCGTGATTGTCTCTGGCTCTTGGCGTGATGCATCTGGGCCATATTGAAGTCATGGGCCAATTTGAAGTCACGTGTGGCATCAAAGAATGAAAGAAGCAATGAAATATGTGATCATGGGCCATATGCAGGTCACAAATTTGGAGGCCCTTCAAAATCGGAGGCCCGTTGCCAATGCACCGGGCTGAACTATATACGGGCCGGCCCTGCTACCAGGAACGCCGCCTGCTTCCGGTCATTAGTTGCCTACCCTATGCTTCATGAAAAAGGCTATCTGCCTCACCAAGGTGACATGTTTTACTTCAGCACAAATGGAATTTTCTTTTGGATCTAATCATCACTCCAAATTTTGTGCTATCTGTGTCATTTTTAATTTCCTCCTCTTTTTACAATTAGAGCATTGTGATAAATACTTAAGAATTTTGACAAATTATTTTTTTTACAAAATCCGTATATATTTTTAGCAAATTTTTTGACAAACTTTTATATTGAATGGCCTGAAAGTGTGCAAATAAAAAGTACAAGCTCACCCATATTTTTCACCAATTCTTCGGATGCTCCCCCTTTATTCCAAATCCAATTCGGATAGCTAAAAATAAGGGCAAATTATTCATTCCTCCGGTTGTAAAAGCAGGGGCAAAAGTCACAAACTTAAAAACGAGGTCAACATCACAATTCGTATTCACACCAAGTGCAAGAACACCATTGTCCATCCCATGATTAAAACGAATTGTGTGCACTATGGTACATAGTTTTGTGCTATCTGTAGTCGTTATTTAGTAAAAAAAAAAAATGGGAAAGGGGCAAAATCGTAAACTTTTAAAAAACAAGGTGGACATCACAATTGGTCTTGACACCACGGACAAGAACACAATTATTATCCCATGATTAAAACGTTTTATGTGCACTGTGGTGCGGTGTGTGTTTTAACTATTTGAATACTCTCGTGTCTAGAGTCGAAGCTCGATATGCCGGTGAAGGAGCTGCCACCACTGCGCGTAAGTGACCTCTTCTACACAAGCCCGAGCCACCAAGAAGCAATGAGAAGAACATTTGCTCGAGCTGCTGAAGCAGTGAAGAAGTCCTCTGGTCTAGTGCTGAATACATTTGATGCTCTAGAGACAGCCGAGGTAGAATGGATCCGCGAAGAGCTCAACATACCTCTTGTACTTGCAGCTGGTCCTTTCCACAAGCTATCATCCTTGGAGCAAGACTTCAGTTGCATTGAGTGGCTTGACAAGCATCAACCAGAATCAGTATTGTACGTCAGTTTCGGGAGCTTGGCTTCCCTAGGCTCCAACGAGTTCCTAGAGATAGCCTGTGGTTTGGCCAACAGTGGCCATGATTTTCTTTGGGTGGTTCGGCCAGACTTGGTACCGGGTTTCCTAAGCTGCATGCTCGCCTACCCGCGGCTACGCGACGCTGGCTATCTCCCCATCAAAGGCAAGTAAGTTGAAATTCTTCTCCCCACTGGATTTCGATCTCACTCAGTCAGGAATAACTCAGGCGTTGACGAGCGCTGCAGAGGAGCAGCTGGATGAGGTGGTGCCGGACCTGGAGCCGCTGCGCGTGCGCGACCTGATCCGCGTCGACGGCTGCGACACGGACGAGATGTGTGGCTTCGTCGCCCGCGTCGCCGACGCCGTCGGAGCCTCGGTGTCCGGCATCGTCTTCAACACGCTCAAGGCGATGGAGGCGTCGGAGCTCGCCAAGATCCGGCGGTAGCTGTCCCTCCCCGCGTTCGCCATTGGGCCCCTACACTTGCTGTCGTCCCATGCTTCTGTACAAGTGGAACAGAGCTTGTACACTCCCGACCTCAGCTGCCTGGCATGGCTGGACGCGCACCCGGCGCGCTCCGTGCTGTACGTGAGCCTCGGGAGCCTGGCCTGCGTCGACCGCTGCGTGTTCGAGGAGATGGCGTGGGGGCTGGCCGGCAGCGGTGTGCCGTTCCTTTGGGTTGTCCGGCCGGGCATAGTCACCGGCGGCGGTGGCGGCGGGGAGGAGGAGGTTCCACCATTGCCAGTTGGATTCAGCGAGGAGATCAGGAACAGAGGGAAGGTTGTCACTTGGGCGCCACAGAGAGAGGTGTTGGCGCACGCAGCCATTGGAGCATTCTGGACACACTGTGGATGGAACTCGGTACTGGAGATCGTCTGCGAAGGCGTGCCCATGGTTGTTCAGCCGTGCTTCGCGGACCAGATGGTGAACGCGAGATAGCAGTGGGGTGTTGGGCTGGAGATTGGTGAAGTCTTGGAGAGGGAGACGGTCGCCAAGGTGGTGACCAGAGTGATGGTCGGGGAAGATGGACCTCTGATGAGGGAGAGGGCGCACCGTCTGCAGATGCAGGCATCTGCTGCTACAAGTTTGGACATCAACAGCCTAGTCCAGTACGTAATGTCCCTGTGAACAGCGAACATGTTCGAAATTTGAATGACTTCGGCATCAATTTGCAATGTAATGGACATGTTTGCAAATTCGTCGAACAATGCAACGTGTTGTGCTCTCTCCTGTAACCGTGAGCAAATTGAAGGAACCATGTTAGCATTCGTGCCGAGGCCTTCGTGTATTGATGCACGGTCGTCCTCGAGTATCGAAGTCATTTCGCGTGTTATGCTTGGACGCATCATCTCAATTAACGAATGCGAATGAATCAATGAATTATAAGAAACTACCATTGCGTAGACATAGATATTCAATTTAATCGCATTATTTCGAGCATTACTAGTTGATGGAATATGGCAGAAAGATTCGTCTTCTTCTCCTGATCCTGTCCTACATTTTTTTCTATATTATTGCCATGTTTGATTCCTTCATTCCGAATAATTATGATCACAGCCTGCAAGAGAGAAATGGCCACCTGCGACCGCCGCCGCTATCGCGTGCTGTTGTTCCCGCTCTCATACCAGGGCCACATTAACCCCATGTTCCAGCTCGCCGGCCTCCTCCACAGGCGCGGCTTCGCCATCATCGTCTTCCACACCCACCTGAACGCCCCCGACGCGTCCCGCCACCCTGCCTACAACTTCGTCCCGGTCCAGGACGGCATGCCGGCGCATCATCAGGTGACCGCCGAGCGCATACTGGAGCTGAACCGCGCGCTGTTCCGGGAGCGCCTGGCCGCGATGCTGGAGAAGGAGGTGGAGGACGTCGCGTGCCTGGTCGGCGACGCGCACCTGCTGACGCTGCTGGAGGTGGCGCACGGACTCGGCGTGCCCACAGTGGTGCTGCGCATCACCAGCGCCGCGTCCTTGCGCTGCTTCCTGGCTTACCCCATGCTCCATGAAATGGGTTATCTGCCTCCCCAAGGTAACTTTACAAGATAGAGATGTTTCTTTTTTTCAGAGAAAGTTCAAATAAATGAGTCTAGCTGCATCTTGTTTGAGGTCATACGATGTTTATGCATTTATCTCTAAACTTAAC
>CM041631.1:52590954-52606512 GCA_023333625.1 Bothriochloa decipiens
CTTGTTTGAGGTCATACGATGTTTATGCATTTATCTCTAAACTTAACCAAAGTTAATGAAGTTTGATTTAACACAGTGTTAAAAATGCTATACGATTTGGAACGCAAGAGAGTATTTACATATGCAATTATCTAGGGTCAAATTGGACCACTTGAAATCCTAATTTAAATAAAAATAGGAGATCAAGAAGTCATGGCCTCTTATATAAACAATGTTGTTAATTTTGAGGAAAATTGATAATTGGAGGAATAAAAAGACAATGTAAGCAAAAAGAGAAAGACGTTATCTCTTACCTCTTATGTGTTATTAATGGTATACAATGTGATACATGATCTAACTTTATACATACTATGTTTTAATTAGAGTCGAAGTAGTACATGCCGGTGAAGGAGTTGCCACCGCTACGGGTAAGGGATCTCTACAACTCAAACACGGGCGATAATGAAGCAGTGAGAAAATTGGTTGCTGGAGCCAGTGAAGCAGTGAAGAACTCCTCAATAGTCTAGTGATCAACACGTGTGATGCCTTGGTGGCAACCGAGCTCGAGAGAATCCGTGATGAACTCAACATCCCCCTAGTACTTGTTGTGGGTCCTCTCCACAAGGTTTCTTCTGAGAGCATGGGGAGTAGTTTACTGAACCAAGACTATAGTTGCATTGAGTGGCTGGACACGCAGCCATCCAAATATGTGTTGTATATGTCAGCTTTGGGAGCTTGGTATCCATGGACTCCAAGGAGTTCTTGGAGGTAGTTTGGGGTTTGGCAAACAGTAGCCTCCCTTTTCTATGGGTGGTTCGCCCACATTTGCAGTTGAGGGCAGAGGAAAGTTGATCCAATGGGCGCCGCAGTAGGAGGTGTTGCCACACCAGGCAGTGGGCGGGTTTTGGACTCACTGTGGATTGAACTCTATATTGGTGAGTATTAGTAAGGGCACTCCAATCATATGTAGGCCCTACTTCGCAGATCAGATGATGAACGTAAGGTACGTGGAGAAAATTTGGGGTGTAGGGTTTGAGCTCGAAGGTGAGCTAGAAAGAGGCAAAATAGATAAGGCTATTAGAAAGCTAATGAAGAAGAGGGAGGGTGACGGGATGAGGGAAAACGCGAAGGATATAAAGAACAAAATGGAAGACTGCTTGAAAATTGGACAAGGTTAACGTGCAACGGGTCGCACAAACATCAAGCGCACGACCCTGCTGAGATGCTGACACATGTTGTGGCAGAACCTCCTAAATCATATGGCCCATATGCACGATTATTGTCTAAACATACTCCAAATAACCATGAATGTGTTCCATACGACTTAAAAAGTCTGTCGGGTAAATCCCGAATCATCCACAATTCTCCGAGCAGGATCAATCGTTATAAAGAGGCATTGCATTATTACAACAGTTTGATATAAATAATATACATCGGAGTAAAATAGCGGAAGACTTACAACAACATAAGTTTACAAACCTTTGAGTTTCAAATATTTACAACCATAAGTTAAAATTGCACAAACCATAATAGTAGTGGAGTAGCAGTAGATAATTTTATTATAATACCAAACGATAAGCTCTGCCCAGGAGCTAAACATCTTACTCGTCGTCACTTTCCTCGACGACTGTCATGCAGCAGGACGCAAAGCACTCCTGCCTATGAGGCTCACCTGCAACAAGGGTTCAACAAACCCTGAGTACAAAAGTACTCAACAAGACTGACCCGACAAAAAAGAGGGGTGAAGACTCAAGAAATGCAGGCTAGAGGGACAAGGTAAGGCTTGTAAGAGATAAGAAATTTTTGCGGAAAAGCTTAACAGAAAGTAAAGTTTATTTTGATCTAGCTCCAATTACCAACCAACTTCATTATTGAACCTTAGTCATTATTCAAGTTGTTACTACGATGATGAACACCGATCGAGTCTTCTTCTCCGAGAAGCAACGGCGATTCGAATCCATTTTCATACCCAGCTGGGACCTAGATTACTGGGATACCGGAGACTTTAACTCCGATGCATACTAGATCACAGATATACCGGGATAACAACCACAGCCATATATCACCACATGATACATCTGAGCTCTTCTGCCCCGTGCACCGATATACATGAAAACTTAAACCCACAGTATAACACACTATGACATATGTGGGGACTCTGGCCCACTATATGTCACTTCATGATATGCGTGGGGACTCTGGCCCACTACATACCACTTCATGCATGTGGATTTCTAATTTCTCGATATCACCAGTTCACCAACGGACGGGACCTAGGGCATCAACAGACGAAAACACTACAGAGGGACTCCATTCCCAGTGCAAATTAGCCGTCCGGACTCGATTTATTAACTATCATCAAGATTCCAATCAGAAAAACCAATCTCATCTTTTTTATTCTTTTACTCTTGAACACTTAACTAATTAAGCAGGGTTAAACGTTACTACTTATCTTCCAAAGTAGGTAACAAGGAATAAGGAAATAAGACAGGTAATGCAATTGGTGGGTTTTCACTCAACTCCTAATACTTAATGCAACATATCATAGCTGAAGCGATAAAACTTTTTTAAATAGAATAAGGTTTGAATGCATCCGGGGCTTGCCTTGATGTTCGGGGTAGACAGTCTCTAACTCTGGATCAACTCCCGATTCCTGAATCTGCTCGTCCTTGGGATCTAGTGCGACAACGTTAACTCTCCGTTAACGAAAACTATTCGATAATTGATATGCTTTAACATGATGGAATAGTAAACATGGTGCTCGATGGATGCATGATCAGATTAAAGGCTTGAGTACAACTTTTCTTCACGATAAAGTTGCAAGCCAACAAAACTTCGCTTATCAAGCTTATTAGGGTTAACTACGCCATTTAAGAAATTAATTAAACACATGAAATAACATTGATTAAGCCCTAATGACATGATTAAGGTAAGCGCAAACAATTAATTAAAGTGCCAAAGGTCATTAGGGTTAATGACCTAAGGTCATAAATCAAACCCAAAGTCAAACAAATCCTATAATGATTAACCTTAACTAAAGGGGTTAATTAATTATTTAAAAGCATAAAATAAAGGTATAAAAATTAAAGTAGTATAATTAAGCATAAAATTTTATTTTGAAAAGCTCTTGGCCTAATTAGATGGAAAACAAATTTCAGAATTAAAAGCCATTTATTTTATTTATTAAAAATCATTGAAGGTCCATTTTTCAATTAAAAGGGCTAATTTTAACATATGCAAAAAGTACTCAAATTTGGTATTTCATATTTTTTCTAGGTAGATGACATCATAAAGAACACACACAAAAATTTTTAGAATTTTTGGAGCTATACATGAATTATTATGATTTTTCAAAGAAAATAGCATTTAAAACATTTTCTAAAAATAGAAAAAGAAAAAGGAGCACAGTGCTCCCGCGCTGACCAACGGCCCGCCGGTGGTTGACCGGCGATTACTCGCCGACGGCGAGGTCTCCGGTGACAAGGTCTATCCCTACAGGCTCATCTCGATACAGCGAGTCGATTGAGGTAGCTAATGGCGCGGCGGGGCGACGACGGCACCCACGCCGGCGGCCATGGCGGCGCGACGGAGCTCGGGCGCGGCGGCGAAGCTCACCGGAGCTATTTTTGGTGATGATGACTACATGGACATACACAGGGCACTCAGGCGAACCGCAATTGCAACAAAATGACACCGTCCCCTGTCCCTAGCCAAAGTGGCAACGCGCGCGGCGGAGCGGCATGGCCATGCCGGCGGCAAGCTATGGTAACCGGCGGCTACATCACGGAAATGATGAAATTGATAGCGTAGATAGCTATAGGAGCCCACCACGGGCACAGTGCGCTCGAAGATGAAGGCTCGGAGTGGCTGAGTCGAGCTGCGGTCGTCGGCGCTGATGGCGGCGGCGGCGCTCCGACGGCAAGAACGGCGTCACGGGGTATCCTGTGCACCAGAGAGCGAACCATGGTGCGCATTAGGAGCAGGCGAAGATGGAAAACATGACAGGAGGGTTAATGGACATATGTTTTCACCCTGTGCGGCGGTCGACGGCGAAAGAGCTCGCGGCGGCTCGGCGACCGGCAGCGAAGAAGACGACAGCGCGCAGGCAGCTTGGGCGAGGAGATCAAGCACGAGCTAGCTCAAACTGACCGTAAGGATGTGGCGGAGCTAATGGCAAGAACAATCGGGGGATGATGGAGCGATGGCGGGGAATTTAGGCGGCGAAGCGAGGTCGTCGGCGGTGACGAGCAGGAGGAAAAAAAGGAAGATGACGGCCGGCTACACCTATATATAGGACGACGGCGAAGTATGTTCGATCGACATGCGCACGGTGAAGCTTCCCGCGGTCGGGGCGAGCTGGCGGTCAAGCATGTGCACGGCGGTGGACGGCGGCGCGGGTTGAGAAGCCGGCGATGGCGGCCGACTATAGGTTTCGGTACTGTTCGCAAAAATTACAGAAATGCTATTCATTTAAAAAATATAAATTACTCCAAAATTTATATAAGAACTTAAAAATCCCCAAAAATATCATTTGCATAACTTTTCAAGAGCTACACTTTTCCTTTAACAGGCATCCTCAAATTCTATTTGGATTTTGAAATTTGAATTCAAATTCAAAAAGGGGATAAAATCCTAGAAACAAACATTTGAAATTACTTTTGATTTTTCAATAAAACTTGAAAATCTTCAAAACTATGAAATGTTTAACTTTCCAAACCAAACCTTTTTCATATACAAAATTTTCCAAAATGATGCATAATTTTTGAATTATGGTTTTAAAATCAAAAAGGGACAAATGGTGAAAAACTGTATTTTTAAATTCATTTGAAATTTCTTTTGGAAACATAAAAAACTTTATATACCAACTTTTTAGCTCTTATCAAGATATACAAATTATCTTTTTAGAGTATCTCCAAATTCTTTATAGATTTTGAATTACATAAAAGGGGGTAAAACTACATTTTAGAATAAAGAGTTTTTTTTTGAAATTGAATTAAATCTCGATTTGGTTTCTAACTTAATTGGTTGGTCATTAGTGATCACAAACATCATCCAAGGATATTTTTAGGTCATTGACCCAATGACACCCTTGGTTTACCAAATCGACTTTCGAAAAATACTTTATAGCTTTCCAATTTGAATTTAAATTTGAATTGCAAGGCTTGGGAATAAGCTTTGAAACCCAAATTCAACTTCAAATATGGAAACAAATTTTTAAGGGTTGAACTTAGGTTTATATACTATGCTTGACACTAGTGTAAACACGGTTTACACCTCAAGTACATAGAATATAAACCAAGTATTTGTGATGACATTCAAAAATAGGGTTTTATCATTTCATGTGACAAAACATTTCAGAAACACAATCAACCTATAAAATGTAAACTTGTTTTAGTTAATGCACATTAAGGTTGACTTAAACATAAATGTTTTACAATGCATATGATGACATGGCACGTTTTAGTTAATATAACACCAGAGGTGTTACACATGTCTAGAAAAACAACAAAGCCTATCGCAAACACAGAGCGCGGCTTGCCTGTCTCCAAACACCGTTGGACGCCTGGAACCCTGCACAACACGGTGCCGCTTCGCCCTCTAAGGCTTACGTGGCCAATTCCATGTACATTTCCCAACCACAGGTTGGCCTAACGTAAGCAAAAAGAAAGTTAGAATTAAAAGAATTTATTTAAATTGCTATAACTCATGAATGGTGTATCAGTTGCAGTTCCGTTTACACCGGTGTGTTCTATGTGATGATTTGCCTATGTTTTAAAGACTTTTATTTTAGTAGCAATTTATGTGTAAAAAATTGTTAAAAATTATGAAAACTAAAAACATAAAGGATGACTAAAAGCTAAAACTAAGAAAAAAAATTAAATAATTTGACTGAAAACTAAAACTAAAAACACAAAATAGAAACTTGACTAAAAACCAAAAGACAGACTGAAAAAAGCTAAAAAAGACTGAAAATGAAAATAACAAATATTTAAAAATTGACTGAAAATTAGAACTAAAAAATGAAAAAAGATTGAAAATAGATAAATGGTAATAGAAACCAAAATTGAAATTGACAACAACAAAAAAAATAAAATTTGACAAACAATTTTTTTGAAAGAATGTAATATTAAAGTTGTTACATGCTTAATACATGAGTTGCTACATGTTTAATACATAAATTGCTACACATTTGTTAATATTCATAATTTGTTGGAAGGTTTATAAGTTGCTACACGCTTAATACATAAATAGTTGTTACATAACTTTTTATTTTGGTACATACCACAAAGATAACTTTAGCATAAATAATATTTTGGTATAAGAAAAGGAAGGAAGAAAGTCTAATCATATCTAGACCTCCTTGTTCTTCTAACAATTATCCAGATGTGTTTTATGTACATGAATATGAAAGGGATAGATCTCTATCCTATGTTTATGGAGGATCTGTAGACTGTATATTGGGCCGGACATATATTGGCACAGAACATAAGAGTAAAAATTCAAAAGAGCAACAATTTATTTGAACCCTATTGGGTGGTTAGCAACATGCAAAATAAAGTTGATTGAGTCTAATGGTTCTCGCTCCCTGAACTAGATAAGGTGAAGTTACAAGATGCTCTTGTTGGTGGCATTTCTTCTACCGAGGTTCTAAATCTCTAAATTATTTATAGAGCTACTACATATTTTCATCATGCCCTTAGATATTTAGGCTAAACCACCTAACTCTAGGGGAAAAATGGTCCAAGTCTTGATCGGTGCACATGCAATGATCACATCCTCTTCACAACTTTGCTTCACCTTGACAAGCTTTGCGATGATACCATGTGCCTGCTCCCATTCACATCGGAACTCCAACCAGATAATTTTAAGGCCCAAACCCAAGAAAAGTCCACCGATGGTTGTTTTGAGGCCCAAACCCAAGAACCAAATCGTCCACATCTAGTTTTGTGACAAAAACCAACAAACCATCTTTCAATGGTCTTGTGGCACAAACAACCAAACTGTACTCCACTGGTTCTAAGGACAAAACCACAAACCCCATTGGAGAAGTGTATCGCTACACCTCCTCCACTCTCTCGGCACATGTCACCAACGTCTTCGAACCGCTTGATCACCAAGTCATCACAAAGTTGACACACAAGGGAAGATATCAACCTTGTGTTCGTAGGTGGCTATGGGAGAAGTCCATGAAGGTATGTGACACATTAATCAGCTCTAAAAATGATGTGGTTGTTAATAGAGTCGGTTTCTATTAGTGTACCACAATGGACATTTGTTTTTTATAATACAAAGGTTGCAAGGAGTGTCAATTGTTTGGTAATACTTAGTTGGTGCTTGTTGCAGTGTCACATCCTATTATCAAGCCATGGCCTTTACGTGGTTGCGGGCAAGACTTCATTGGCCAAATTCATCCCCTATCATCAAAGGGCCATGTTTTTATCTTCATTGCTATATATGGATTATTTCACCAAGTGGAATGATGAGGTTCCTTTGAAAAATATGGAACACAAGGAGGAGATTGAGTTTATTACCCAGCATATCATACATAGATTCAACATACCACAAATATTAACTACAAATTAAGCAACATCATTTGTGTCAAAGGAGGTCATGGATTTTGCCAAATAATATGAAATCAAGTTGCTTGGTTCATCTTCGTACTATGCTCAAGCTAATGACCAAGCTATGTTTATTAATAAGACTTTGATCAAGCTGAACAAGAAAAAGATAGAGGACAACCCAAGGAGGTGGCATGAGGTTTTGTCCGAAGCTCTATGGGCATGTCAGACAGTGTTATAAAGGTTACTCCTTTTGAGTTGGTATATGGACAAGTAACAATGTTATATGTCAAGGTAAATTTGGATGCATATATCTAGGCTTGCTATACAAAATGATCTATTAGTTGGTATGTGCAGAGATTTGATGATGAATCAACGTGGTGACCAATAAGAGAATCAAAGCTCTAAGGATATGGAGAAGGACAAAGACTGAGTTGCCTAGGCATAAAACAAGAAAGTTAAAAGCAAATCATTCAAGTTGAAGATTTAGTGTGGAAGACCATACTACCACTTGGCATGAAGAGCAACAAGTTTGACAAATGGTCGCCAAGGTGGTAAGGTCCTTTTAGAATGATCAAAGTTGTATTTGGAAATTCATATATGTTGGAGGCATTGCAAGGTGATGGTCTCATAAGAGAAATCGATGGAAGATATTTGAACGAGTATTTTTCAAGTGTTTGGCAAGAATCCTAGAATGTTGTCTAAGAAATGCCCAATACATGTATTGCCCTTAGAACAAACTAGGTGATACCCCGCGCGTTGTTACGGGTATTTCGAATAATTTAAAAGATATTACACTATTTATATTTATAGTTATACGAATAAAACTAAGTTAAACTATTTTAATAAATTATTTGACATATCTTTATGAATACTAATAAAAAAGTTACTATAGAGACGATTAAATTCAATTTACAGAAAACGATGGTTCAGACCGACGCTATGCCATCGTTCCAGGCTTCTTTTAATTCGTCTTAGTTTTTCGGGGCATAAGCAGTCTTCCCAGTCAAGCGCAGCATTCATTAGATCCTCGTCGTTTACGCCAAGGAGGCTCACGCCATTATTTATTGCGATGTTCCATTATTTATTGCGATGTTCTTCAGTAAATCAGATATCTCTTGTTTCAGTATAAAACCTTTTCTAAAAATAGTCTTTTCTAGCGACAGATAAACAACCGACTCTAAAAAAGAATTTTCAGCAACGGTTGTTTTAAGTAGCCCGATACTAAACAATCATATTCAGACACGGTGAAGTTGTGCCAACCGATACTGAAGAAGAACGAACAGAGTCGGACCACTTTAAACAACCGGTCGTAAATAGAATCGTCGCTGTGCAGCTACACGCCCGTTCCGTTCTGCATAACTGTACTACGGCCATTCTGTTGCCGTAGATGAAAACAGCTCGCCGGCACCATCGCCGGGAGCGAGCGGAGGTGGAGGAGGCCAAGAAGCCCAAGCCCGGCGTGGTGGAGGTCGGCGGCGACGGCGACGCCGACGGAGCCAGCATGGAGGCCTCGACCTGCTACCGCGGAACCACGACGGCAGCTCTCTAGCGGCAGGCGTGTGACTGGACGATACTGGCGAGGCCGCAACAGCGCTGGCGGGCGCAGCCCCAGGCCCAGCCCCAGCCATCGGAGCTCGCGTGGCCAGGGCCCATGGCAGAACGAGGGAGCACACACGGCCACGGCAGAGACAAGCGTGGGGCCAATCGACGCGGGCGAGGGTGCAACAGTGCCAGGCGTGTGCAGCCCCAACCCTAACCACCGGAGCTCGCACATCCATGATTGGCGGCGGTCCCAGCCACTGGAGCTCGCGCAGCCATGGTGGATCGACGGTGAAGGCAGGCGTCGGGGCAGCAAGTTGGTGGCGAGTTCCGTGGTGGCCGGGCCACACGCGGCCAGCACGTAGGCGTCGCTTCCCTGGATGACTGCCATGGCAAGCACACACCATCACCATGGCTGCCCACCTACATCCAAGGAACGAACAAGAAAGAAACAGAGAGGATAGAAAATGGAGAGAGTTCGAGAGATGAGAGTAATAAATAAAGAGATAAGGTTATTGTTGCTCCCGTGAGAAGATAAAGATGGAGTGGGGAAGAGATCGAGGTGCGTGGGTCCTACGCACGTGGATATTTACAGGAGCCATTTTGAATGACAGGAGCGTGCAGCGAATCTGAACCGAAAATTTCGAAGAGCGTTGTTGCTTTTAGAGGCGGTACTTTTGAAAAATTCATCTTCAAAAATAAATTATTAGAGACGGCTTGCCTCTAAAATTACATATTTTTAGAGACGGTTGTCTTAACAGAGTCACCTTTGAAAATCGATTTTTAGAGACGGTTGTTTTAATAGAATCGTCTCTGAAAATCACATATTTTTAGAGACGGATTTCTTAATGAAACGGTCTTTAAAAATTGATTTATAGCAACGGTTGTATATCTACTGTGCCTCCCACAAAGGTTAGTGATGGCGTGCTATGTAAGCCGACTCTGTTAAAAATAGAGGACGTTACTGATGTAACTTTTTGTACTAGTAGAACAACTAAATGCATGTCAGTGTATGAAGAGAAACGATTATAATTATATGTGCTAGTTTGCTATAATTACAAATTATAGTAGATTGTTGATGTGGATAGCTTGTATGTTAAGAGAAATTAATTACAACTTATTATGGATTGTTTAGTGGATTGTTGACGTGGATAGCTTGCATGTCAAGAGAAATCCCTAGTGGGGTTTATCTTTATAGGAGATATAGATATGGATGATGTATACGTCATCCTCAGATGCTAGATAGTCGATGACTTGGGTGTTATTGCTATTTTGCTTTTATTTTTTTAGGTTCATACTATATTTACCTAAAAATATGGGGCATATGTTGACATGCTTCGATTGGAATTGTGGTGCACCATCAAGTTCCTGATGATAAGAGCATGCTGGAAAATATTTGGTCTAACAAAAATCAAGACAGAAAGAAAAAAAAAGGAAGAAGGAAAGTGCACCTGCCCCTACCCAAACTATGGCCAATTTCACTATCTCAGAACTGGCCACCAGGGCGGTTCCTGCCATAGATGGCCCATGTTGAACTCATGAAAACCAGCCACGCTGGTTTGCCTGCCTATTCCGAGCCGGATGGTTTTGAGTTTGGCTTTGGATCTATTTTTTGCATGAGAAAGTTAGACAACGTGATTTGGACATGTTTACTACTGGGATAAGACCATCCCTCTCTATATATAAGTGAATCACGGTTGATTGAGTATCCCACTTCCTATCGCCAAAAAACACAACACATGCCTCTTTTCCACTACTTTCTCTCTATCTAAACTATTCATCACGTCTCCCAGCAATGAGATTTGGGTGAAGAATGAGCTCAGCATCAAGTTGTACCAGGCGAAGAACATTCTTATTGTGATCAAGTTTGTTTGCAATCATGGGCGCGCCAGCCCTTGATGTCATGTGATTCAATTAGGTGTCAACTAGATGATGTGGATCAAGTTGGTTATTATAAGGACATAATATTATCATCATATTTTGTTATCATATGCCTAAGTTGATAATGTCATATTGCTTGTGCATATTTAAATTAAATATATGGGCTAAATTGATTTGGCTAGTGTCCAAAAATATAAATAGTACAATCCATTATTGTCCAAATGTTCATGGCATAAGGGATATTTCTAATTTTTTGTTGGTGTGGGGTGGGCTGTGTTATGCCTATACTGATGCCAAATTAACATATCATTTACTTTCTCTCTCTAACAACCGTCTAACATATTTAAGCCGTCAATAATTTATACAAAAGCTAAAAATACAATTCAATCGCAATGAAGGAAAGCCATTATAAGGTTTATCAATACGTTTGAACTTATCAGCACAGTTTATCAGTTATGATATAATAATTTTTCTCTTATAAAAAAGCAATATTAGCTGGCTTATCAGCCGCCTAAACATTCAACAAATTTTCTCTCGGGCCATAACATTCAACAAACTTTCTCTAAAATCATTACTAACTCAACTCAACTAATAAAAGAGAAATAAAAAAGGCTTAGCCAATTAGCCGCTTGGTTTCTTGTCACGCTCCACTACAGTCCGCAAGTCAGAGACAAGTCATCCAGTGGCAACATAAAAACTGTGTACGCAAAACTATGAAAGCACAGATCTCGTGGAGGACTAGGATACATCGAACACAGTAATAAGAGACAAAACAACGTCACATGGCCACCTGAAGACATCGAGACTGCTGAAACAGTATCCAAGAACAGCACCACGTGGCTGCTCTTGTACCAAACACTTCACAGTGTCAGTATGTGGTGTACTAGCTTGTCCACGCTCGTCCTGGACGACCCATCCATGGCCATGCACTCCGCCGCGCTGCGCTTGAGCTCCCGCGCCCTCCGCCGCAGCCCGTCGCCGGGCTCTCCTGGCCCCATCATCGTCGAGATAGCCGCCTCCACCTTGCCCCTCTCGAGCTCGCCGTCGAGCGTGAGGACCGTCCGCCACACGTCCTCCACTTACCTCGCGTTCCCCATCTGGTCGCCGAAGCACGGGCGGCACAGGACCGGCACGCCGGCGCACACGCTCTCCAGCGTCGAGTTCCAGCCGCAGTGCGTCCAGAACGCGCCCACGGCGGGGTGCGCCAGGACCTCCTCCTGCGGCGCCCAGCTCACGACCACGCCCCGCCCGCGCGTCGCGGCGTCGAAGCCGTCGGGCAGGCGTGGTGGCGCCGCGTCCGCCTCGGACGACGGCGGCGTGCCGCGGACGAGCCCCGGACGCAGCACGCACAGGAACGGGTGGCCGCTGTTGGCTATGCCCCCAAGCCGTCTCCACCAGCTCGGCGGCGGACATGCTCGCGAGGCTGCCGAAGCTGACGTAGAGCACGGACGCCGGGGCCTGCGCATCCAACCACTCGAAGCAGCCGCGGTCCTGCAGGAGCAGGCTGCTCGACGCCGCTGGAGACAGCTTGTGGAGCGGGCCGACGTCGAACATGGGCACGCCGACGCCGAGGTCTCGCCGGAGCGACGCCAGCTCGCGGGACTCGAGCGCGTCCACGGTGTTGAGGATGACGCCCGAGGAGGTCGTCACCGCCGTCACTACACGGGAAAACGCCTCGCTTATTACGCCGTGTGGTGGGCGCTGATGGTGGACGGCAGGTCCCGGACGCGGTACGGCGGCAGCTCCCTCACCGGCGCCTCCAGCTGCGACTCTGCCACCACCGATGGAACAAGCAGGAGCCAGCATGCATGAGTTGTGTACGTTCCAGTGCTGCGCTCGCCATGGATGAGTGCGTGTGCGTACGTACCTTGCGCCGACTGGTACCCCATGTCGCACAGCACGGGCAACGCCGGGAACATGCGGAGGCTGGCAACGCTGCCGGTGCGCAGCACCAGCGTGGGCACGCCGAGCCCCCGCGCCACGTCGAGCAGCGTCAGCAGGTGGGCGACGGCGACCAGGCACGCCACGTCCTCCCCCGGCGCCGCCGCCTGCTGCTGCGCCGCCAGCAGGGCGGCCAGGCGCTCCCGGAACGGAACCTCGCAGGCGCGGTACAAGGCGAGGATGTGCTTGTAAAGGGTTACCTGCAAGACGCCCGAGCTGCCGCCCTCCGGCAACAAGCAGTCGGAGACGGCGGGTACGGAACGAAGTCGTAGGCAGAGTGGCGGGACTTGTCGGGGGCGTTGAAGTGGGTGTGGAAGACGGTGACGGCGAAACCGCGGGAGTGGAGGAGGCCGGCGAGCTGGAACATGGGGTTGATGTGGCCCTGGTACGGGAGCGGGAAGAACAGCACGCGGCGACGCCGGTCGCCGGTGGCCGTGTGTCCTCCTACGGAACCCATACCCATTGACGGGTCTTGTGAAACCTTGGATGTGTGGTTGCTGCCGACTTACCGTGCTCTGGTTCTTATAGAAAGGTTAGTCTCCGGTGGACATATATTTCGGGCCTGTCATACTCAGCACGTGTGTGTTTTTTTGTTTGTAGCACGTGCGTGTTCTCAGGCAAAAAACACACGAATCTTAAGAATACACAAATTTGTGTGTTTTATAGTATTATAGCACATAAATTTTATCAACTTGATAGTAAAAAAAATTCATTTGTTATTCCTATAACTAGCACACAAAAAATAATAAAGTAGAAAATCATATGTTTTTTAAGAAAGTAGTACATAAAATTGTAATTGTACAGCTTGTACTTGTACTACTTGTATTTGTACTTGTATAAATATAATTCTGTTCTACTCTTTTATAATCAATTTTTAAAACAAGGTCTAGGCCTGTCCTATTTTCTTATTTTCCAAACAAGGTCCAGAATCTGTCTACAAAGCCCGTCTGTCCTAATTTGGTCTTATATTGTTGCAGCCCAGGAACCTAACGAGAATAAAAGAACCATGTCAACAACTATAAACCCAAAAAAGCCCAGCAACCATACTAGTGGCCTTATATATCACCGACTTGGCAAAGAAAAAAGCCTAAACAGATCAGCCAGATCTGTTCCTCACGCAGAGAAGGGGAAAAGGGGACAAATCCCCACATCACAAGAGGTGGAAACGAAGGAATCATCACAAACCAGTAGGAGAAACTAACCTCAGGATAATTAGAGGTCAGCAAATAGCATTTCTATCAAATCCTTCTCCTTGTTCCATTCTGTTTATGCCCAGCAAACACCAATTCTGGATCCATCAATTCTTCAATTCTTGATCTGAAACAAGTTGTATAGAGTTATTGCAAGTGATTAGACCAACATATGCCTATTGCAGTGCTAATTAAAATTTGCATATCCTGAGATCCACAATTGCATTCCTAATTTGATGCAAATTATATTGTAACCCAATGCAATTGGGCTAGTCTTAATATTTTTATTTGTCTAGAAAAAGAGCAGTATGCCTAGTAGGAACATGTTAGTGAGAGATTAAGCCAATGTACCTAAATGTTTGTGCTAATATACAGTACTCATTGCACTAAGTGTATAGGTTTTATATCTGGAACAAGGAGAAAAGAAGGAAATCAAAAAATCCATGGGAGCAACAACTGACTTCAGTAGAATCAAAGGTGAGCAAACACCATTTGCATCCAATTCTTCTCCTAGATCCACAAACAAATTGATCTGATTCAATCTTAGATGCCTGGATCCCTGAATTCTTCATTTCTTCATATCAAACAATGTGTACAGAATACAAACTCGATTAGATTCATTTTCAACACAATATGCTATAGCTATATGTGGTTGCTAACTGCTAGAGAATGAATATGTATGCACAATTACCAAATATTTGCTGCTTAACCTCTAGAGAAATAGTGTTGTGCAACCAAAAGCACAAGTACATATTGCCACAAATCAAATTGCATATCCTGAGAACTAGAATTGCAGTGTCAAGTAAATGCAATTCATATTATCATCAATTGAAATTGTGTATTTGATAGTTGAATCAAGTATAGCATGTTGCTGGGTTAATACATTGTCTGCTAGTTCTTGCTTCTGCTCATATATAATATTCATGGCACTAAGTGTATAGGTTTCAGATGAGAAACTACTACATATCTGGGTTTACACTAATAGTTTTTGCTGAATTTTTACAAAGTTAAAAAGTTCGTTGTCAATAGTGTATATTGACAAATAACAGATTAACAAATTACAGATTGACAGCTTGCTAAAACAATTAAGACAAAAACATTAATATATAATGCATTTCTTATGTTTTCAGGAACCAATTATCAATATAGATGGGCACTCAGCACCATATTATGATTTCAGCACAGTAGAAGGGATGCAAAAGTGGCAACAAGACATGCTAAACATGTTGCACACTAATCAAACTTAGTTTGGTAACCCTATGATGATATTTAATCAGGCAGAGATGGGTTTAATTCAAGCAAATGCAGGCAGTAGCAACAACAATTATCCTACATCAGTTGGTAACCCTATAATGGCATTCAATCAGGCACATATGGGTTTAAGTTAAGCAAATGCAGGCAGTAGCAACAGCAGTTATTCTACATCAGTTGGTAACCCTATGATGGCATTCAATCACACAGATGGG
>CM041631.1:52606522-52618776 GCA_023333625.1 Bothriochloa decipiens
ACCCTATGATGGCATTCAATCACACAGATGGGTTTAAGTCAAGCAAATGCAGGCAGTAGCAACAACAGTTATCCTACATCAGTTGGTACCCCTATGATGCCATTCATCCAGCCACAAATGCCATTCAAGATGGTAAGCAAATCGAGACATGAATTCTCATTTCAATCTTTATCCTTGTGAAGCCTATATGCATTGAATAAAATGATAGAGGTCTAAGCTATTTTAAAATTCATTGCAGTGAGGATACACTAACCTGATTTATGAAAAAAATCATCAGCTCACAAGAAGATAATGATGCGACATAGAGAATTCCAGAACAGGTACCCATTTACATCCTCAACTCTTGCAAACTACAAAAGCAAATAACTGTGACTAGAGCTTAGTAGAAGTTCAATTCAAAAATATGATTACAGACAGTGCACGTACAGCAAGACATAACAGGACCCTTGACACAAATGTTACTTTCAAATGACACAAATGCTCTTGATGAAACATTTAAAGCACAGAATGATTTCACAGACTCAACACTAGCATACCAGCTACAGAGATAGCTCAATAATTTTACTGATATATTAATTTTTAATATATTTCAAAAAATGCACTGTGTTACTATCTTGAAAGAAAATAATGAACTTACCTTTACACATCACAGGATTATGGTGAAGAAAACAATAGACAACTGCCAAGCATGAATGAGGATGAGATATCCGACGAAGAATACACACAGTGGCAACAAAATTTGTTCAACAACATCAGTAATGATCAGGTAATACAGCAATTTAAAATAACCATTCACAGTTATGTAATCATGTCATGCTTTAATAGCAAAAACCATTGCTTACACAAACTAGTAATCTAGTTATAGGAATAGACCACAACATCAGAACATGGCTTGAGCACATTCTATGGAGAAGCATCAACAAGCAGAGAGGTTGCATCGGGTGTTACGGATCCAAATGCAAATGGCAATGGTGATGCCAATGAAACTAGAAATGGTGATGGTAATGAAATGCTAACAAAGCAAGAAATAGATGAATTCATCATGATAGAGTAGGTTGCTGCATCAGAAGGAAACAATGCACCCGTTGACAGCATGTACACACCACAGCTGCATCAGAAATTTGAAAGCAAGGATGATGCTTAGTATTTCTTCAACTTGTATGCATACCTTGCTAGTTTCAGGGTTGCAATCAAACACAGCCTAAGGACAACTAGCAAGAAGAGAAACAATGAGTATATCAAGTGTGAAATGAAGTGCACAATAGCAGGAAAACCAAAGCGTCCTAAATCCATTGAGCAAGAAGAAGCTAATGTAGAGAAGCAAACTGGAAAGAAGCCTGTAGAAAAAATAAATACTAGTGTGCAGAAGAAAACAGACTGTCCTTGTATCATGTTGGTCAAAGAAGAATATCAAGGAGGAAAGTGGGTGGTTGTAAATCTTGATCTTGACCACAGCCACGAATCTTGACCACGGCCACGAATTGAGGCCAAGTGACAGAGATATGCTCTTCTCAGGTCTTAAGTACATGACTGATATGGAGAAGAAGCTAATAAGGACATTCAATGCAAAAAAACATCCCCACCAGACAGATGGTCAGTATCCTCTCATACCTAAGAGGAGGTGTTGCAGCACTACCGATGAAGAAGAAGGACATTGGCAATTATAGGACTAAGATCAACTCAGAGTTGAAGAAATCAGATATGGCCCAGGTTATGGACTATTTTAGAAGGAGGCAGAAAGAGGATGGGACTTTCTTCTACAAGTTCTAGTTTGATGATGACAAAAGAATTACCAACCTATTCTGGGCAGATGCTTGCTCCATCAAGTACTATTAGGAGTTCGATGATTGTGTGAGCTTCGACACCACCTTCATGACAAACCGGTACAACTTGCCATTTTCTCCATTTGTTGGAATCACAGGCCACGCGTAGAGCTATATGTTTGGTTGTGTATTCCTGCATGATCAAACAATAGAGACATTTTAGTGGGTATTTGAGACTTTCCTAGAAGAAAATGGGTGAAAAGCACCCACAGACAATAATAACAGATCAGGACAAAGCTATAAGGGCTGCTATTGAGCTAGTTTTTCCGGGCACAAGGCATAGAAACTGCCTCTTTCATATCAAAACCAAGTGTTACAACAAGAACGTCAAAGTGTTTGCAGCCAAGGCAAACAAGGGCCTATTTGAAGATTTTGAAGACATCATCAACAAGAGCCTCACAATAGAAGACTTTGAAAGAGACTGGGTTCATCTAATCAGAGACAAGAAGCTTGAGAGGAACAACTACATATCGAAGATGTGGGAGATGAGGCATATGTTCATACCTGTGTACTACAAGAACGACTTCCCATTCATCCAAATAACTTCCAGAAGTGAGTCCCTCAACTCCAGGATCAAAGACAACATTGGTCCTACATGCACAATTAATAATTCATAATTGAGTATGACCGATTGATAGAGACAATAAATAGAACTGAACAACAAGAAGACTGCTACAGCAATGAAAAAACACCAAAGGAATACATTTTTGGATACACAATAGAGATGCAGGCAGCAGAGCTATACAATAGAGCAATTTTCAAGAAGTTCCAGATTCAGCTAAAGGCAATAGCTAGGCTCAGCTACCAGGAGATAGAACAAGGAACAAGATTTGAGGTGTGGCCAAAGAGCATTCAGATTTAGAAAGTGCATAGAGTCAGAAGGTATACAGTAACAACAGACCTCATAGAAGGTAATGAAGAGTTTACCTGCATTTGCGCAAAGTTCAGCAAGGATGGCATCCTGTGCTCCCACATTCTAAAGATAATCATTGAGAAGGACATTAGCAGAATTCCAGATAAGTACATTATACAAAGATGGAGAAAGAAGAGTGCAAATAGAATTGTTCGAAATGATCAACAAGAAAGCCTTGAAACTAGCTCATTGATCAGGTACAATGTACTGTCTAGGAAATCAGCAGTCATCAATGATAAAGGATCTAAAAGTCAAAATGCTATGGAGTATGTACTGGGCCATTTCAACAAGCTAGACAAGAATCTTGATATAATTCTAGCCAATGAGCAAGCAGCTCGAGAGGAAAATCAGGATGAAGCTACTGAGGATGGACAGAGCTCGGCACCACCAGAAATACATGAAGCTACTGAGGATGGACAGAACTCTTCACCAACAGCAATACAGACAACAGGATAGACAGATCAAGATATAGATACAGACATTGAGGCACCTAAAGTGGTTAAGAAACACGAAAGGCCAGCTAAACCAAAGAGATGGCAAACATTCATGGAGGACCTAAGAAGAAAGGAGGAAGAGAAAGAGAAGAAGAGAATAGTAGCAACAGAAAAGAAGAAAGCTATTGAAGAGAGGAAGAAAGCAGCAGCAGAAAGGAAGAAAAATAAGAAACCTAATGACACTGACAGCACAGGTAAGAGTACATGTAGAACCACTGATTTCTAAAATTAATAAAATATGCATATAAATTAAGTACAAACCCATATATTATAACATCTAATTACTATTCATATAGGAGGATCCCCTGTAAACCTCAAAGGAAAAAAAGGAAGAAAACTACAAAAGCTACAAAATAGACCCAAGGAACAGCAGGGACTTCTACATGAAGACAAGAGGCTAGAGCAAAAGTTGCAGTAGAATCAAAATATATATGGCATTTATGTAATGAGAATTCCTATGCAGAGCTATTTTAAATTTCGATGCAGACCTATGATTGCACTTGATGAGAACTACAATTGCAGTATGAAGTTTGGGCAATTTATATTATAAGGATTTGTAATTAATGATGCTGAATGTAATCTTTTTGATGTGTCTGAACATATAACATACCTGATTGACTCAAAGCATGTCACAGTGTTTACAAGCTTTCCCCAAAAAAAGCATCAAAGGGGTCATTCCATGTTTCTGTTCTCCAAAGCATAAAAAATTTAACAAATTCAGAACCAGTCTAATGTGCAATCCTCTATAATTCAAAGAACTTTGAAACAAATAGGTGGAAAACAAAGACAATACAGGAACACAACCTGAAATTTTCCATTCAACCTCCAATCATACATCACTGACATCACCTAAAACAAACAAAATAAACAAAACCACTTTGAACCATCCTCCTTTACTAGGGCTTGGGACCTGCTATGATGGGGGCAACCACAGGTAATCCACAGCATAGGCGGAGTTACAAACTGGTTTAAAAATTACAAAGTATTATCGTTAACAGAATAATCTTATCACATATACAAACACAAACTTATTACAACTACCATTAGTTCACAAACATAAATGACAAATTGAAAACAAAATAGTCTTATCGTTCACCAAAACGCAAACCTTCACACAAAATAAAAATCCTAAGGTTCAATCTGAGAATAAGAAAAGTTATTATCAACTCGAGCTTGACGACCAGTCAACTTGGCAACGTTTGCATCATTATCCAGCAACAAGTAAACAGCGTCACTTAAACAATCATAAGCAATCTTGCACTTGAGCAGAAATGGAGCTTGGAAGAAATCGCTAACAAACCTTGAAACAAGAAACACCTTATTATCATAATTGATATCCTTCACAGCAACAACATAGGACTGGTCACCAGGAACTAACTTGAAGTGCCTAAAAATGAACTTAGAAACAGTTGCACATTCAATAATAGGGGAGCCAATCCGATTCTGCAAAAAAACATAAATATTAAAACATAAAAACAAAATTATACCATGAAAAATCATCGAGAAATATAAAGGAAGATCAGAAAGACCCATGAACTTCTAAACCCATGTAGGCCACAAATGAACCTTCCCTTAGGTAAAGTTGCAAAACTCTTCTAAAGACAATGTAAACTGATCCAACATTCATAATATGGCCATGAATGTCATCACAAAACTCTTCATTGTCAGTAAGACAGTAGGCAGTACTATGAGCAACATCATAGCACATTTTGAAATTTCCGATACAGTCAATACCCTTAGCTTTCCTCAAAACAAAAGCACAGCACATTACATGTTTGTTATCAGCCTTCCAACCACCAAGACTATTACCAGCAATCAAATGAGACTAGGAGCCATATTGAAGCTCAAGATAATAAATGACAAACTTTGAGACAGGCCTATCGTGATAGACATATTTTCTTGGATTTGTAACAACAGCAACAGGTGAAGACTGAGAAAAAAAGAAGGGATTTCAAGATTAAAAAATAGCAATATAATACATCATAATACATAGACAATAATAATAGAGTTACCTCGCCATCAGAACCTGATTCACAACTATCAGTTACATATGATCTGTCTAAATCAAAACTTCCAAATTCACCTGAAGAACTGTCATTGGCAGACATTTCAGGATCAGAACCGACATTGTCAGACATGGTTACAAAGTGGAGATAACCAATCTACAAAAAGATCAAACTCTAGTGAGAAATAAATAGTTAGAATGAATGAAAGGAATTAGAACTAATCAAAAGAGGGATAAACAAGAGAGGAAGACATACCAGTTAAGGCAAATGACAAAAGGCACAAAGAGAAGAGAAGGAATGGGGCTGGTTATATAGCCCAAAGCTCCTCGAGACAAACCTGATCAAGTGCATGGAAAAAAAAGAATCAATGGTGGGGAATGAATGGCGGGCAATAAGTAGATGTGCCATAGTCTATAATGTGGGCAGTTACAGTCAATAGTGGACATGCAAACGGTCACAAATTAAGCCGCAAATAGACTTTATAGGACATATAACCAGGCATTTTTAAAAAAATGACATTAATCAAGGAGTTTCAAAAATAAACACTAGTGGACATGCAAAAAGTCAAAAACTGATCCAATAATGGCTTCAAGACAATTATAATGCAAGACAATTATTTAGGGAAAGACTAAAATATCATGTACTAGTAAATTTCAAAAATGTGTCACTACAAAAAGATTGACATTTCTATACACAAGTAATAAGCATAGATACAGTCAGTAAGTAACTAAGATCAAAAACCAAAAGCAAAAAAACTCAAAAGGGAGAGATACCTTGACAAAGTTCAATGGAGTGGAAGCAATGAAATGAACACAACCAGATCCAAGGCCTACAACATATTCTTCAAACTGCTGTGTGCTTCTCCTACAAAAAAAACTTGCATCATAAATATATACAAATAAGGCACTCAGAAAAACAAAATTGGTTGAAATAAGCAGCAACTTAGGCAAACAAAGCATTTAAAAAAACCAAATAAGTTACAAAGTTGGCCTCAGCTTAAAACAATAAGATGGATTAGTTTAAAAATATAAAATCATTGGTGTTTGCCAACTAATCCATCTAAAAACAAGTCCTCATAACCTTAGCCTTCACCGAGGAAGAAGAGGGAGGACTCAAGAAGATGCGAGAGAGAACGAAAATGAAATGGGCAGGGGGAATGAACGCGTCTGCTCAAAGACAAACCAGCATGAGTCCAGAAATAGGAACAGTGCATTCCAGAGGTGGTACCCACACATCAGTGGAGCAAAGAAAATGAATCGGCATGGGACAGTGACAGACAACACATGAAGATCGAACAAATCAAAAATTTGTGTGCTGCCAGAGACAAAAACAAGCGCGTGTCCAACTGTCAAGGCACCTCATTATATATAATTTGCATCATTGGCCATTTGAAAAATAAATTATACTGCTACCAACTAGAACAATGTAAATATTATATTCTAGCATAATAAAGTCACATAATATGAAAAATATATGAGAGCCATAGATAGCTGAGAGGAAAAGATCAAAGACATAACCTGATCTTTTCATAGCCTGATTCATGGAAAAGCATAGTCCAGGGTTCCCAGGTTTCTCTACAAACGAAGTTTAGTTTCTTCCACATTACTCTCCAACATGCATAAACAAAAACAAGTCAAAGGTGTTTCTTCACCGAAATCACATACCAAATGGTGGCTAAACAATTAGGCTCAGTAATCAACTAGGCTTTAGGTAAAGAATGACATGAACTGTAAGCAATGGTGGCTAGTTTAACAAAAGACAACAGAGAAAAGTACATGACTGCCATGGAATCCATCTGACCATGCACTCCCTTGCAGCAGCTAGGTTTGCAGCCAATTGTTCCAAGACAATGGATGGTAATGATGAATTTGAGGACAGACATGAGAATAAAACAAAATGAAGCAATGAATTAACAAGACTATTTACAAATAGCATCAACTATGCAACCACCTCATGTCAAAACATATTGCATCATTGGCTAGTTTATAATAAAATGAAATGAGAAAAACATCCTTTAAATCATAAAAAATAATAAATGAGGCCTCAGACGTAATATATAGTAAACCAATAGTAAAACAGAAATGCTATATGGCACACGCTTGTTTTTGTTAACCATTCAATGGTGGAATGAGAGACCTAACTTACACATTCACAGCAGCCATGGAAGCGTGAGATACATCCAGCCCAAGATAACAACATATGCTGAAATGTTGAGTTGTTGCTTCGGCATGGATGTCTCTCACGTTTTGATGACATCAATGAAAAAATATATAGAACTAAGACACTCAAACAACTTCAGGTTACCATTCATGTATCATCATAGGCCAAAAAATACAATTATGGAGCTTGAAGCATGAGCATAAAACAAGTTGCGAGCACAGGAACAGAAAAATAAATAGGAATCAAGGGCAAGGGAAGGCCACAGACTACTCACCCCATACATGATCTCGCCACTTCATGTGGTTCCAGAACGATCCCCACCTTGAAAAATGAAATCCTAAGTACAATGAGAAAAACGATTACAATTGATAATTTTATAAATTTTACAAATCAGACTAGCACAATAACAATCACAGTTACAAGCCAGAATTAATTTGTATATAGAGAGACAATTAATAACAGTTTGAAATGAGACTAAAACAATTACAATTATAATGGACAATTCTTTTTCTATAAGAAGACAATTGATAACAGTTTGAAATGAGACTAGCATGTAATACCCGATTTTAAGAACAAAACCAGATATACACCATAAGTTTTTTTTCTGGCTAGCATAGCACCCTCATAACCCTACAGTGGGCGGCACAAAAAGTGAGTGGAGCGTCCAGATGTCAGAAACTCGGGTTAGAGTGTGTCCTCAGTTACAAGAATTAGGGTTATTTTGTTTTTCATTCCAAAGAAATTTCGGCCCTTATATCCGTTGGATACTTACGTAGGAGTCGTCATTTATAAGTGGACTGTTTGTTTTGTTTTGTTTTGTTTTGTTTTGTTTTTTGAGAGGACCGGTTTTCACATTTAGCAGCCTAAATCTCAATTTAGACCTGTTTTGGAGAGGCCAGCCGCCTAGCTAGCTTTCATGAGCTCCCCAAACAATATGTTTGTTTGATCATATGTCAAGCAATAATAAGTTGACCACCTTTTCACTTTTAGAACCTGCTACCGTATTTGATAAACCGAAAGGAAGAAAAATCAGCCAGAGTACACTGGAAGTTGCGCACGGCCAGCGGGGATATAAATCATAATGACATGAAAACAACAGAGATCGACGCACGAGATAACGACCTCCGATATTACCAGAAACAAAAACATTTCTTTTCGTGGGGCTCCTGTGGCCGAAACTGCATTATTATGAAGACACGACGTGGACCATGTGAAAACCACAATTTCATTCACATGTGCTCCAAAGATAGGAATAAATAAAGAAACCCTATAATTCTCTCACACCACCAAAACCAACGGCCCACGCCCAAAATTCACATGCTTGCACTTGTCTACATTGCATTCTTTAAGGTGCCCGTCCAAGTCATGCATGGATGTCGCTAGACCCCTAGATAATATGGACATCATATATATGGAAGGCGATGATGTCCAATAATTGAGTCGTTATTAAAAGAGAGGTAGCAACAAAGATATTTCTAAATAAAATACTAGAGCAGTTGAGATGTGACATGCGAGAAACCATAATTAATTTGTTAAGACCAGGAAGCACCTCCAATTTACCCGGGCGAGCCATATCCTCACGAGTCACCATGACAGTCCACTATGATCGTCGGCACACAATATAGTTTAGTTTTAAACTACAACTATGCATATTTGTAGTCCTCGAAATATTTTTTATAATTGCGAGCATGTAGTTTATAACCGTCTGCAATAAGTCCTGTGATAAATGATATGCCTCCAAATTTCCAACAAACAGTTCTAGCTTGTGCAATGTTTTTGTATTTAATTTTTGTGCTATTTTTATCTACGCTAGAGGCTCCAAATAGTACCGGTTTATTTTGTGTTTTTTATTGTGTCTAACCAAACCAAAATGCGACAAGCACACGCGGATGCTCACACCTTGTACTTATTGCAATGTCCAATGCCAACATACACGTATACAGGATTTGATTGGTTGTCTATATTAGACTTAGCATACATTGGATCTTATGCTGCATAACCTAATCTAGCACAAAGTAAACATATTCAGTGCCTTCTTGTTTTGTTGCATTGTGCTGAATACACATATCCTGTCCAACAAGTTCATGTTTGTGCGTTTATATTTTTTCATATAGTCACCTTATATGTTCTAAAGGTCTCATGTTTCTAGTAAAGATTTTTTTAGATAATGGATTTTATTAATCTAGCCTTTATATCCATGAAGGATATACACAGCCAAAGAGATATAAGAGCATTTAGTTTCACAACTCAACAAAGAGAGAAAAGGAAAAAAATAAACACTAAACCACCTCGACACATCCTGCTTCCTCACATCCTCTCTTGAAGCGGCCAAATTCGACGAGTGAAAGTCGTCAAGTCACGGCCAACTGTAACGTGCCATCGCCGTGAACCTCCACTAGTGCCATCTTCAATCCGCTTCAAGTGAGGTGACGCCTAAGTGTCACTGGTTAGCATACCTTCATTAGTCATCATCCGATCACGCAAGCTGGCAGGATTCGCTTCCTCTTCGCCAAGCTTCTGCCGCCCATAGAGCAGCCACCGTCTCATGGTCGTCGCCTCTGCCAGCCTGTTCATGCCAAGCTCTTCACTAGCAGCCGCCATCAAGGAGGTCTACAGACTCCCATGCCACCTCTGCCCCTAGGACACGGCTGCCGACAGACGGAGTGCTACCGCCAAAAATCTTCACCATGGAAGGAGCCATGCAGTGATCACTAGTAGGGAGACAATAAACCGCAACCCTAGTATGGAGAATAGAAATCTGAATACTTACAGGCCACACATAACAGCTGCAACACCCATCAATTCGTTCTCCATGTTGTTACTGTCAGGTTGCCAGCCCGAAGACGTAGTCGACGGTCTTAATGGTGCTCCGGTAAGAATTCCCGCCGTTGACACGAATGGCCCGCCAACATCCTCCTCACCCTCGTGCTCCCAGGCTGCCTTCTCCTCCGGCGACGTGGCGGCCACCACCTTCTCCGATGCGAATTCCGCCTTCGGCGCCTCACCGGTGCCGTTGCACGCCACCCCCTTTGCTGTCATTGCCGCTTCCCCGCGGATCACGCCCCGATCAGCCAACACCAACGGCAAGGCGGATCCAGGAGGCCGCTCCTCTTACCCTCGCCCATCTCCGCATTGAGGCAGAGAAGCAATCTGGGCACAGTGGACCCCGATCGGCATGGGCGGGGGAGCGAGGCGAGAGACGAGCGAGTAGACCGGCGCCGAAGCCGGGGTGGCAATCAGCACCAGCGGTGGCGGCACAGGATGGAGAGCCCGCATGTTTCTAGTAAAGATAGAGAATGTGAAAATATTTTACTTTTGTATGTCCATCAACTTATGCAAATCTGTGTTGTCTAGTTCTGTAATAATATGTTGCACTTGGCCTGCTTTGAGCACTGTGCAAGTCTGTATAAGAACCTATATAGCCAACCAAACATGGAAGGACTGCACTGCACAAGCCTGGATAACAGCTAATACAGTCAACCAATTAGATCCACAGCCAAAAGGATTAGAGTAAATGAACAGCACAAGGCATGACCCAGAGGTAGTTGTGTTCGTGCTGGGCATGACCTTTTGCTTGTGTATAGCTTGTTTAATGAGGAGGCCTGCTAACCATAAATTATATTAATCAAGAGAAAATATTTATACGAAGATAATAAAGGCAAAGAGACACAAATTATGATAATACAAAATATATATTGAGTTCTACCATAACACTATTAACTATATTGTTCACAAATATTTATTCAATGCACATTGAGCCCTTTGCCATTGACATCATATAAATCCTTCTTTTCATCTCATGCACTGTCATTAACTTCCTTCTCATAGAACTACTTGTTACATGTATAAGGCACATAGTACACATATAAGCTAAAATGACATGATGTGATTTAGCAACAGTTCAATTGCAGACTTAGAGCTGCCTTCTTCCTTGATGCACTTAATGGCTTTGTTCCTTAAATCCTTGGCCCTCTGTCTCATATGCCTTCCTTCTTCCGTACAAAGTAACTTTGTCACGGCCCTCTCGATCTTCCCCCTCTCCAAGTCACCATCTAGCTCAAACCCTATCTTCCACACTTCTTGGACGTACCTCATATTTATCATCTGATCAGCAAACTGGGGTCTACATATCATCGGGACACCTTCACAAATGCTCTCTAGAGTTGAGTTCCATCCATTATGAGTCCAAAATCCACCAATTGCACGGTGTTGTAAGACTTCTTGTTGTGGAACCCAGGGAACCACCATTCCCCTTCCATGTGTCACCTCCTTAAAGCCGTCAGGAAGGCTCACATCATTAGATGATTTGACCAAGTTATGCCGAATAACCCACAGAAATGGAATTTGACTGTTGGCCAAGCCCCATGCTATCTCTGACAGTTCCTTTTCATCTATAGATGCCAAGCTCCCAAAGCTCACATAAAGAACAGATTCTACCTCTTGCTTGTCCAACCACTCTAAAGAAGCCCAATCTTGTGCTAACAAGCTGTCATCAGTGCTTGAAGAAATCTTGTGAAGTGGTCCAATAGGATATATTGGAACTCTGATAACATTGGCAATCTGTTCAAGATCAGAATTCTCAAGGTCTTGGAAGGTGTTAAGTATGACACCAGAAGAACTCCTTGCTGCATCCACTAAACATTTTAGGCATTTTTTCATATTAGCATGTGTTGTAGTGGACGAGAACACCATGTCTCTTAGTCGTAGTGGTGTAAGCTCCTCTAATGGCACGTCCAACTTGGACTTATCTGAAATATAATTGTACGAGAACCAGTCAGCATACCCCCAATAGACAACACAATTGGATATATATATGTATATGTATATGTATATGTATATGTATATGTATATGTATATG
>CM041631.1:52618786-52655867 GCA_023333625.1 Bothriochloa decipiens
TATATGTATATGTATATGTATATGTATATGTATATGTATATGTATATAGCTGCGATTTCTTTTGGTTTTGCCACCAACAATCATTATCATGGCCTCCAGTTGCTACCAATTAATAGTTCGATCAATTCAGAAAATTATGGGTGATCCCGTCTATTTTCTTTGTGAAACACAATTCATAATGGTACAAGAAAAAACTACATAGAAACTTAGCAAGTTCACACAAGCTTTATAAAAAGAACAGTGTTATGGTATTGATTTTCACCTTATTAATGCAACAAATTATAGCTTGTCTCTTATTAACCATGTGTTGTTAAACTTAGCATGGACCATACTAATGCCTAGCATCTAATGAGAGTCACATCCGGTTTAATGGCTTGTGCATCATTATCTAGAAAAGTTATTATTCCAGGAGAAAATGACATTTTTATCACCTCAAAGATGATAGATTAAATGAAATGAAAGCTATTATTGGTGTATGGACTGGTGTGTGGCAAACAACATGATACAATGGGACTCATAGAAATAATATGATCCAAAACACGTGTAACATAAACAATTTTATCTTCATATGGTAAATATGAAATCTGAATCATATGAGTTTGTCTCTAAATCGTAGGTTTATTTCAGTCAGCATTATAAGGTTGTTTTGGCATTTTGAAATACATATTATTTTTATTATGTATCTAGACATACTGTATATGAAAGTGTATAATAAAATATATTATCTACAAAAGTGCATGCCTAAAATCTGAATAATATGTGTTGCTTTCTCTAAATTTGTGGATAACTTTAACTTGAGTCGTTAGTACCTTTACACATAGTTGAATTAAGTGATTTATTTTAAGTACAAAATGAGATGTCACATTCCCATCTTGATAGCATAATAATCTTTAAGACAATAGAGATTTGGTGAAACCACATAAAGCTGCATCTATTGTGGCAAGCATATACTGAAAACCTGCATTGTCATTCACAATGATTTTCCACAAAACTGAAAATCTGTCACACACAGCAGAACCAAATAAGTGAGACTGACTATACCAAACCTCATGCTTTGCAATTGTAACGAGAAAATTGTAAAAATGCACATCGTAGGCAAGCTAGTTTTTTCGTTTACCAGCTCACGTCTCACTTGCTTACCATCAAATAATCTAAAGCCTTTCTTACAAATACTACTACCTTATATGCATGTTGACCAGCAAATGCCCCCTATCATTTGACCTCTAGTTATTAGTAAGTACGTATTCTATAGTTCGAATTGAGATGGTTGCGGGTATTTGAAAACCCTTGCAGTTTCGGGCCTTGTTTGTATGTTTCGTATTCACTTCAATTCATATTTGTTGGGAAATCCCAACATATGGATTGATGTTAATCCGACTACATCGAAACAGGATTTCTTTAACATCCTTACTAATCGTGTTTACCCGTACTACAACAACAAGACGCTCTCAACAACAACAACAAAATAACAACAACAAAAAAACACTCAACAAGGTTGTATGGCCGGTACTATGCCAACGTTGATATATATCGACAACATGAGATGGTAACAAAACAAAGGCGAAACTGCAAAGCACAGTGATGAGTCACCTTTCGATGTCGGCGGGAGGAGGCCCATGTCGCAGAGCGCCGGGAACGCCATGTAGGCCACGAGGCAAGCGGCGCCGCCGGTGCGCAGCACGAACGTGGGCACGCCGAACTCCTCGGCCACCAGCTGCATTCCGCGCAGGTTAGAATCCACCACCAGGCACGCCGGCGGCGGCGGCGCGGCACCGCCCTCGTCGTCCTCCTGGGCGAGGGCCAGAGCCTGGCGCAGGCAGTCCCGGAACGGCTCCCGCAGGCGGTCGTTGATCCGCAGCAGCGCACCGGGGATGTCGTCAACATCGCCGCCGGCGCCGGACGGGACGAGGTCGGCCCACGCCACGCCCTCGCCGACGGGGACGAAGCGGTACTCCGGAGGGTGGCGCGCCGGGTCGGGCGCGTTGAAGGCGGCGTGGAAGACGGTGATGTCCAGGCCGCCCCGCGAGTGCAGCACCCCGGCCAGCTGCAGCATCGGGTTCAGATGGCCCTGGAACGGCAGCGGGAACATCAGCACGCGCCGCCGACGGACGACGCCGGAGCTTGCCGGAGGGATCGTCGACACCGCCGTCGTCGCCATGGCTGGCAGGTTGCTCAAGAACAAACTTCTAGAGCGTTGCCTGCAGCTCTGAGGATGAAAGAGATGGATGGATACGATGGTTAGCTGCTCAGTTTGGTGGCGTCTGGTGCTAAAATGGATCGATGGATTTGATTTTGAGGCGACAATCAAGAAAGGCTCAAAATTTGCATTCTAGGAAGGGAGGAATTGAAGGAAGCAACATACGCGAGGTTGTAAAAAGGATTTGATCTGGGAGATGAGTTGGGAAATGCGTGTGCTGTAGGCCTTCGCATGCGCTGTGCGTGGAGAGGCACTGTTGTCGTGTTTGCTTTTTTATATACAGTTCACAACACTCGTGTACTGTACAGCTCAGGGTTATCGCGTTTTCGTCGCGGTTGGCTCTACCCCGCCGCATTCACGTTTCACCAACCACCCAGGCGGCTAAGCTACAACTTGCTGTAGCCCGTAGGCCTTAGGAGCGCATCTCTACCTGTTAATCGATAGTTCATACTCAATTTGTTATAGAAAAATATTGCTATCATCATAATTTCTACTTAATTTATTATAGAAAAATATCGCTACCTTACATCAACACTAATATATATTTACGCGTACGTTCTACGTATCAATAGCTTCTTCAACCTAGTACTAGTTTGGCTTCTTGTCTCCTCGTCCTTCTTTGCATATAACCTCATCCTGGCACGGCAACATTCTTCCTCGCGCTAGACATGGCCCTTGTTCCAGCGAGCCTTGCCCTTGTTCTGCCGGATTTGTCGCCATCCTCAAACTTGTCTACACCACCTAGATCCATCGCTCGCCTAACTCCGTGGAGGCACCAGAGATGTGTGGATCTATGTGATGCATCTCGTAGTGGCAGCGCTCAATCGGAAAAGTGGCAGTGTGGTGGGGCCAAAGGCCATCAAGGAAGATGCTATCTACCCCTTTGTTCAAGGGGGGTGGAGGGAATATTGGTGGCCAAAAAAAAAACTATTAGTGAACTAATATAGCATAAAAAACCTTCATGTCCTTCAACATGCAATTATAGGAGTATCGTATGGTATGAAGAAACTGTTAGAGATACTCAAACAGGATGTTTGGGATGGCATCTGACAGCTTTGGCTCCTCTTCCAATAATAATTGTAGAGCTTCGGCTCCTCTTCCGATAACAACTGTAGTAGCATTTCACATGAGCTATTTTTCTCTCTTTTGTGAAATGAATGTAGAGCCAAACGAAGCCACGATTTGTCTCCCCCGACTATACTCCTCGTATACCATAGCAGGAGCCAAAGTCTGAAGAAGCCTGGCCAAATAGGGCTCAAATGGTTTTTCCTGTTGAGCGTATTCAAGAAATACGTTTATGATAGAAGTGAACCAGCACAGAATACATATTGTTGGTCCAATTGAAAACGAACAGCTGCAAACATCAACCGTCATCATTTTGGATTAGATATTGTTGATAAATTTCCTTTATCATTTATTTTTCTCACAGGTTGACATATATATTAGTGGACACGTTTGTTCATAATTTATTTCGCACGAGACCACATGTATATTTAAATCATTACCTTCAGTTGTCAGAAATAAATAAGGTGGTCTTACTGTATCTTGACATATCTAGATAGATGATGTGCACAAGAGAGAAGCTCTCTGCACAATAATGGTATACTGGGATTTTCTTTAGCTTAGTATTTTTAGGTTGACAAAAGTACGTCGGCCGCGTTCCACGTGTGAGAAGGATTAGATAGTCGCTGCCGGACTACCTATCACACAATTTGTTTATTAGCTAGTACGTCCTCCGAAGCTTCACCATTCGAGCCAGTAACTCTTTGTGTGCCACTTGTCCGCTCCTTGGCATCTCGCCACTAGGACGGTCAGGATATAACAAACGTTTCTAACTCCTCTTAATAAAATACGTGCCGAGCATGTTTTCGAAAAAAAAACCAACATAGTTATGTGAGTTCACTAGTGCTGAAAAAGAAAAAGATCAAGGTGGTTGTTTTTATCTAGTATATATATATAGTCCCATCGGGGCATCAGGCTAACAAAATCAGCAGCATGTCAGGAAAGGCTCAAGCCATCTGCAATGGCAAAAGGTGAGATGCTCTCTGATCTCTTGGATGGGCAGCTCCCCCGTGTTTTTTTTTAGGTTTTAGCCTATTTACTCGGCGGTCATTTTTCTATTTTTCTAAAAAAAAAGCCAGCTCAAAAGGTAAAATAAGCACTTCGTTCCTATGTCCCGTTATATGTGCCATTTTATTTTTCCACGAGTATAGCAAAAATTCTCTAAATCTGGATGTAGAATGTGTCGGGATATACAGAACATATTGTGAAGATAGACGTCCAAACGCACTGCCAAGACCAGATGGCCAAGACGACGCATAGTGGGACGGAGGTTGTATATACACTCAGTCTATCACAAACCGAACCGACGTACCAATGCTCGGGCTAGCCACTCAGACAATTTGAACGCAAAAATAAATAAATAAATAAACCTGTAATCGTAGGGACCCATGCAAAAGTTGTTGGAACCAGGAAATTATTATCGGGCCCAGTCTAAAAAGGTGTACAGGCCTATTTCTTGCACATTTCATGATGTGCTTAGGATTCAAGTTGGACCAAATCGGGCTGAAACCCTCGATATCAGCCCTTTCTCTTTACGACTTTAAAATGGGCCATTCACATTTGGGTCGTATACAACGCTCCAATTTCTTAATACACTGGTACTATGTCGGTTCCCTTTGATAGTCCACTGGCTAAGGTTCACATAGCGTTGGGATATACTTATTTGTTAGAAACAGATTAGCGATGTACTCATGTACACACGTACGACTTGCAATCCTTGATATTTGTAATGGTACGGTTCCAATTAACTCTTTTTCTTTTTTGAAATGGTGGTCCACCTGGACCATCATGGCTGCACACCCGCAAACCGGACAGAGTTACAAACTGAAAGTAAACTGCCTGAACCAAACTACTGCAAACTGAAACAAAGTCTTCAGCTTAGGAACAGCAAAGAAACAGCAAGCAGGATCGTCGTCCAGCAGAGTTTCCATATGATCTACAGGCTCATGGCCCTCTCCAGTTCCATCCACCAGGGGCTTGTCACATGATCTTGTTCACTTCGAGCTTCCCCTCCTTTGAACATCTTCAAGTTATGCCTCTCTGCTTGCCTGGCAACCACAGCATTGTCTCTAGGACAGCTAGAATCTTCCCAATGTAGCTCTGCATCAGCTGCCTTTTTTCCTCTGGACATAGAACTATCCAGTTCTGTAAAGTCCCAGCTAGCCTGCAAAGAAGCATTTCCATGCTTCTCCACCCAAGTTTCTGAAAACAGAGATCATTTCTCAATTTCCATAGTGACCAAATAGCAGCAGATGTAATAATATTCAAGAGACAGTTTTTCTTATTACTAAGCCATAGTTTTCCTACATTGAACATGTCCATGCCAATCTGCTGATTAACTATATCAGAAAGATACCTCCAACATTGTTTGGCAACTACACACTCAAAGAAGAGATGAGTAATTGTTTCAGGTTCTAAGCAAAATAAGCAATTCTCATCATCAACCTTTCTCCTTTTTGCGAGATTATCTCTAGTTAAGGCCCTATTATTAATCACCAACCACAGAAAACACTTTACTCTAGGAGGAACATTCAAGCTCCACACAGCAGAAACATGAATAGTTTTAATGCCTCTAAAGTTAATTATCTTGTACAAAGTTTGAGAAGAGTACATTCCGGAGGTAGTGAACTGCCAAATCAGCTCATCCTCACCGTTGGACAGATGAACAGTAGACATTAGAGCAACTATTTCTAACCAAGAGTTATAGAGCTCTCTGAGACTCTCCTCCTAAATGTACACTTTAAATTCTGTCCATCCCAAAGATCAGCTACACTCTTATTTTCTCATTAACTATTCTGTAAGCGGCCAAAACTGAATGGCCAAACTAGAGGGGCCTAGCCAATTGTCCTCCCAGAATTTGACTCTTTCCCCCATTTCCTATTTTCCACTTGTATCCCATTTTAGCAGCCTGAATAGCATACATAAACCCCTTGAAAAAGCTTGAGGCTCCTCTAGTTTTGGAGTAGAAAATGTTTGTTTTTTGTGTCATATTTGAAGCTAAAAGCTCTTTCCAGAGTTTGTTCCTATCAGAATTATATCTTCTTAACCAAGAGGCAAGCAGGCTAACATTAAGATCTCTTAAACTAGATACTCCGAGTCCACCATATTCCTTTTTCATAGACACCAGCTCCCAATTGGCTAAATGATATCTATGACATTCCTCTGAATCATTCCAAAGAACATTTCCCATATGGGTATTAATAAGTTGCAAGGCCCATTTTGGGAACTTAATAAAAGAATGCAAGTAAACAGGAATACTGGCTAGACAAGAGCTAACTAGCACAGCCCTAGCTGCTAGGGACAACAGTTTCCCTCTCCATCCTACTATCCTTTTTAAAATCTTATCAATTAGGGGTTGGATATCCTCTCTACTTAGCTTATCATAGTGAAGTGGTACTCCTAAATACTTTATAGGATTACCTAGAGGGCATGAAAAGATATGAGCAAGCCTATGAGCTTCATCCTGTTCTAGATTAATAGGAACGGGCTCACTTTTATGAAAGTTAATCCTCATCCCCGATAGTTGTTCATACCACATTAGAATGCTCTTGAGATTCAGCAGATCTGAGTCCTCAGCTCTAGAGAAAAGGATGGTATCGTCTGCATATTGTAGAGCCACTATACCTCCTGGTCTAAAGTCCTCCAAAAGCCCTCCAATCATACCTTTTGCTACCGCTTTGTCTACCATCTTGGCTAACCCATCTCCAACTAGATTAAACAAGAAAGGTGACAGGGGATCTCCCTGTCTGAGCCCTTTCCCAGGTTTGAAATAGGAGCTATCTTCTCCATTTAGTGTAATTCCTATGGATCCACCAACAACTAACTGTCTGATCCAATTGATTGCGCGCTGGTCAAAGTTCCTATCCTTCAACATATCAAATAAAAACTACCAACTAACACGGTTGTAAGCCTTTTTGTAATCTAACTTAAGAACTACACCTGGTTTCTTTGAACTAAAAACGCTATGAACTAGTTCATGTGCGACCACAACACTTTCCAGGTGTATCACCCCTTAATAAAAGCAAATTGGTTTGGGTTAACAATCCTTTGGACAATCGAACTAAATCTCAAAGTGATGATCTTTGACAAGATCTTAAAACTACAATTTAACAGACTTATAGGTCTAAACTGCTTCATATTAGTCGCTTCACCTACTTTAGGTATCAAAGTAACCAATGCACAATTAAGCCTATACAAATCTAATCCGCCTTTACGAAAATCTTCAAACAAGTTAACCAAATCCTTCTTGACTACCTCCCAAAACTTTTGATAGAAGAGAAATGGCAGTCCATCAGGCTCAGGAGCACCCTCAGAATAACAGCTAAAAATGGTTGTCTTAATCTCATCTTCAGTAAAGGGGGCTACTAGCATATGGTTTTCCTCCTCAGAAACCTTATCCTTATCTTCCCAAAAATCAGAATCTAGCCTAACTCTGGAGTCAAGCTCTTTAGCAAAGAGACTCTTATAAAAATTAACTGCTACCTCCATTTTTTGTTTCTGATCATAGAATAAACCCATAGGGCTCTCTAGACAATCAATACGCTTCCTTCTGCTTCTCTCATTAGCTATAGCATGAAAATATGTTGTATTCCTATCCCCTTCTCTAATGTTCCTATCTCTTGATCTCTGCTTGATCTTCATTTCCTCAAGAGTCCAGATTTTCTCTAACTCTTTCTCTACTAACTTTAACTCTTCAAACTCATCATTAGAGAGGGGCCTACTTTCTGTCCAAGATTCTAGGGTACTAAATCTCTGGAGTAAGTCACTTTTCGTTTTATTAAGATTGTCTATTTCATTAGCTGCCCACCCTCTTAACATCCGTCTTAAAGTTCTAACTTTAAACTACCAAATATCTATACTTTTAGAGCAGGAGCAAGGGGAATTCCAAGCTTTGGCTACCATATTACTGAAGGATTCCTTCTCCATCCACCATTTTTCGAATCTGAACTTTTTCTTTCCTAAAGAAACATTTTCTCCCGAATCTAGAACTAAAGGGTTGTGATCACTCAGCCATCTATCCAAAGCTTTAACATTAGACAATGGATAATGAGCTTCCCACGAAGTAGACACTAAAATTCTATCTATTTTGGACATAATGGGGGGTCTTGCCTATTAGTCCAAGTGAACTTTTTGTTACTTGGGTTTAACTCTATTAATCCCCACTTGCTGATCCAATTATTAAACTCATCAGCCCATCTATGGTTAATGATGCCATTACTCTTATCAGAAGAAAATCTAACTAGATTAAAGTCACCACCAAATAAAATTGGGCCCTCCCATTTGTTCATAACAGTTTCAAGCTCATCTATAAACTCCTGTTTTGTTTCTTCATATGCAAAACCATAAATAACTACTAACTTCCAAGTAAAACCACTTTTCTTACAAGTTAACATAGCAGAAACTGAACAGACTAAGGTATCTACAACTGTCATAGAAAAGACATCCTCATTAACACCCACTAGAATCCCTCCTGCAGAACCCTTAGCCTCTAAATGGTGCCACTTGAAAGGGACATTCTAGGAGAGATTTTTAAGAAAACCATCAGTAAAGTGACCTTTCTTGGTTTCCATAATGCCTACAATATCTACATGGTGGTCCCTAATCCTACTGATAAGCACATGAACTCTATCAAGTTGTCCCAAACCTCTAATATTCTAGAAAAGACCTATCATTTCTTTTTCTTTTTGTTTTTCTTCCTAGGACCTACTGTGGACCAACCCTTCTCTTCATCAGAGTGAGGGTTATCAGGATGTCCATCCTATCCACTAGAGATAGCAACATTTTGATTTTGGGCACCACTACTAACCTTACCAGCCAAAAGGCTGCCTACCACATCAGCTGAATCTTTATTTTTGTTACTGCAACCATCTATTTTGCAATTCTGCTTTCCAGCAGCAATCCTATCCATGTCTAGTCTAACCATATCATTCAAGATATTAGGATTTCCATCCTCTACAACTGTGCCAATTTCCTTGGCTACAGAAAGTAAATGTGCAGAATTTAACTTAGGATTTTTGAGGTTCATACCTGTCTTACCATCCAAATTCCACTTCCTTTTTGTCTCAGCCTTGGTCAGGACAACCTTGTCATTGTCCATATTCCTCAAGCTCCTCCTTATTTGCAGACTTGGACCCCACTACTGTTGCCTCTTGTTAGCTTTGTTAAGATCAGAGTTTACCATCAGAGAATCACCTTCTTTGAGTGAGTTCTGGGAGCTATCATACCCAGGATCCATAGTCAGCACCTCACATTCGTCAGTACACAGAGCTTGTTTTTTCTTGTCATTTCCCTTCTTCCCTTCCTCTGTAACAACTACCCTCTCCGTTCTCCCTCAGACTGATTCCTTCTGTTTTTTGAGATAGTTGAAATATCCATTCCTCTGGCAAACCACTTTCTTCACAGTCTTCTAGTCTACATGACCACTCATCACTTTGGGTTTCATTATCAGAATCCACTTCCTCATCTACTTCCATGGCCTTTAGCAGCTCTAGTTTGTTTAGCACATCTCCTTGCTCTTCTGCCTCCTCTTCTTCAAATATCAGCATCCTGTTAACAGTCCTGTTCCCAGATATGTTCTGGTTACCATCTGGTGGCATGTTTGAGGATTGTCCCTCATCTGACTTGACATCTTTGTGGGAGTTATCTCCACCATCCCTTTTCTCAGATTCAGAAACATCTCCTTCTTTAGGCTCTTCATCCTCTTCTTTCTTGTTGTCATCTCCTCCTTCTGACCCACCCTCTTCTTCCCCTACCTGGGCATAACCTACAGGATCAAAGATGATCAGGTGAAGGTCTTCTTTGAAAACCATGACTCTCTCCCTTGGGATCTTTCCAGGATTTTTACACATAATCTTCACCTTAACAGACCCAAAGAAGCTGTTGAACAAGAGTTGCCAATCTACCTCAATCATCTTACCCAAGCCTGATGATACCTCATTTAGTGTTCTCCAATCTACCCACTTGGGAGGAATGCCATAGATGTTCACCCATACTGTCTCCAATTTTCCAATTGGCTCCACCTCCACATTCCAAACTCTGAGAGAAGCTACCACTCCTTGCTTATTGAGGTCAAACTGTCTGGCTGCCAATTACAATTCTGTCAACTTCCTATCAGGTGGAAATCTCACAATATAGCTCTAAGCATATGTCTTCTTCAACTGCCAGCCCCAATCTTTGTCAAATAGCCTCTGTAGATTTTCAATGATTCCTTCTTCAGATATCTCTCCCTGTTCTATGGTGAGCAACCCAAAATTATCCATCCCCACCTAGTGCTGGAATCTTCCCTCATCATCCTCCACATCAATGTAATGGAATCCCAGACCTCTACCAGCACCTCCATAGAAACGGGCAGTTCTAGGAGGTTTCTTCCACTCAGGACACATCTCAACCACATGATTTGAGCTTCTACAGATGAAACAGACCCTAGGACTCTTACAGGCAGAACTGAAGTGACCAAGCTGACCACAGTTGTAGCAAAGTACATTGAGATTACCAGCATTGGAGTTGCTACCCTTGGCTTTATCTTGCTTATCTGGAATCTCTTGTTTCTCCCCCTTTTCTGTATCAGCCTTGACAGGGTTTTGTACTGGCTCTTGAACAGGACCAGCACCCGTAATCTGGTTGGCTCTCTGTGCTTGTGGCTACCTGCCTCTCCCTCTCCCTTGCATCCCTCCTCCCCTTGGTCGTGGACCATCAAATCTGTTGTTGTAGCCGGGTGGAGGGTGGGGATTGGGATGCTGGTTGGGGAAGAAGCCAAATTGTTGAGGTGGCAGCGGCCCATAGGGAGGAGATGTGGGTGCCCGTAGAAGGGCTGCGGTGCGTGCGGCGGCGGCAGCCATCCTCCACCACCCCACCTCTCCCAATCTTCCTCCGGGCTCCTCGGCCTTGGTACCCTTCCTCGCCCGCGGTTCGCCATGCCCTCCTTCACCATTTGCACGAAGCTTCTCTTCCTGTGGTCTCCCTAGTACAGCCCGGCGAAGTTGAGTTTGGAGGGCTCTCCACTCCAGGAATCCCCGCTCCCAACCGGATGACAGTCTCCTGGCTCAAACACCTTCCCCCTCCACAAATCTCACCGGATCCATACCTGGGTCTCGCCGCCCTTCACCGAAACCCTAGCTTGGTTTAGTGAGCACGGCGAGTTGGGGATATACCAGAGCTCTCCACAAAAGTCGTGGATCTCATCCTCTCCCCAGATGTCGCTATCGGGTTCGGGTTGCGGTGCGGTTGGAGGCCGGGTCCGCCATTGACGCGGCTTCACCACCTGGCTCCTTCCTACATCTCTATGTCTCCCTCGAACCTGCGCTGAGAGGCTGACGACCGGTCCCCAAGAGTCGGAACGCCCCTGGCCCCGTGATAGCGTGCCTGTGTCACGGACTAGGGAGTCCGGTAGCCTCCTCGTCGGCGGTGGGAAGGCGCAGCCTCGAGTCGCCGTCGAGTCGCCTTACACATATCTCCCCTCTCCCCGAATTACATTAGGCGCATATGCTCTGAATCTCTGATTGAACTAGGTGTGTTTGGATCATTACCAGAACTTGTCAAGCCTAAAGTTAGGCGCGTTGACCAGATTAGGCTTACGTTTGGTTCACGCCCGCGATTTTGGCGTGCCACAACTGCCTAGGACACTTGGTAGTGTGTTTGCATGCACGGGGAGCAAATCCAGCGCCAGACGCGCGGCAAAGTGAGGTTTCTATAAGTCTAATGATACTAATTCTAGTATCGTGACTTTTTAGTGTTTTTTATGTATATGACTGAATTCCTAAAAATGATTTAAGACAAGAGCATATTTTGAAAATGATTTTAAACCATTTTATATAAAAATGGTTTGTTAAGGGAGTAGTATGATTTTTTGTACCAATCAAACCTTCCCATTGTCGACACGCTTTGTCCCTTTGTTCCCTCGCATCGCACCCAACTCACCTGAGGTCAGTGTCCCCTGTCCGTCATATGGACACACGTGCTCACCGACCAGCTGACCACGCTTCTCTTCTCTATCTTGATTGACGATTGGGGGCTTTGTCTTGGCAGTGCCAGTCCGATCCCCAAACCCACCTCACCTTCGTACTCTTCTTTCTCTCTCCTCAAACCCAATCCAAAGCAGCAGCACCCAAGAAAGCCATGGACGGCGGCGGCGTGGGCGGGAGCGGTGCGGGCGGGGGCACGAGCATCCACATCACGGCGCTGGACGGCATCGTGAACGTGAACTCGCTCTTCACCCTGGCGGCGTTCCTGGGCCTGGCGTGGCGGCCCTCCTCCGACGGGCCGGGGCTCGCCGACGGCGCCGACCCGCGCACGGGGAACCCTTGCGCGGCCGGGGACCGCGCCGAGTCCGACCTGGTCTCCTTCCACGTGCTCGCCTTCGCCTGCTTCCTCTTCTCCAGCCTCGTCGCGCTCTGCCTCAAGCAGCTCGTCCGCACCTACCCCGGCGCAGGCCACCCCCTCCGCCGCGCCGCCTCCGCCGCCAGCGCGGGCGCCGTCGGCGGCTTCGGCCGGACCGCGGCGGCGCGGATCAACCGCGCCGCGCTCCGCGTCGGGATCCTCGCGTCCGCCGTGGGGTCGGTGGCCGGGTGCGGGTTCCTCATGATGGCGCTCGTCAACGTCGTGCAGGTCAAGCTCGGCCGCCTCGGGTGCGGCGCCGGCGGGGCCGCCACCTGGGCCGCCGTCGTGCCGCTCGTCACGCTCGTCCCCTCCGCCATGCTAATCTACATCGGCATCGTCTTCTACGCGTTCACACGCTAGCCGCTGGCAGATCAAGAAACACCAAGTCTAGTGCCCGGACCGGAATCTGGTGTTTCAATCAGATTTTGCCGATGCCATCCTTCCTTCCGTTTCATGCTGATAGACTTGCAGAGGAACAATGCAATGCAGCTGACTTTTGTAAATTTAAATATATAAATCGGTGTGATATCATGATTGTGATTTGGAGTGTGCTTGTTTCGAGCAAGTTGGTCAGATGTGTGCCAAGACTGAAGCAAATGATGACATGAAGCTCTGCCCAGCTGCTGGTTGGTCTCTCAACTAGTCAACTTAGTATGAAATTGTCTCAGATCTCAACTACTACTAGATCTGTAACAACCCCAGGTTTCAGGTCTGAGTTTGTCATTATCTGCCAAATCTGCATTGTCAAGCGAGACTTTTTTTTTTGTCAGTTCACTTTTTCTGTTTCTCCGAATGTTCTCCATTCTACTAGGCAAACAAGGTCAGTAATGATCAGCAAGAACACCAAATCGTTCTAAACCAGTTCGTGTCACAAGCATCACAAATTCACAATCTTCAGAGTCGATGGTACCACGGGCTGCTGTCTTCAGATTTTGCGCACCCGTTTCCCATGTGCCAGCGTCAAATGGAGTGGTGTAGCCAGACGCATAACTCTGCTTCAGCGAATGGAGCCAGATCAGTGCATTTGGCCGAGTGCTCGCTCCTGCTCCACAGAATTATCAAGCCCCTTTCCCAGGTGCTCAACACACTCATCACTTCATCAGCCCTCTCTTTGCGCAAGAGCACGGCTTATTTTCTTTTGCTTTTTCAGACCTCTACATGAGTTGACCCTTTCCTTTGCATTATCACTACATTTCTCTCGGTCCACAGACCCCATGGCCACCCTGGGAGTCTCTTTAGCTAACCTGCTGCACACCTACAACTCGCGGAAAGAAATTTAGCTGAAATTCTCAACTTTGTTTATACAGAAACACTAGCGCTTGAAAACCCTGAATCCCAACTTGAGAAAACACGATCATTCAGTCCATGGGATGGGGAATAACAAAACTATTGCATCTTTCCAGCTGCTCATGTGGCGCTTATGTCAATCCATACGAGTATTCCTTTTGGGTTCAACATAAATGACATGCCATCTTGTACTTTAGACTCCAGGTATGAGGTTTCCGGCGAAACATAAATAGCGGAGTTTTGTGAAAAACTTGTCCCATAAAAACTAAGAAATATTAAGTGACAAGATACTGGACTTTCAAATAGATCAACATATGGAGACAACCAATTCAATAAAGTATATCTAGGAGACATCTTCATCTTCAACAACAATACAAGCAATTAAATCTCTTCAGGTTCTACCCTGCCCTAAGCTCTCCTAATGCTAAACTCCTCAATCTCTGAGAAACCTCAACATTTATTTTTGAGATCTTCTGCCCCCAAGTTATTTATACCACATCTTTGACTTTGACATGATGAAAATTCGACAAATTTGGGTGGAATAACAAATAGCAGACAGCAAGCAACAGCAATGCATCATCACAGTGAATGGTGACTGCAACAAGAAGCATCTGCATTATTGGCATAATGTGAGCTACATTTATTGGGGGCAACATGTATAGAACGAATGGAAAGATTCTCACCATGAAAATAAAAGCCTGCACCTCATTGGCAACCAGTCATTCTTGCCCAGTCAACAAACTGCATTCCTCCATACACGTTATTGGCAAACCGCACACCAACAGTGAATGCCAAAGAAGCAGCTGGGACACGCTTCGCAACAGGTGAAGCCTCAACCACGCGCTCCAATCCATTAATAATCTGGTACCTTGTGTTGGAAGAAACAGCAAGGAATGCACCTGCAAAAATCATGTCTATTATTGTTTACACTTTACAGGTTTTTCAGAAGATACAATCAGGAAAGTATAAACCTGCATTCAATGGCTAGAGTAAAAAAGCTTCGCTAAACAAGAACTGCAGATTTTGACTACAGGTACAACAATGTTATCATAGGAAACTTTCATCAGATGCATTTGAACCACAAGAGTGAGACAATGACACAGCATCATGCGGACACCTGCTAAATGTCAACCGCTCTGATTATAGTCATAACACATAGCTTTGATAGTTTGAATAGAAATATTCTCGCTCGCTAAATATAACAATCACTATAGCTTCACGTCTTAATCCACTATTAGTGTTCAAAACAAAATCAACCAACAAAACAAAATAAGCAGTTCAGGAAAGTTCAATACAGGAAGGTATGAAATCATCATTTATGCATGCAGGATCCAGCAACATGAAAGAAATCAGTTTTTCCTTTGTTCTGAAAATATTTAGACACTACTCCCTCCGTCCCGCTTTGTATGTCGTTTTAGGAGCTGTTGCCTCTGTCCACGTTCATTGCATGCACCATGTACCTACCCAGTTTCTCACTCCACATTCAATTGCTGGCAGATGAACTTTGGCGGAGGCTAGAACGACATACAACGCGGGACAGAGGGAGTAAGAGCATCTCCAACAGTCTCCCAATACAATTTCCCCAATAAGTTGATATTGGGGTAGCCCATTGCTACATTTTAGATTATTCGGGAAAGAGTCTCCAACATATCTCCAATAATGACCCCTCAAACATGGGCCCCACATGTCAGTTATTTCTTTTCCTTTCCTCCTCTCACGTCGTTTTCTTTCCTCCTCTTCTCTCCCGTCCGTTCTCTCTCTTCGTGAGGAACAAGTTCGTGCACCCGACCCCGACCATCGCCGCCCCCAACCTTGGCCCCCTCCTTGCCAGCCCCGGCCGCCTCCACGCCTACTCGCGACACCGGCCTCGTCCGCCTCCGCGCTCGGCGATGGCCCCAACTCCATTCTCCTCTGCGTCCGGCGACGACTCCGGCCCCGTCCACCTCCATGTCCGGCGGCGACCTCGGAGCTGTCCGGCGGTTACCCCCGGTCCTGTCCGCCTCCACATCCGGTGCTGCTCGCCCAGCCGTGGCCTCGACATAGCCAGCATCTCCTCGCTGCCCACCTCCGAGATCTGCGGCATCTCTGACCCACCGGCGGCGAGCTCCATGGCCGGCGAGCTCCATGGCTCAGGTGAGGAAAGTGACAATTATTGTGGGGCCTAGGTTATTGGGGGAGGGCTGGTTTCCCTCATCTTTGAGGGATTGGAGGGTGGGTTTTGAAGGATTGAGAAAAAAAAAATTCTCATTGGGGGATGAGAATGGGGGACTGTTGGAGCTCACCAATCCCTCAAATTACAGGTTTTTCTCATTGGGGATGAGAATTGGGAGACTATTGGAGATGCTCTAACCTCATTGCAAACTAAAGTTTCACATATGGTCATGTATCTGAAACATAAAGGTGTTTAACATAAAAATTCACATGGAAACCTACATGTATTTAATTCAACCATAGAGGGAACAAGGAGAAACTTTAATCCAGTGATGTCGACATGCAAACAATTGAGATATGAAATTGTGATAAGAAATTGTCTGCACAGCCTTACCCCACAAAGCTGAAGTCTTGAGAAGAGGTGGAACAGGTATATCATCCTCTGACTTCTTAACACTCCTGAGGTACAAATTTGAAGGAAATGACTAAATCTGAGATTCATGAATTTGTGGAAGAGACTGCTAAGTTTTATCACCATACACAACTTAGTCTTTAGCTATCCCCTAACATTAGACATCAAAATAGGCAATAATTTTCACGCTGATCAAGAAATCAAAAAATAGACCCTCTATAAATGTAGAAGGTTTAGAACAAACTGCCAGTGGCCATGTAAATAAATACTATATTGCAGCGCCAACACTACAGTACATTCCATAGCCAGATAAAGTAAAGGAAACATTAGCTTCATGAGCCTTGAGACATGCTTTTCTTAGTAACATATATGTATGTTAAACAGAATAAGAAGATGAGGAAGCAATACTGTGAACATGGTAAGCATGCAAATTACCAGATATAGTACAACTGTACAAGAGAATGTACCTTTTGGCTGTCATTATCAAATTAGCAATCCCTTGTCCCACAAGACCACAAAAGAATCCAACAGAACCATACAATATTCCCTGCTCATGAATAATATTTCAGACATTTAAAGAGATAGTTATAGTCGATAACATTTCTGGGGAAAATAATAATAAGTATTTAACTAAACACAAAGTTACCTTGAAAAAGTATGTTCCTATCCGTTGCTGCACAGAAAATTTGTATCCTGGCCTTTCAGCTTCAAAAACACTACAAGAATCAGTTTTGATGATCATTACCCAAATGAATAGTTGATGCAGTACAGGAAAAAAATGAACTGTGTTGCCAGAATATGATAGTGGTAAAACTATAAATCAAACATGCAACAAGTAATGAAAATGAAAGACAAGGCTAGGAGGAGCAAGACCACTATTTCAATAGGTTATACAAAAACGAATATAAGCCCTTATCAGTATTAATATTGCCCTCCAAAGGGTTTAGAGAAACAACATTGGGGCACACCATGCTTGTTCAGGCCACAAAAGGCCAAACTCCACACCTGGATAGAAATGCTTATATATGCTACGATGATTCATGGTAATTTCACAATCAATTATATATAGCTGACTTACGAAAAAATAATCTAACAAACATGTTTGCCAAGGATTTAAGTTCACCACAGAAAAAATCTGAAGTATGCAAGTAAACATTTATTTCCAATAGTGCAAACCTAGGAGCTAAAGATTCAGCATTTCAGTTCCAGCCTCCAGCTTTAATAATTTTCCAAATTTTACATTTTTCCCTTGTCATTAAGTACAGGAAAAAAAGCATGTCGAACTTGTAATTATGATACTGGTAAAAATGATACTGAATTATATGGTGAACATTTTCATGGTTTATTCTTACCACAGCAGATCAGGGGTCTCAAACATTGTGTGCAATTCAGTGGAATAGAAAATTGCTCCCGCATAGATGTCATTTTACTCCAATGCAGGAAATGACCAAACCCCAACCAATCAAAAAAAGAAAGAATGAAACAAGCATGATACCAGTATTCTGTGCCCCTATATAACTCAACTACAAAATCCCTTCTACTCATATCTGTTTTGAGTAATTATTTTTTCCTGGTTGAGCAAATTTCAATAGTCCAAATAGGTTCACACAACTAGTAGAATGGTATCCTATAGATATAATAACTTCAGAGGATAATTTCTGTTGACAACAAACCTGCTTGGGAGGGCATCATAAGCATGCCTAACGCGCCCCAGGAGACCTTCTGATGCAGATCTGGTACCGAATCGAGCATATGGCGCTAACATGCCGACTAAAGCTACATTAACAACCACTCCTACCAACATATCTGCTGCATACAGCTCAAACTCGGACCAAAACTCCTCCCCTCTCTTCTGAACCTCAGCAAACGTCGCGCAACACGTATCAATAACTATCTGCAACATATATAAACATGGAGCAAACAGTCAGAACTGAAATTTTGGATAATTGTCAGTATCACTGCACAGTACCAATTGAAGTAAGCAACTGAACCAACCTCGGTGCCGATTTTGAAGAGGAATGCAGGATCAACAAGCATCCTGTTCCGGAGAAGCGAGCAGGACCTAATCGCAGGTCCCAAGGGCCAGGCCGACGCCTTTGAGACCCAAACAGCAAAACCATTTCAGAATGAAATGAACTGACGAACAAGCAAACTCACAAGTAGAATAGCAAGAACTCTTTTAGAAATACCTGCATGTCCAGGTATCTCAGCAGCAGCAGTTTCTGAATCCCGACGCTCTTGGCCGCCTCAACCATGTCGGCGGGCAAACTGGGCAGGCTAACCCCGCGCTTCTCCGCCTCCTGGTGCACCTGGTCGAAGCTGAGGATGGGCCCGAACTCATCCTCCCCGTCGTCACCGTCACCGTCACCCCCACCGCCGCTACCGCCATCGCCAGGCGGGAGCTTGCCATTCCCACCGGCCCCGTCATCGACGTCACGCCTCTCCGTGACAGGCTGAGCAACCGCGGCGGCCACCTGCTGCTCGGTAGTAGCGTCCCCCGCTTCGGGGAGGCCGGAGGTGGCGGCGCAGCCATCCGCGCTCGCCCGCGGCGGGAGGGCGGCGCGGATTCCCCTAGGGGAGGCCCGGGCGGTCGGGCGGAAGCAGATGCCCCGCCGCCCGAGCAGGGCCGCCGCCGCGCCGGGGCGGCATTTGGCGGCGCCGACTCCGTGGAGGCGCGCGCCCGCGCAGGAGAAGGCCATGCTCATGCTCCTCGGTCGGAGAGGAATGGTCGGATTGGGACACGATTCCGCCGCGGCGAGAGAGATGAGCGCGCCACGGAGAGGGTATCGATCGAGGGCGCGGCGCGGGATTGGAGAGCTATGGAGTGGGGAGAGGGGGGGGGGGGGAGTGGGGTGGGGCGGGGGGTTTAGTTGGGGATTGGTCGGGCGGCGGCGCGGCGGGAAGAAGAAGCGTGCGGTGTGGTTGGTTGGGGACGAGGGAGGCGGCTGGCGTTTCGCGGCGGCCGGGGGCCGTACCCGTACCCGTACCCTCCGGTCCTCAGCCATGCGGGCCGTATGGAGGCCCACGTTTCGGTCCGTTGCAGATAGAAAGAAGATGGGACGTGTCCGATTCTGATGCATGATTTTCTAACCATTGCCATTTTTGCAACAGTCAAGTAATTAGATGCTAGCGGATGATGAAAACACAATTAAGTGCGCCCTCATTTTTTTTCTTGACGGTGATGCTTTCAATGCCATCACACACCGGCACGTACAATTGTCAAAGAGACCAAAGTTTAGAATGACAGTGCGTAATTTGGTTTGGTCTTGGGCGACGTGGTGTTGGTGTGCGTCGTTTGCATCGATCGATCCACACTAAGTCATCTAGAACTTGCTCCCTCCCTCCCATTATATACGACGTTTTAGCTCTATATCAAATACATCAAAGAATCTTTGAATCTGGTCATGCGTTGTGTTTATGTACATGGAGCTATGGATGGATGTAGTCCGTTGAATGAGGTGCCAGAACGTCAATAGATTTGGGATAGAGGGAGTACATTACCTGCACGGTTACAGTGGCGGAGACAGTGCCGGGCTCGTTACCTGCACGCATAGCACACGAGGAGTCGAGCAACAATTTATCGATCGAGTAACGGACAATAATGTAACATGCCATTTGCATACTTTAGATCTCTATAATAGGTTCAGCTGTCAATATACTAATTACTAAACGTATTGTACGTCACAATGATACATACTGCCGTCGATCAAGACGAAGAGAGGTTAGATGCCAAGAGCTAGAGACGACAGAGCAATTGTAAGCACGGACGAGACTGATGGGACTCGGAGGTTGCTGCTATGAGACGCTGCTCCCGCCGGCGCCGGCGTTTTACCGCCGCCTTCAGCAGCATCGCCGTCCTGGCCCATTTCAAAACAAAAAGGAGATCATCACGGACATATAGATTTCATAGATGTTCAGCAAAAGCAAGGCGCGGGCTATGCATACTATTATGAAATCAAATCATGCAAAAGATTGATTTCCCAACATTAAAAAGAAAAACTGCTGTGAAGTCCAAAAGTTCATAGTTTTCATGCCGGCACATTTCATTGCGAAATTGACCGTTGCGAGTCGAAATTAATATGTTTTGAATCAAACTGTAAAATGTAATCAAGTTAGAAAAAGCAGCTGAATCGAATTTCTCTCCACAAGGAATGCATGATGCACGCCATTCAGTTTAAATTGCCCTTCAATGCGTGACGACTAAACGCGGAATGCGTCCAAAAGTGGCGAGGCCAACAATGTCGCATGCGTGCACGAGCATACCTTTGCTTCTGTCTCCGACGACTCATCAGCGGATCCGCCGGGCGCTGCCGGTGACGGCGCATCCCCTCCCTCCTCCCCCTGCGACAATTGCAGTCACAATTAATCGACAGCTTGTCATGTCAGCGAACCGGCGTCTTGTCTTCGTCGGTCGAATCACCCCGCTCTGACGACGGCGCCGCTGACGGCGATGGCCCGGTGGCCGCAGATGAAGCTTCCGGCGCAGGCGGCGACGCGGATGCAGACGTATCTTCAGGTGCCGCGGCCGCCTCCACGTCATGTTTCGTGGTAGTCTTGGATTCAGGGGCGGACGCTACGGTGGCTGCCGGCGCCGTCGCCGGCGCAGCCCCCTGTCTTCACCTGCATTGCGCAGAGACGTGGTCAGAACACGCACCAATGCAATGCCAAGACGTGCGTGCGTGCGTGCGTACCCCGTCTTTCATGAGGCCGACGTCGTACACCGGCGTGAGGTTGGCGTAGAAGAGGCCGAAGTTGCGCTCGGCGACGGGGCCGGGCTTGAGGTTCTCGTTGAAGAGCGCGAAGATGTACGTCTCGAACGTGCGCTTGGGCATCAGCGGCGTGCCCGACCCGCCGCCGGCCTCACCGATGAGGTACCGGTTGTACTCCGCCGCGTCGGCGTTGCTCACGCCGATCTGCCCGTCCATCGCCTTGGTGGGCCACCCGGTCTCCCCCACCGCGATCTCCACGTCGTCGAAGCCGAGCTTCTTCATCGCCGAGTACACCGAGTCCAGCTGCGCCTCGAACATGCTGGTGTAGGTGATGCCCGTGGCGGGGTCCGTCACGCCGAGCTTGTTGCCCGGCCGCGCCAGCGCGTACGGCAGCGTCGCGCCGTTGTAGCCGAAGTACTGGTACGCGTTCACCATGAACGGCGACCTGCTCTGCCGGTGGAACGCGGTCCCAGCCGTCGCGGAACCGGCCCGCCGGCGGCCAGGATGCCCAGCGAGTGCGGCGTGGAGACGCGGATCTTGCGGTACCCCGCCGCCACCAGCGCGGACTTGAGCGACCGCATGGCGGGCACCAGGTTGGAGATGAGCGCCTGGTCGAGGGTGTCCATGATCTCGTTCCCGACGGCGACGAGCGAGATGTCCGTGGCGGGGTAGTACGGCGCCACGTTGGCGGCCACCCACGCCGCCGCGCCGTCTTTGGTCGCCAGCTTCGGGATGTCGCCGTTGCCCGCGGTGACCGTGAGCGCGAGGCCCGTGCCGGCGAAGGCGCGCACCATGTCCGGGTTCGTGTCGAACAGCTTCACGCGGTCGATGCGGGTGTGGTTTGCCAGGAACGACGCCACCGTGGCCGGCGGCGGGAGGTTGTCGCCCTTGGTGCCGTAATTGACGCCGATAGCGGTGGTGGACGAGGGTGCTACCACGAGAATGAGGAGGGACACGGAAACGACGACGGCAGCTGCGTGCCCGTGCCATGACGACGGCGACGCCATGGTGGTGGTCTGGTCGGTGAAGTACGATCGCTCCGTCTAACAGCGGTGGCGAGGGGCGTTCGGAGTTTAACTTCTGGCTGTGGTTACAGTGCGCCAATTATGGCTGGGTAACTACTATGGAAGTATAAAAGATTCCATTCAGGTTGGCACATTTCCTATTTATATTAAGTAAGATCCTAAATCATCCCAAAATAACAACTTTAGATAGTAAGTAATAAACTTGGACATTAAAAAGTAATGGCTAAAATAGCGTAGAGCCATTGTAGCTCTGCATATAATATATGTTCATTTGAATTTTTGACATGTTGAAAGGACAACATTAATTATTGCTATAAAATAAAGTGAAGGAGTGGATTTCTATTGCATGACCCCGATAGCCATAATCTAATGATTTACAATATTCATAGTCACAGAAAATTATGATATTTTCGGTGTCTGCACCTCGAAAATAAGAGATACACACAAAACTAGGAAAATGTTATTTTTCCAGGGAAGATGTGTTAGCTTAAAAATGTTCAACTTATAAGAAGAAAAATATTCTTTCTTAAAATATAAACACGTTAGAATTTATTGAAAATGTGACCCAACATCACGAGAAAAATGTTCCTACACCAGAGGAGAAGTTTCAAAGATTCAGAGCATGAATATATTTGTTAAGTAAACATTATTATAATAATTAGAACTGATAATAAAATTTACTCGTTGGCCAGCGATCAAAAAAGGTTTCACTAGTTGATCTGCATGAGTATGAATGATCATTAACTGCAAATCATAGTAATGTAAGTAGTGAAGCAAAAGAAAAAGAGAGAGAAAAAAAGAGAAAACGAACCAAGCCTCATGGGAAAAAAAAAGAAAAGGAAAACTGAAAAAATAAAATGAACCAGTTTCATGGGCCGCTGTCCCTAGCCCGCGTGCAAAAGAAGAAGAAGGAGAAGAGATAAATACGGCCCAATAGGAACGGAAGAGTTACTCTCCTGCGTTTTACATCCTCTTTCCCTGTTTTTCTTCTCCCGTACGATTCGGCCGACGGAGCAGAATACGCCCTTGGCGACCGCCGCCGCCCTACTCCAGCTGCCCAGGCCTTCGTCGTACCCTTCGCCGGCGACGAGCACCCACCTGCCACCGCACCAGGTATGCCCGCTTCCCTCCCTCTCTTCCGTTCCTTCTGTGCAAATCTGAGCACCCGAACCCTAGTTTAAGGTAGCAGCTGTTTTCGGGTCTGATCTAATCACATCACATCTCTAAGTATATTACATAAACACAGCATGGAATTTTTAATCAGGATCACAAAATCACGGATACTGGTGTACTTGATATGATGGTGCTTGGTTAGGATTCTAACACAGTTTCCATCTGATTTCCATTTGTCCATGGTGGCAGTAGATGAACTGCGACGCGCACACAAAAAGATAAGTGACTCGTCCTCTCTCGAATCCTCCTTCGTGCTACAGTTGAGAGAGGGCGAAAAAGGCGGCGTCGTCGCCGCTGGCGGAGGAGTCCGTCTCCCTTTCTTCCGATGGCCCTCGGGGCTTCGGGAGACGGTGCTCCTCTTGCTGGCTGGTGGAGCTCGTCCTAGTTTAGGGTTTCCTAGGTCTAGGTTAGGTTTCCGGCCGGTGTTGTCGAGGCGTCGGCGGCGATACCGGCGTGGAATAAGGTCCGCCTGAGCTCTGCCGCGCCCTGCTGGCGTTCCGCTCCGTCACCGGTGGCGAGTTCGTGGGGGTGGGTCTCCCGCTGTGGAGCCCCTGTTCAGGAGTCCTCCGCCGGTGCTTCTTCGTCTTCGTCGTCGAGGCGACGAGCAAGGCGGCCTTTTGTTTCAAGTGAGCAGAGGTAGTTGCGGCTTGATGGTCGATTGGAGGATGGACCGACCTCGACATCTTCGCGGTCGTGGGTGTCGCCATCGACGTGGCCCGGTTCAAGCTGGAAGATGCTTGGGGCGTGACCCCGGCTGATTGGGCGAACAGCGTTGGCCAATCTCGGTTTTCGAGTGTCTATTTCGGCTCTTTCCGGCTTTGCAAGGATGGTGGCGGCTGGATCTGCAGGCGATGGTGGAGACCGGCGTCGGCGGATTTGGATGCCTTCGGCAAGCTCCAGGTCCAAGGTCTTCAGTGTATTTTTCTCTTTTTTCAGGGACCTTTTTGCTTATTGGGTGGGGCAACTGTCCTCTGTATCCTTGTACGATGTACCTGTTTGGTATTTGTACTGTCCTTAACTTTAAATACAGGTATGTTTGATAAAAAAAAAGTAGATGAACTGCGAGCTAAGTAAAGAAGAATTATTTAGTCGCAAAAATATGTGCTGCATCTTAATCTCTATTCCTGGATGCCCCATTATCAAACCCTGCTTGTTAGTCCCCAACCCTGCTTCGGAAAAGCATCATGCGCCCTTTCAGGCTTCCTCCGTAGCACCACCTCAAACTCTCATTCATCCATGGACCGGGCCAGCTAGGGCTGGATATTCATCTGTAGTGCTTTCTTTTGCTCGCAACCAAGCCTTAACTAATTGGATTGGTGTAACTTTGGTTTAATTTCTCCTGGGTATTTACTGACTACTTTCATTCTCATCTGTTTAACTAGTGCAAAAAATGTTATTTTTAGTCATGGATTCATTTACAGTCAACCTACTAATGAAATCCATCAGATTGATTTGGTCACCACCTCCATGTTTTGTTTTCTATTGATATCCTGATGGGGTTCATCACTGTTATTTTACTAATGTAATCCAAAGTGTTTATGGGTTGGATGACGTATGTTTGCAGAGCTTCTTTGAAAAACTCTATGTTTGTAGAGCTAACATGATGCTTTCTGTCCATGATAAGTTTCAGTATCTCTAATGCAACTCCAATGTTAAATCATCATTTTGTAGTTGTAGAAAGTGATGAACCTCCTGGATATTCTCTCAACAAACAGTATAAGCAGACTTACAGCATATAATTTGTATGCACAGGTCTTTAAGAGAGATTCGCGCTGTATTGACCTTGTTACCTACAACTCACTTCACCTTGGTCATTTGTTGATTGGATTACTTACCCATCAGTCTGGTAGACCTGCTACCCTCCAATCCTCCATGCAGCTTGTTCTCTCAGATAACTCCATAATATTTACTTAGATCGATCGCTTTGCTTAAATATCCAACTATGTATTTCTTTCCATGTGAGATGATATGCTTATTAATCTTTAGAAATTTTATCAGTGTAATGTTAAACTAGGAAAGGATTAAGCTGCTAATTTATCACAGCATTGCCAAATGACAAGCAATATTACTTTTCTTGATTCTTTCCCCTTGAATACACAGGAGAGCAGTGTTGTCTTGATAAATAAACAGTTCCGCTGGTGCCACAGAGTAAATCCTCTATTCCTAAAAAGTTAGTTCATAGTTGCATGAACTTTATCTGCTTGGCCATCAGATTTACTCAGCTTAGTTTCATGTATCACCTCACATTTTACTGGTTTGTGTCAAATTTGCAGTGAATTGTCTATCAGATTAGCAACTATGGTTTAATTTGTTCTGCTTTAGTCTTTTCCAGTTGACCCAGTCTGGCAGAAGATTCCTTGTCTTTGCATCTTGCTATTGTGTTAATCAACAAATAGAAAATGGCAGTCTGACAGCTTATGTTTTAATTGGGTCTCTAACGATATGAAGCCTTATTAGAAGATCTAGTGAAATTAGTGCTTGCAGCCTTGCAGGTATAGTTTTGCATTTCATTGAAGATAAACTTTGCTTAAGTCTGGATGGGCTATGTTGCTAGTTTCATTGGAAACACTATAACTGTCACCATGATAACTTGAACAGCTTGCCGTTTTGGACAGCAGTATCATTTTGTGACACTTTGGACAACCAATATGGTGTTTCATGCTTATGATCCCAACCATTTTCAGTTGTGGTCTGCTTTTTAGTAATCATTTATGTTTTCAATGAATCATATTTCTGGGTGTACATGAATATCATTTTGTGATACTTTGGGCAACCAATATGATGTTTCATGCTTATAATCGCAACCATTTTCACTTGTGTTCTGCTTTTAGTAGCCATTTAGGTTTTACATTGGAATCATAATACTTGGTGTACATGATTGTTTTAATCTTGGTACCAGGTTTTGTTGCGATGGGGTTATTCAGGGGCAGCTTCACTCTCTTGGTGGGGATGGGATGTGGGATCTATGTAGCTCAGAACTACAATGTTCCCAACGTCAAGAAGCTATTCAACACATATGTTTTTCTGGCAAAGCACATTGAGGAAACCTACCGGAAGCCAAAAAAAGATGATGATTGATCCTTTTACATTTGTTTTCCCTGTTATGCCCTGGGAAAGCAAGTACAGCTAATGTTATACGGAAAGGTTCTTTTTTGAAATGGTGAAGGCAATATTGGTTATGGAGAAGTTTAGAACTCTGGTGGATACTGTTGGTTAGTTGGAATTCAGTTGCTGTAATAGTTTTTGGTTGTGTTACCATGAGCTTCTAGAGTATTCCTTTTGCTCGTGTTCTTCCTGTGCCTTGGGAAATGCACTGAAATTTGTAGTTGAAATGCTGCGATGGATAATCTAGCATCAGTGTGTTTCTCAAGTTAATATGGATGGGATGATATGTTTAGTTGAATCTAGATTTGTCTTGGTTTGTTTAATAAAACTATTTGCATGTCTTGGTGAATTTTGCTATAGATTTTTCTAAAATTAGAAGAGTTTAACTTAGAACAATAGTAATAACAGGGTGAACATTATTTTTTCTAAACACATGGTATCTCGAAGCTCTCTACACAAATGAGGAAAAAAAAAACGATAGCTACAAAATGAAGTGTTGGAGGGCTCTAAGACACTTTGTTGACATTTTACATTCATATTATTAATACCTGTTTTTAGCCAAAAAATAGTGATTACATAGGAGCACATATCATCAAAGAGGCAAAGTGCCCCTTCAATTTTACACATGAACAAAGAACAGTTGCATTGCAAGTTTTAAAGTTTTTCGTTGCATATGAACCTCTTAATAGAACTCACTTCACCATCTTTATATATAAAAAAAGAGCGTACCCAGTGTCATAGGCTCCCGCACTGCGGGGCCTGGGAAAGGGAAAATAGCCAGCAGCCATCCCTGCACAAATGTGCAGAGGCTGGGGCTTGAACCCGGGACCTCTTGGTCACAGGCGGTAAAGCTCTACCGCTTGCACCAGGGCCGCCCTTCGGTTGGCCAGAGTAGCAGGTGTGCACGCACCATCTTTATATCAAAGAAGCAAATAGCCCGAGAACGAGCTACTGCTCGGTTGGCCAGAGTAGCAGGTGTGCACGCTGCCCATTCGACGTCGCTGTTCTCACCGGGATTTATTCCCATCTTATCACTACAGCCTCTCACCGCGTGGCGTCATAATGGGATTGCGACGTACCCGTTGTCTACGGAGCCTTGATTCTGGTGATCTCTGCAAGGACGCGGTCTTAATATCTATGTATAGTTGTAGATCTGATTGTATACAAGTGCTGTGAGTGTGGTGTACGTGTGTGGTGTAGGTGTGTGTCTGTATACGAACAGATGCTACAGCTGTGTCCAGATAAGAGGTGTAAAAAAAAAAGAAACAAATAACCCTCCAATTTTGCACATACCAAAGAGTCCCTTCAATTTTGCACATGAACAAAAACTCCCGACCAAGTGAAGGCATGTTTGGCTGGTGGCCACAGTTTGCAACGTCTATGGTTAGATGTTTGTCAATCGCTAATAGCCTAATAGTTGTGGCTTGCCACGTTGTGTGCTAAAATTGTATTGTTTGGTTCATCTGTGACAAAATTTGTGTGGCAATTGTTTGGTTGGTTACCACAAATATTTTGGATGGATAAAAAGTTATAGCATTACTGTATATGGTTTAAATCATATTAAATTAATAAGAAATAATAGCCCAAATGCCAAATCCAAATTGCAAATAACAAATTGTGTTGATCTCCTTTAAAAGGAAAACTCAAGACAAATTATTGTACCATGGATAAAAGTCCAGCCGCCCGCTGCTCTACCAGACGGCTAGACTGCCAGACTAACCGGAGTACCCAGACGGTGGCTACCGCTCCCGTCGCCGTCCTCCTGGCCTCCGCACTCGCGCTTCCGGTCGTGCGTAAGCTGGGGAGGCGCAAATGCGACTGCCACCTTACCTTCCCGACGGCCAGAAGAACGAACGGAAGCGCGTTCTTTCATGGCCCAGGCGTCTAGAAAAGCCGCCGCCGCCGCCGCACTGCTCTCGCCGCCGCAGACTCTCTTCATGCTTCCTTTTTCAGCCGGACTCCTCCCGGAGACCTGTGCAGCTAAAGAGGCCTTGTCTGAGCCACATCGACAGCGCGTGCGCGGCTGTGTCCCGTCGCCCCCCTGGGTCATAAAAGCCCGTGGCCTACACAATGCACGGAGGGTGTTCGGCAGAACGCCTACGCGGAGCTTGCCGGCGTGGACATCGATCATCTCCGGGTGCGCGCGCGAGGGCCGGCACGCGGACGGCATGCGCGCGTTCGCGGAGATGCTGGACGACGGATGCGGCGGCGCGACTGTCGCGCCGAACGCCTTCGTGCTCGCAGGCGTCCTCCGGTGCTGCGCAGGGCTCGGCGACGTCGAGTCCGGCAGGCGCATCCACGGGTGGATTCTGCGGAGCGGCGTCCGTCCGGACGTGGTGCTGTGCAACGCACTCCTCGACATGTACGCCAAGTGCGGCGACCATGGCCGTGCCAGGAGGGCGTTCGAGGCGATGGCCCAGAGGGACGCCACGTCCTGGAACATTGTGATCAGGGCGTGCCTGCAGGACGGCGACGTTGTGGGGGCGATACGGCTGTTCGATGAGTCGTCGTTGAGGGATGTTTCGGGTTGGAACACGATCATCAGCGGGCTTATGAGGCATGGGCGCGCCACTGAGGCGTTGGATCACCTGCGGCAAATGGCGAGAGCTGGAGTTGCGTTTAGTAACTACACTTACTCCATGGCGTTTGCCTTGGCTGGCTTGCTATTGTTGCGGGACCTAGGCCGGCAGCTCCATGGTCGTGTGGTGGTGGCTGCATTGGTGGAGGATGCATTTGTCGGCTGCTCTCTCATGGACATGTACTGCAAGTGTGGGGAAATGGACGCTGCTCTGTCGATCTTTGATCGCTGGTCTGAGTTTACAGAGGACATACAATTTGCGTGGAGCACGATGGTCGCTGGGTATGTCCAGAATGGCAGGGAGGAGGAAGCTCTTGAGTTCTTCCGAAGGATGCTGCGTGAAGGAGTCCCTGCTGGGCAGTTCATCCTCACTAGTGTAGCTGCTGCCTGTGCAAATGCAGGGATGGTTGAGCAGGGCAGGCAAGTGCATGGATTTGTTGAGAAGCTGGGTCACAGATTTGATGCACCATTAGCGTCTTCCATCGTTGACATGTATTCAAAGTGTGGTAGTCTTGAAGATGCTTGCAGGATATTCGAAAGTTCTCAGGACAAGAATGTTGCTCTCTGGACTACAATGCTGTGCTCCTATGCAACGCATGGGCAAGGAAGAATGGCATTAGAGATCTTCAGCAGAATGAAGGCTGAAAAGATCATGCCAAATGAGATAACCCTCGTCTCTGTTCTATCTGCTTGTAGCCATAGTGGATTGGTAAGCGAGGGATACGACTACTTCAACCTTATGCAGAAAGAGTATGGAATTGTTCCAAGCACTGAGCACTACAATTGCATGGTTGATCTTTACGGACGAGCTGGGCTACTTGATAAAGCAAAGAATTTCATTGAGGAAAACAAGATCAGCCATGAAGCTATTGTTTGGAAGACTTTGCTGTCAGCCTGTCGACTTCACAAGCACATTGAGTATGCAAAAATGGCTTCTGAAAAGTTGGTTCAACTAGAACAATGTGATGCTGGATCATATGTTCTGATGTCAAACATGTATGCCACCAACAACAAATGGCTTGACACTTTCAAGCTCAGAAGTTCAATGAGGGAAAGGAGAGTCCGGAAGCAGCCAGGTCAATCATGGATCCATCTGAAAAATGCTGTGCATAGATTTGTTGCACTGGACATGTCTCACCCGAGATCGGCTGAAATTTATGCTTACTTGGAGAAGCTGATGGAGAGACTGAAGGAAATGGGGTACACAAGTAGAACTGATCTTGTTGTACATGATATTGAGGAGGAACAGAGAGAAACATCTCTGAAGTTCCATAGTGAGAAACTTGCTATTGCATTTGGGATCATCAGCACCCCTGTTGGGACGCCACTTCGGATCTTCAAGAACCTGCGTGTTTGTGACGACTGCCATGAGGCAATCAAGTTTATAACCCAAGCCACAGATCGTGAGATTGTTGTTCGAGACTTGTATAGGTTCCATCATTTCAAGGATGGCCAATGTTCTTGTGATGATTTCTGGTGAAAGGTCTTGCTTTGATATTGGTTAACAAAGCGTAGGCTGTACTATATCTGCACATGGAGATAGCGACTAACTAATTGAATAAGGTATCTGGTTGACAAATAGCGTAATCGCACAGCGTGGGAAGGAGCTAATGTGCTGAAAAATAACAGCAGCAAAAGAAATTGAAAGGAAAAAAAAAACATCAACCCCTGTTCAGTTTTCATGCCTGGCATAATAATTCAGGGCCGGTTAGAAGGACATTCAATCAACCATTGGTGGCGCATGTTTGAGCACTACTCACCTGTAAGTGTAGAAGCTTGGATTTGTATATTTCCTCACGTTTATTTTATTTTTGGGTTTTTACTTCTAGGCTACTTTTGTAGAGCCAAGTTTAGACTGATCCTTGTTATGGTGGTAGGAAGTATCTGTATCAAAGTCACAGCATAGAAATTTATCAGGATTAAATAATTATGGATACCTTTGGACCTTGGCATGAAGTTGCTTGTTTGGGATTCCAACACTTGAAATCCAACTCCACCATGGCTGGCAGTTTGCATCTGATTTCCAACACTTGAAATCCAATTCCACGATTCCAACACATGAAATCCAACTCCACCGTGGGTGGTAGTAGATGAACTGTGAGTTAAGTAATGAAAATTTGGTCACAGAATTGTGTTGCCTTGCAATCCCAATTCCCGGGCCCATTATCAAGCTTTGATTGGTACTGCCCAATCTTGCATGCGGTGCTGAAATACATCCTGCAACCTTGGGGCTTCCACCAGAGATCCACCTTGTCAGGTACCTGAATAAAGGGGTACCCTAAACCCTCTTACAGGGAGAATTAAACCCCAACAATAAAACTCCAATATCATCCAAGAAGCTCACAAACAGAGATGCGGGCCAATCGGCATACTCCGAGCTACGCTGGCCCGGCCTAGGAGCAGCGTCGCTCGGACTAAGATAGTCTCTCGTTCGACGGTACCCTTGAGTAGCGGAACTCTGCCCAAGCGGACGACCCCCTCGAGTGACGGAACTACGCCCGTGCGAACGACCCCCCGTCGATTACTACTACCCTTCCCCTCGAATCCACCTACTCCCCGTACGGGAGTCAGTGCATTTAATGCTTCCACCAACTCCAGTCTAATCGCATGGCTACAACAGCGTTACAGTGGTCGGGTACAGTAGTCGAGTCCTGCTTTTACCGCCCATCCCTAGACGTGCGGTGAGCAGCTTGGTACTGCTGTACCATACCGAGCACTGTTTCACCCCCGATGCCCCTTCGACACGCTACGCGACAACCACCAGCTTCGGATTCTCTAAGTCCGATCTTATCCATCAAACCACTACTCTCGTGGCTACCCCTCGATTGGACCTCGAGCGTCACCAAGCCACCCCTCGAGTCGAGCTTCGGTGCTTCCAGTCAATGCTCCAACAACTCCCGGTACGACGCGCACAGGGATCCGTACGCTCGCGCATGGGCGCGGGTCTTTCACCGACCGTCTACGACCGTCATCGTGACATGCTTGAAGGACGTCCATCGACTCCGAGCACGTCGCTATAGAGCAGGCCATGCCTGACGCACGCCTCTATAGCAGCTTCGACTTGATCGGCATCGCCCCCTCGACGTCATCACCCACGACCGCGTAGGCTTCTTGTATACCCGTGCCCCTCCTTATTCTATAAAAGGGGATGCCGGACACGTTAGAAAGCAGGCGAAAAAGAGCGACCGAACATCCGAGAGAGCTTCTAGAGCCCGAAACGCTCAAGTCTCAGCTCACTCTGTACACCCCTCGACTCTCACTCACCCGCTTGTATCCTCCCCTGTACAAGCATTTCGGTGCAAGATAATACAAATCTTCTCCCCCCGCTGGACGTAGGGCCTTCTTTGCCTGAACCAGGATAAATCGTCGTGTTCATCTTGCGTCACCATCTGGATTAGGGAGCACGCAGTATACGTTACTCGTCGGCTTAGGGTACCCCCGGGTCCCGACGCCGACAATTGGCGTGCCAGGTAGGGGGCGCAGCGTGTCACCTGCATTTCTCGCCACTTTCTGGATGGCAAACTCCGTGCCATCGTTTTCGTTCGCTACGTGATCTGGTTCAGGAGTTTGGAGTTCATGTCGCTAGGCCGCAGCCATGACATGATCCTGCTCTCGGTCGGAAACGCGAATCGAAGCGGTTCCGGGTCCCCGCGACTGGCCCCTCGCCGATCCCATCACCACGCTTCCCCGCCCAGGAGGAGGCGCGGCCGGTGCAATCACCATCGCCGCTCCGAGTCGGCATCCACCTCAGTTGCCTCGTCCCCGGCTGAGGACGCAGGGTCCCTGGTTGGAAACCTGGCAGACCTACGCCTGGGATCGGAGGAACTGAGAAGTCTCGGCGGCGGCCCTAACTCCACTCTCGCTACGCGCTCGTCAAGAGGGCCAAGCGCGGTCGCTCCTATGGGCGTGGCTCCAGAGCCACCTAATTTGCTCCCACACGGGCTGTTCGAGGCTCGTCGTCGGTTCCCGTTTGGCCTAAACAACACTGCCAGGTCGTACTCATCCTCAGTGAGTACCAACTTGAGTGTGTATAAGGACCTCCCGGGACACCTCCTTTGCACCTTCAGAGACTTACTGGCTCCCACGCCAACCTCTGTGCATCCAGGATCCTCAGGGACTCCTGGCCCGAGGCACTACACCCTGGGCATGATGCGACGCCAGCTGGAGGAGGAGTGGCGGGACAGTTCCCCATCTTTTACTCCGGCGACCCCGACTCCGACTCCGACCACTATGACCCCACGCAGGAGTGCTTCCACATCAACGAAGGAGTCGCATCAAGCGACCCCATTGTCGAACCCGCAGCCACACCCGCGGCAACGGCAGCGGCGGGCGGCGCCCTTGTCGTAGCGGGACAGGAGGAGCAGCCACCTGCTGCACCAGACAACGCGCAAGTGCCCCAGGACGCACACGACGCCTAGCTCGTGGAAGTCCGCGAGTTACGGGCCAAGCTCGACGAAGACCGGGAGCATCTGTGCCAGCTCGAGCGGACCCTCGAGCAGGAGCGCGGACATCCACAAGGCGGAGGGGCTCGAGCCAGAGCCCGAGATGTCCAACGGTGAATTGTCGGGGGGGACGCGGTCGAGCGTCCCGTGTTCAATCGCGCTAGCCAGAACGTCGTCGCGACGACTATGCTCCTCCGCAACATGCCGGCCCCCTCGAACCCCGAAGCCCGGCGCGTCCAGCAGGAGGTCCAGGGACTCCTCGAGGTGGCCACCGCGCAACAGGCTGAAAGCTCCGCCTCGAGATATTGAGGGGTGGCTTTGGGGCAACCCCCGAACTCTCCCAACGCGAGAGGCAGGGCTCGATCCATCAAGTGGACTCCCCGTCCGCGAGCGCATCCACGATGACCGTGAGCCTTGAGACGCATTCCACGACATCAACGAGAACCGCAGATGCAAGAGCGGCGATGCCAAGGCACGAGGCTACAGCACACACCAGGGTGGGCGCTATGACAGCGACGAGGACCGGTGCCGATCCCCCGACCCGCCGAGCCCTCGAGTCTTCAACCGAGCGATTCAGAGGACGCCACTGCCGAGTCCTTTTTGTCCCCCCACGAGCCTCGTCAAATACAATGGCGAGACTAAGCCCGTGTTATGGCTAGCCGATTTTAGGTTGGCATATGAGAGGGGCGGAGCTCACGACGACCACGCTATCCAGTAACTCCCCCTCTTCCTATCGGACACCGCTCGAAGGTGGCTCGAGGAACTCCCCTCCGATCAAATCCATGATTGGTCCGACCTGGTCAGGGTGTTCGAGGGAAATTTCAAGGGAACCTACATACGCCCCGGCAACAGGTGGGATCTCCGGAGCTGCAAGCAGAAGCCTGGGGAGTCTCTCCGTGACTTCGCCCGACGCTTTTCCATGTGGCGTACCGAGCTTCCCCACATCGCCGATGAAGAAGTGACCCTGGCTTTCATCGCTGGGACCACCTTCAAGGACCTGGTACGAGAGCTGAGACGAACTCCCCCCAAGACCGCATACGAGTTGATGCACATCGTCACCAACTTCGCCGCCGGTGAGGAGGCGGTTGGCGCCTTCTTCGACGACCCACAAGGCAAGCGCGAGGCCAAGCCGGGCGACCCCGAAAGTTCAAATCGGGGCACCAAGAAAGGTGGCAAGAAGAAGAAGAACCAGCGAGGCAAGCGCGAGGATGGCCCCGATGATCTCGTGGCCACCGCCTAGCGCAAGAACCCCCGAGGTCCTCCCGAGAAGGGCCTCTTTGATGAAATGCTGAAAAAGCCGTGCCCCTATCACAAGGGGCCTGCTAACCACAACCTTGAGGACTATCGGATGATCAAGAAGTACTTCAAGAGCATGGGCCTCGGGAAGGACGAAAAGAAGGAAGATCCCAAGGACAAGGGCAGCGACAAGGAAAATGGCTTCCTCGAGGTCTACGACTGCTACATGATCTACGGGGGCCCCTCGACTCAGCTCTCCCCCAGCAGCGCAAGAAGGAGCGCCGAGAAGTCTTATCCACGCGGGTTGCCACTCCCCACTACCTCGACTGGTCCGAGACAGCCATCACGTTCGACCATGAGGACACCCAGACCATGTCCCTCGGCCAGGGGTATACCCGCTCGTCGTCGACCCCGTCATCGTCAACACTCGTCTCTCCAAGGTGCTCATGGATGGAGGCAGCAACCTCAACATCATCTACACAGAGACCCTTGACCTCCTAGGGGTCCCAAGAGAAAAGCTCAACCCGAGTGCCGGGGGCTTTCACGGCACCGTGCCAAAGAGGAAGGCTCTCCCCGTAGGCCGCATCGACCTCCCCGTCTGCTTCGGCACTCCCGCGAATTTTAGGAAGGAGAAGCTCACCTTCGAGGTGGTTGGGTTCCATGGCACATACCATGCCATCATTAGACGACCCGGCTACGCCAAGTTCATGGTAATCCCCAACTACACCTACCTCAAGCTTAAGATGCCGGGACCCAAAGGCGTGATCACCGTAGGCCCCTCCTTCGAGCACGCATACGACTGCGACGTCAAGTGCATCAAAAATGGGGAGGCCGTCAAGGAGTCTGCGATGCTAGCAGCAACCCTCGAGGCGTTCGCCGCTGAGCTTCCCGACCCTAAGCGCCGCGCCGGCAACTTCGAGCCCGTCGAAGACACAAAGAAGGTCCTCCTCGACCCGAGCAGCTCCGATGAGAGGGCGCTGATCGTCAGCGCCACCCTCAGTGACAAATAGGAAGCAGTGCTGGTCGACTTTCTCTGTGCAAACGCCGACATGTTCGCATGGAGTCCTTCGGATATGCCGAGCATACCAAGGGAAGTCGCCAAGCACGCCTTGGAGATTCGAGCCGGGTCCAAACCGGTGAAGCAACGCTTGCGTCGCTTCGACGAAGAGAAATGCAAGATCATCGGGGAGGAAGTCAACAAGCTTTTGGCGGCCGGTTTCATCAAGGAGGTTCATCATCCCGAGTGGTTAGCTAATCCTGTACTAGTCAAGAAAAAGAATGGGGAATATAGGATGTGTGTAGACTATACAAGTTTAATGAACCTCCTTGATGAACACATCAGGCCAATGGTCGAGGCCTACGTCGACGACATCGTGGTCAAAACCAAAAGGGCAAACGACCTCATCAACGACCTTGAGATTGCGTTCAAATGCCTCCGGGCGAAGAACATCAAGCTCAACCCTGAGAAGTGTGTCTTTGGCGTCCCCCGAGGCATGTTGTTGGGGTACATAGATTCCCAGCGCGGCATCAAGGCCAAACCCGAGAAAGTCTCCGCAGTCACCGGGATGGGCCCGATCCGAGACCTCAATGGTGTCCAGAGGGTCACGGGCTGCCTCGCAGCCCTCAGCCACTTTATCTCATGACTTGGAGAAAAAGAACTGCCTCTATACCGCCTATTGAAAAAATCCGAGCACTTCGTATGGACCCCTGAAGCTGAGGAGGCCCTCGCGAAGCTTAAGGCCATGCTTACCTCACCTCCGATCCTAGTGCCTCCGAACCCAGCCGAGCCACTGTTGCTCTATGTCGCCGTGACCACCTAGGTGGTCAGCGCGGCCATAGTTGTCGAGAGAAAAGAGGAAGGGCACGTCTTGCCCGTCCAGTGGCCTGTGTACTTCATCAGTGAGGTATTCTTGGAGACCAAAGTTCATTACCCGTAGATCCAAAAGCTTCTCTATGCCATCGTGATCACTTGACGCAAGCTCCAATACTACTTCCTTGGTCACCTAGTGACTGTGGTCTCTTCTTTCCCCCTCGGAGAGATAATCTAGAACCGAGAGGCCATGGGAAGAATCGCCAAATGGGCGGTCGAGCTCATGGGCAAAGCTCTCACGTATGCGCCGCGGAAAGCCATCAAGTCCCAGGTGTTAACCGACTTCATCGCCGAGTGGACCTGAAAGCATCTAGGCCCCTTAATGTGGTTTCGATGATTGATGACAATATTTACCATAACTAACGTGTGTTTTGTAGAAACATTGGTAAGTTAGGTTATGGTGATGGATACCGTGGGCAATACGGGTTTCATGCTCCCTTGACGATGGAAATCGTTTCG
>CM041631.1:52671140-52695316 GCA_023333625.1 Bothriochloa decipiens
GGAGGTTGCGCCCAGACCGATGATAAAAGGCATGAGGATGAGTCGAAGAAAGAAAGAAAGATAACAATCTGATGAACAATACAACAACATACTCACCAGCTCGATGTGGCCGTTGTCAGTAGCATCGGGATGCGGTTGACTTCATACGACGCGAAGGAGCCGGCCACCGCACCCCGCACCCGCCTCGTAACCTCATCGAGGGGGAGCTCCTCGGGCGACATCTGACACCCCTCGAGCGGCGTCCCCGGGGGCCATTTGGTCCAAGCGCAGGGGACGCCGCATCAAAGGGAGGACCCTCCGGCTATGGAACGCTGAAACCTCCCCTGCTGCTCCTTCACCACGCCGCGGGCCCAGTGCTTCGGACGCATCGCGATGATACGTCCGGTGAAACAAGTTAGCCATGCCTCATTGTTGTGGATGTAGAACCAGCGGGCATGCCACCCGCCGTGGCTGGACGACAGCCCCGTCGGGATGAAGTGCTCCGGCCGCTTCAAAGAGAGGTTGCAACAGCCGACGCGGACGGGCCTCTTCACCCCTGGTGACACCGGCTTGGTGAAGTGCTCGGCCTTGAAGAGGTGAAGCCACATCTCCCAGTGCGGCTCCACCCCCAGATACCCCTCGCAAACGATGGCGAAGATCGCCGCGTTGGAGATGGCATTGGGGGAGAAGTGCTACAGCTCGACCCCATAGAAGTGGGTGAGCGCCTGCATGAACCGGCTCGGCGGAGAGCCGAACCCCATCCGGTGGTACTTGATGAAGCTAACCACGTACCCCTCCAGCGGGTTCGGCTCCTGGTCCTCCTCCGGCGGCACCATCCACTCCAGTCGGTCCACCGAGATGACATGGCGGAGAAGCCCATCCGCACCAACCCGTCGAGCTCCTCCTCCAAAACGGCCGACGGAAGCCGATCCTCTGGGGAACGAAGCTCTGGCGCCATGGCGACCGCGTGAACTCGCTCGACGGAAGGACGAGAGGGGAGGTTCCCAATCTTTGGCTCTTTTTCTCTCTAAGCGCTAACAGGCAGGGCGGCTGGGCTCTTTGGTGATGGCGGCGGTGACGAGAGAAGGGAGGCAAGATGAGGAGCGAATGAAGCCCTACCCCCGAATTTATAGGCGACGACGGACAACGGGCGGATCGGGCCAGGAGACAGGTAAATCCCCACATTTATTTCGCCTACCTACCGGCCCCCTCGATTCCCACGTACAAGGGACACGTGTGGAACGTTCGAGCTCTAGCCGTTGGACGGCCCCGCCACGACCACGCCGTTTTGGCTTTCTCCTCAAAGGACGCGCCCAACGGGCGAAGAAGTGAATCACAGCGATATCTCTGCCGAAACATGTGCCCACCGTGCCGCACTGACTGACAGGTCCACCATGGCCGCGCCGCTCTGACTTCCGCCTGAAAGGACGCGCCTGGCGAATAGGAGGTGTTATCCACGGACGGAGTCTTCCATGATAAGAAACGCGGGCCCAGACCCCTCGAAAATCTCAAGGGAGCGAAGGCTGGCCCTCGGTCAGGGTTTCACAGCCGCCCTCGAGTACCTGAGTCAGGGGTGATCGGGGGGAGCCGACACGAGTCCTTTGTCAAGAACGAACTCTCGAAGCCCCCTCGAACATACACAAGGCAAAACTAAGGGACCACTTTGGAATCCCCTCGAAGGGAGGTGTCGAGCCACCGAACCTGATCGAAAGAGGACGGCATCCATGGGACCCATTGATTTGCTTCAATAAGAGCGCCTCCGGGCCACAAGTCGACCCCAATCGAACGGGGCACGAGCTCTTACTTGAATTTCCCAATAGCAGCTCACCTGAGACGTCGAAGCTCGCCCAAACAGGGGTAGCACGACGCTTCTCACCCTTCCTCCCGAACGAAAGGGATCGTGAGGGTCGAAAGAAAAAACACGGGCTTGTTCCTTGTTGTACATGATATTGAGGAGGAACAGAGAGAAACATCTCTGAAGTTCCATAGTGAGAAACTTGCTATTGCATTTGGGATCACCAGCACCCCTGTTGGGACGCCACTTCGGATCTTCAAGAACCTGCGTGTTTGTGACGACTACCATGAGGCAATCAAGTTTATAACCCGAGCCACAGATCGTGAGATTGTTGTTCGAGACTTGTATAGGTTCCATCATTTCAAGGATGGCCAATGTTCTTGTGATGATTTCTGGTGAAAGGTCTTGCTTTGATATTGGTTAACAAAGCGTAGGCTGTACTATATCTGCACATGGAGATAGCGACTAACTAATTGAATAAGGTATCTGGTTGACAAATAGCGTAATCGCACAGCGTGGGAAGGAGCTAATGTGCTGAAAAATAACAGCAGCAAAAGAAATTGAAAGGAAAAAAAAACATCAACCCCTGTTCAGTTTTCATGCCTGGCATAATAATTCAGGGCCAGTTAGCAGGACATTCAATCAACCATTGGTGGCGCATGTTTGAGCACTACTCACCTGTAAGTGTAGAAGCTTGGATTTGTGAATTTCCTCACGTTTATTTTATTTTTGGGTTTTTATTTCTAGGCTACTTTTGTAGAGCCAAGTTTAGACTGAACCTTGTTATGGTGGTAGTAAATATCTGTATCAAAGTCACAGCATAGAAATTTATCAGGATTAAATAATTATGGATACTTTTGGACCTTGGCATGAAGTTGCTTGTTTGGGATTCCAACACTTGAAATCCAACTCCACCATGGCTGGCAGTTTGAATCTGATTTCCAACACTTGAAATCCAATTCCACGATTCCAACACTTGAAATCCAACTCCACCGTGGGTGGTAGTAGATGAACTGTGAGTTAAGTAATGAAAATTTGGTCACAGAATTGTGTTGCCTTGCAATCCCAATTCCCGGGCCCATTATCAAGCTTTGATTGGTACTGCCCAATCTTGCATGTGGTGCTGAAATACATCCTGCAACCTTGGGGCTTCCACCAGAGATCCACCTTGTCGGGTACCTGAATAAAGGGGTACCCTTAACCCTCTTACAGGGAGAATTAAACCCTCAACAATAAAATTCCAAAATCATCCAAGAAGCCCACGAACAGAGATGCAGGCCCATCGGCATACTCCGAGCTACGCTGGCCCAGCCTAGGAGCAGCGTCACTCGGACTAAGACAGTCTCTCGTTCGACGGTACCCTCGAGTGGCGGAACTCCGCCCAAGCGGACGACCCTCCCTCGAGTGACGGAACTACGCCCGTGCTAACGACCCCCCGTTGATTACTACTACCCCTCTCCTCGAATCCACCTACTCCCGTACGGGAGTCAGTGCATTTAATGCTTCCACCAACTCCAGTCTAATCGCATGGCTACATCAGCGTTACAGTGGTCGGGTACAGTAGTCGAGTCCTGCTTTTACCGCCCATCCCTAGACGTGCGGTGAGCAGCTTGGTACTGCTGTACCATACCGAGCACTATTTCGCCCCCGATGCCCCCTCGACACACTATGCGACAACCACCAGCTTCGGATTCTCTAAGTCCGATCTTATCCATCCAACCACTATTCTCGTGGCTACCCCTCGATTGGACCTCGAGCGTCACCAAGCCACCCCTCGAGTCGAGCCTCGGTGCTTCCAGTCAACGCTCCAATAACTCCCGGTACGACGCGCATAGGGATCCGTACGCTCGCGCATGGGCGCGGGTCTTTCACCGACCGTCTACGAGCGTCATCGTGACATGCTTGAAGGACATCCATCGACTCCGAGCACGTCACTACAGAGCAGGCCATGCCCGACCCACGCCTCTACAGCAGCTTTGACTTGATCGGTATCGCCCCCTTGACGTCATCACCCACGACCGCGTAGGCTTCTTGTATACCCGTGCCCCTCCTTATTCTATAAAAGGGGATGCCGGACACGTTAAAAAGCAGGCGAAAAAGAACGACCGAACATCCGAGAGAGCTTCTAGAGCCCGAAACGCTCAACTAGCTCACTCTGTACACCCCACAACTCTCACTCGCCCGCTTGTATCCTCCCCTGTACAAGCACTTCGGTGCAAGATAATACAAATCTTCTTCCCCCACTGGACGTAGAGCCTTCTTTACCCGAACCAGGATAAATCATCGTGTTCATCTTGCATCACCATCCGGATTAGGGAGCACGCAGTATACGTTACTCGTCAGCTTAGGGCACCCCCGGGTCCCGACACCGACACACCTCAAACTCTCCTTCATCCATCGACTGGCTCAGCAAGGGCTGGAGAAGAATCCATGGTGCTTTCTTTTTTTGGCTACCAGGCCTTAACTTATTGGATTGGTTTCACTTTTGTTTAATTTTTCCTGGTGTATTTACTTTGAGCAATGAGGTCCAAATCTATCTTTTTATGCTCTTCGGTCTGACTGGTGTCAAAAAAATATGTCCCTTATGTTTGATGGAATATTATTTCTAGTCATGGATTTATTCACTCCATGGAATCCATCCATCTGATTTTGTCACCATCTTCTTGTTTTGTTTTCTTTTGATATCCTGATGGATTTCATCTGTGTTTTATAGTATTATTGCCATCCAAAGTGTTTATGGGTTTATCGGATGCCTTGTGTTTGCAGAGTTAACGTGATGCCGTCTGTCTGTGACAACCGACAAGTTTGTATCTGTAACCCAACTCCAGTATACAGGGTGTTATCTCTTTCTTTGTCTTTTTGCAGTTGTAGAAAGAGATGAAACTCTTGGGTGTTCTCTCAAGGAATAGTATCGGCGGACTTACAGCTATAATTTGTCTGCACAGTTCTTTAAGATTCTTTCTGTATTTACCTACAACTACAACTAACTTCACCTTGGTTGTTTGTTGATTGGAGTACTTATCACCATTAATCTGGCAGACTGGAGACCCTCCAGTCCACCGTACAGTCTGTCTGTATAGCTCAAATGCTTACTATCGATCGACTAATGAAATCCATCAATTTGATTTTTTTCACCATCTCCATATTTTGTTTTCCTTTGATATGCTGATGGGTTTCATCAGTGTTAGTATTATTGTCATCCAAAATGTGTTATGGGTTTATTGGATGCTTTATGTTTTCAGAGTTAACATGATGCTGTCGGTCTGTGACAACTGACAAGATGGTGAGACAAGTGGTGCCATGACACTCTTGAAACAGTCACCGAATGCGCTGGGAGCACCCCCAACCAACCGAAACGCTCACCGGCAGCGACCACATTTTTTGGCTCAAGAATTGATTTGGTACAAGTTAAATCTTTTTAAGTCTAACGAAAATTTGTAAAAAGAAAAAGTATTGATGGTTATGTTTTTAAATACGAGTATTATGAAAAATATATTTTTTATGAAGAAAATGGTTAAACATAAACTTGTTTGACTTAGCACAGGCTAGGAAGTGTATTCCTATTCATTTGTTAGGCTAGTTTTAATGGAGATTTCATGGCTCGGTTTTTTGCACTGTAATATTTTGAAAACAGTTATGAAGAGCTTTTATCTCTGTAACCTATTGCTACTCTCATCAGACTCATATCTCTTCGTTCATTAATATATAGTAGCCATATCAGTATATTTAATATCCATAAAAAATTATGAAATTTTCACTGAAACTGTCTTAGATCGAGCGAATGAAATCATTTGTATGGAGGGAAAATTGTTGAGTGATTCATAAGTTCAACTGTTAAAAAGCTCGTGTGCAGAGAGATTTAATGGTATTAGAGCGCAACGGCTCCTCGCGCGGGGAGGGTGTCCACGTCGACGTTTTCGGCCCCCCCCCGCGGGATGGAGCTCGGGTTGCCGGGCCTACAGGCCGGTGACGGGGTGCTACTGCGGCCCGCGTCGCGCCGCGTCGCCTGCTGCGGGAGGCCCCGGCGTCTCCTAGCCCACCTGTCGGCGGCCGGGCGGCCCGTGCTCGCCTATGCTCGCCTGCTACGCGGGGGCTGCCGGGTGGGGACGCTCCTCTCTTGGTCCACCTGCCGATGGCAGGGTGTTCCCGCGCCGAGGTGTTGGGACGGCCTCTCTCTAGCTAGGTGCTTCCTGCCTAAGCCATGGTGTGGCGCGGTGCAGGTTCATGTGCGTCGGTATGGTGCGGCGCGAGTGGCCCCGTGCGTCGTATGTCCCAGCTGTCATGTGGTGGGTGCGTCGGGGCGGTGGTCAGTGTTTGGCGTGGCCGACATACGTGGATTCTTCCGGCGCGTTCCATGTATTACTCCTGTCCCACTGCAGTGTGGGGTCGGTTCGTGCATGGCCCGTGTGTCATGCAGATAGTGCGCCCGTGGGTTGAGGCTGCGGGCCCAGAAGCCGGACTCGCCACAGACGCGCCTCCCGCTCTGTCGTTGTGCCTGCGCAGCCGAGCCTCGGTGGCTGTGCGTGCTACGGTGCGGTGTCGCTGAGCTCTGGGCCCGTACTTGTTCACAGCCCACATGTCTGCCGCAGGGCCATGCCCTAGACGGTGCGCTGCCAAGTTGCTCCCGTTGGAGCAGGCCGTTGTCAAGCCAGGGTTGGCCAGCCTGCGCCTGCGGGACCGGTTGTCGGAGCCTTGACCAATTGTCGTTAGACAACGCTATGCGTCATCAGAAGGCATGGCCTCTCTTCCGGTGGGCCGCGGGCGCTGTGGGATAAAGGCTTTCTCCGTCGGCTCCTCTCTCCTACGGTTGCTGTTTCGTTCGATGCCTCCTCCAGGTGAGCTTGTGCTTCTCTGCCCTTGTCCTCTTTCTGCTTCCTGTTCTTCTACGTCCATTTGGTCGGCCGGTGGGAGGCACTGTTCGCTTCTGTTTTCGACGGGTGAATACTCCCTGGTGGGGTCGTTAGAACAGCTTCGGTTCCTTTTGTTTAATTCGCTTTCTGAGGTAGGATGATGTGCTGCATTGTCGAGGGTTTACCTTCTTCCCTCCATGTTTGATCTACTTGCCTTTGCAGGTTGGACACCGATAGATCTGAGTCGGGGTTGACGTAGTGGTCCATGGGGTTGGCTAGGCCGCCTTCGCTTGGTAACAAGTCCTTTCTTTCTCTATGGTTTCTGCGTCTCTATATGTTCTTGTTGCTATGATGGCTCTAACCAATATGATCCATTTGAATTTTCTTTTCATTTTTTCATGTTGTTTCATTTCCTTTCCTTTCCTTTTATTTCTCGTGAGTTCTTTTAGTCAACGCATGCAACGGTGAAGGAAGGGGTCCCTGTTGATCCGTATTATATTTTGCTAGCATAGTGGCTACCATTTATCCTTGTTTACCGTCGGGGCCTCCTATCTCTCACTGCTCCATATGTTGCGGTTGGATGCGCTTTGCCCTACATGTCTCTCGTCCTTGAGGTTGGTGGGGATGGAACTCCGCTGTATGGCTTCAAGCTTGAGGTGCCCTTGTCTCAAGGCGTTGATACGGGCAGGACTGTTTTTTCTGGGCGTCTCAGTAGGACGCGGATGCCCATAGCTATGAACAGGCTGCTTTACAGGCTATTTCTTTCTTACAGACCCTATATGGGTTCATTGTTATAGACTACAATTTTCAGGGCACAATGTTGTATAGAAGAATTGCCAGCTGTTGTTTCTGTTGCAACAAGAGCTGCTGGGTTGGTGCAGTGTGTTTTGGGAAGTTCTGGGGCTATGACATGTGTTGTCCCTGATATAGCGGTTTAGTCAGAATGCTTTCTCAAAGAAGCATCCGCTCTGAGCCTGCTTGTTTGTGAACTTCCTATTTTTTATCTGTGCTATTTTCCTTTTTAGTTCATTCAGTTTTGATCATGTGAAATATTTATTCATTTGGTTTTGATGTGTTAATAAAGACCCCATGTTATGTACACGCATTTTTCTTTGCCTCCTAAGGATACAGATTTGGTGTTTACCATTCTCAACAGCCGCTGCTGCAGAGCTTGTTCGGAATGTGTTGCTAGCGTTTTTGTATTTCTTTATACCATATGATATCCAGCAACGCATGTAGGTTGTTTGCCTCACCCATTGGCTACGCACAGTGTGCAAATCTGTATAGGAATGCCCATCTGTAACTGTTGTATGCTGTTATGTGGAATTAGACTTAGCGTTATTGTGTAGTGGTGGCCAGCTGTGCTTCATGGCGTTCGATTTGCTTCCTGATCTGCGGCCGGGCGTCAGGTGTGCATGCGTTTGTGTTTGTGTCTCACGCAAGTGGGAGTATCGTGGTGGCACTAATGATGGGCCTATTCAGCATGTGGACATGGTTCATGTTGACGATGCGGTATGTATTCTCCAAATAGAGTGCTGAATCTTCTTTGCAATTGCCGACCAGTCCAACTAGTTGCCGACCACCATGACCGACCAGGTCCGTCCTTGTACCGCAGATGCAACACCTCCGAGGTATCACACACGTGCGGGAAGAAGCAATGCGCAACCGGACTGCTAGGTCCACGAGGAACAAAGGCGTGAGCGTGGGGTGGGCGACGATGGCTGAATAGATCGATCGGATCTTCTCTACCTCGCCCCTACCCCTTACTTATTAGGCGTCCCTATGCGACCCCGACCTGGAGGCCCATCAGGAACCCTAAGCCTTGTCTAATCCGGGTCCAACCCGAACTAGGCTTTCGACCCTTAAGCGTGTGACCCATTGGGTTCACGCACACATAGACATGGACCGAGTACTCCTACTCACCCAATAGTTGACAGCGGCCTCTAGCAAGGCATGGCAACTCCTATGCATATGCAAAGATCATATCAGACGAACCACTATGACCATGTACAAGTTATTCCCTTTGCCACTGATATATAGTTCAACTCGTGGGTTAACACTTAACCCAAGCATGACCATGCATTTGTTGATTCAATCACTTGAGTGATCCAGTGATATCTCTCTCATGCAGAGAGGGAAAAATTCCATCTTGATTGTCTATGTGTCATAGCATGCTTCCCGACCACCTAAAGACCACCTTTATAACTACCCAGTTACGGAGTAGCGTTTGATAATCCCTAAGTAGGCCGTTTCACATATTGAGTACATACCACAATCTCAGGTCTAAGGACATAACGTACATGACGTGAATAGAGACAATCTCAAGTTGGGTCAGTCCAGCCTACATGTCTCACATGTGCCCACATTATTAGTTCGACATGCCATGTCCATGACTTGTGAAACATAGCCATCAACTAATACATGTGCTGGTCTAATATTCAAGTGTGTTCTCACAAGAACGCCGACCAGGGACAACTTTAGAATAACCATTCAAGTGATTGAGTTTCACAAACAATTCACATAATTGCCAATCAACACAAGTTTTCTATAATGGATATTTAACGAACACTTAATGCATGTCATAGATACAATTAGAATATCATCATCTCTATGATTACCTCTAGGGCATATTCCCAACAATAGGGTCATTGACCTAAAAATGTCCTTGGATGATGTTTGTGATTATTAATGACCAACCAATTAAATTAGAAACCAAATCGAGTTTGAATTCGGTTTCAAAAACCCTTTTTATTCAAAAGCTTATTTTATCCCCTCGTCTATATTTTAAAATCTATAAAGAATTATGAGATACTCTCAAAATATGGTTTGTAGATCTTGACAAGAACTATATTTATGGTATTCAAAGTTTTTCAAGTCTCCAAAAAGAATTTTAAATGAATTTAAAAATACAATTTTTCAGCATTTGTCCCCTTTTGATTTTAAAATCATAATTCAAAAATTATGCATAATTTGGGAAAACTTTGTATATGAAAATATTTGGTCTGAAAAGTTGATCACTTCATAGATTTGAAGATTTTCAAGTTTTATTGAAAAATCAAAAGTAATTTCAAATATTTTTTTCTAGGGTTTTGTTGCCCTTTTGAATTTGAGTACATGTTTCAAAAACAAAGCAGAATTTGAATATGTTTGTTAAATGAAAAATGTATCTCTTCAAAAATTACACAAATGATATTTTGGGATATTTTCAAGTTCTTATAAAAAATCTAGAGTAATTTGTAATTTACTGAAGTAATGTCATCTGTTACTCCAGCGCTGACGTCAGCATCTTCAATTCTTCCCCCTGTTCATGGCGTCGCCGTGGCCGCCGGCGCCATACCGTCCGGCCGCCGTCGCCAGCTTGCCCCCTCGCGCTCGAAGCTTCGCCATGGACGTGTCGGCTGCTCCTGCCTCGCCTCCGCGCTATAAATAGAACAAGCTAGCCATCGTTTTCTTCTTTTCTTCTCCCCGCTCGTCGTTCCGTCGAACTCAGTCCGTCGCTCTAATTTGCCACCGTCGCACCACCGTTGCTTGCTTGCTCTTGCCAAAACTTCCACCAGGTCCTTGCGCTCTGTTTGAACCTGCTCTTGCTAGCCCTCGCCACCGGAATCGCCATCGCATCGTCATCTTCCCCGCGCACGTCAACCGCGCCGCTGTGAGACCTTTCATCGTCGACCGCCGCCAGGGTCGGTTATTTATTTTCATTAACCTCCCTATCATGGTCTCCATCTTCTCCTGCTCCTCATGCGCACCTTGTTTCACTCGTTGGTGTATAGGAACCGCCGGGACACGGACCTTGCTGCCGGAGCACCGCCGCTGCCATCAACGCCGCCGTCTACAGCTCGCCTCGGTCCACCTCCGAGCCAGCTAGCGTGCGCATCGTCACCAGGGTGAGATTCTTGTCATGCCCATGCACTTTGTTTGGCCCAAGTCGCACCATAATCGCCGTCGTGCACGCTCACCGTCGGTGCGCTGCCTTGCCAGCCGTCGCGCGCATAGCCGTCTTGGCCGGGGGCCAGGATTGGTTTCATGTTGTTGCCTATTGTGTTCACGTGGTTGTGTAGACCATGCCCGTGCGCTCGCCGCAGCCGGTGAAGGCTCCGGTGAGCTGTTTCGCCTTAGCCGCACGCCGCCATGGCCGCGGGCCAGTGCGCCGTGCCTCCGCCACTTCTTTAGGTAGCCTAGCTTGTTCATCGTGTCGAGATGAGCTTGTAGGGCCAAGCCCCGTCGTCGGAGACCTCGCCGCCGGCGAGGAATCACCGGTTAACCGCGCCGCCGCCGGTCAACTCAGGAAAAGAATTTTCTTTTTCTTTTCTATTTTCAGAAAATGATTTAAATGCTATTTTTTTCATAATTCATAGTATTTCATGTATAGCTCTAAAAATTCTGAAACTTTTTATGTATGCTCTTTATGATATCGTCTACCTAGGAAAAACATAATATACCAATTTTGAGTAGTTTTTCATAATTTAAAATTAGTCCTTTTAATTGAAAAATGCATCTTCTATGATTTTTAATAAATAAAATAATTGGCTTTTATTTCTGAAATTTGTTTTGCCATCTAATTTGACCAAGATCTTTTCAGAATAAAATTTTGAGCTTAATTAGACAACTTTAATTTTATGCCTTAATTTATGCTTTTTAAATAATTTATTAACCCTTTTAATCCTGTTTAATCATTATATGATTTGTTTGACTTTGGGATTGATTGATGACCTTAGGTCATTAACCTTAATGACCTTTGGCACTTTATTTAATTGTTTAAGTTTTTCTTAATCATGTCATTATGGCTTAATCAATATTATTTCATGTGTTTAATGAACTTCATTAATAAACTAGTAAACCCTAATGAACTTAGTAAGTAAGTTTTGTTGGCTTGCAACTTTATCGTGAAGGAAAGTTGTACTCAAGTTCTTAATCTGGTTATGCATCCATCAAGCATCATGTTTATTATTCCATCATGTTGAAACATATCATGTTATCGTGTAGCTTTCGTTAACGAAGAGTTTAACGTTATCGAACCAGATCCCAAGGAAGAGCAGACTTAGGAGTTGGGTGTTGATCGAGAGCCAGAGACCATCTACCACGATCACCAAGGCAAGCCCCGGATGCATTTAAACCCTATCCTTGTTTTTATAAAGTTTTTATCACTTCAGTTATGAAATGCTCCACTAGGGAATAGGGGTTGAGTGAAAACCTACCAGTTGCATTACCTGTCTTACTTCCATATTACCTTATTATTTGTTTATTTGGAAAATACGTAGTAATCCTTAGCCCTGCTTAATTAGCTAGGTTTTCAAAAAAAATGAAAAAGGTGAGATTGGCTTCACCTGATGGAATCATGATGATAGTTAATAAATTGAGTCCGGACGGCTAACTTGCATTGGGAAAGGAGTCCCTCTGTAGTGTTTCCATCTGTTGATGACCTAGGCCTCGTCCATTGTAGGCTTGCTAGATCAAGACTAGATAGCCACATGCATGGTGTGGTATACTGTGGGTTTGAGTCCACGTATATCGATACACTATGGGTCAGAGGTCCCATGTGTATCATATGGTTGATATATGGCTGCGGTTGTTATCCCGGTATATCGTGTGATCTGATATGCTTAGGAGTTAGAGTCTCCTGTATATCGGTGATCTAGGTCCCAGCTGGGTAAAATCGATTCGAATCGCCATTGCTCCTCGGAGAAGGAGACTTGATCACTGCCTTGCATCATAGTAACAACTGGAATGATGATAAGATATCAAAATGAAGTTGGTTGGTAATCTTGAGCTAGCACAAGACAACTTTACTTTCTGTTATAATCGATGATGAGTTAAAAATTGTTACAAAAGAGCTTTTCTGTAAAAATCCTTATTTCTTGCGAGCCTTACCTTGTCCCTCTGTCCTGCATTTCTAAGTCTTCACCCCTCTTTTTTGTTGGGTCAGTCTTGTTGAGTACTTTTATACTCAAGGTTTGTTGAACCCTTGTTGCAGGTGAGTCCCATGGGCAGATTTGCTTTGCATCCTACAGCATGACAATCGTTGCAGAAAGTGGCGACGAGTAGGATGTTTGGCTCTTGGGCAGAGCGTATCATCTGGGTATTGTAAATAAGTTATCTATCGCTACTCCAGTACTACTATGGTTTGTAATAACTAAACTTATGGTTTGTAAGATTTGAACTAAATGGTTTGTAAACCTATGTTGTAATTCTTCCGCTCTTTTACTCTGATGTATATTATTTTGTATAAACTGTTGTAATACTGCAATGTCTCTTTGTAATGATTGATCCTGCTCGAAGAATCATGGATGATTCAGGAATTACCCGACAGACCTTTTAAGTATTATGGAACACATAAATGGCTATCAGAGGTCTGTTCAAACAATGATAGATGCATGTGGGCCATATTATTTAGGAGGTTCTACCACATTGTTCTTGCCCATGACGCTTCGTCCATTCCTACCAGTGGTTACGTGGCCATTCAGTATGAGTGTGAAGCTGACTTTTGCAATCAAGCCTTTCCTATTAAGCTGCGTGCCTACCTCCTTCATGAGGCGCCGGACTTCATAGAATTCCCTCCACCCTATGACCCGTCTGCTCCACTCCCTCTAGAAGAGTCAGGTGCGTTCTTCCTCACACAACATATGCTTTTTCCTTTTTCTGTCGGTACATCAGCTAATACCATGCGTTCTTATTTCGCGATAACAGCTGCTAAGCTTGGAATTGATAGAGACGTGCTTGAGGAGATATACGAGGAAAAGGACAGAAGTAAAATTCATTTCGCCCTATAAAACAGATAGCAAATCATTCACATTCATTTGGTGTATGTAGCTGAACAGGAAAATGAACTACGGATGCTTCGTTGACGGCTCCCTCCTGCGTATTTTCTAGGTACTCTATTATTTACTATTCGTTTATTCATTGCAAACGATGCAGCTACGCTTTCATCCTCTGGCTACACGCTGACGGCCTTTTGCAATGAAATTGAGCTTAGCAATGTTATGTTTATACATGGATATAGAGACAATATTCCTGGGCTCTATTTCATTTCAAAAGGCCATCTTTTGTGGCCAGTGATAACTCTATTGTGTGTTGGTATTCGATGTTTTAGTTTCGCTTTTGTTTACAGAAACTTATGAACGTTGACTTTTTACTTTATTTCACAAGTTCATTCCCCAGAGGCTATGGACCCTGAAGACGTGGATGGATTTGATTCAGACTAGAGCTGACACCTACCTTGCATTGCACGAGCGTCACGGTCGACTGTGATGAACTTGCCTTAAGCTGTTATGCCCGTACCTCTTTGAACCAACATTTATTTGTGTACTGAAAACATATTGTGTGTCACACTTTGACCCTTGTCGCTTGGTGCGCACACGCATGGATGCTCTTATGTTTCGAACCTACGTCGTTATGTCTGTTTGCTGTGTACTTTGGTGCATGACTTTCTTTGTCTGGTGTTCATAGCCGTAGAAAATATGATCCTGTCATCCATGTCAAAGTCCATATAGCGTTGATACAAAGATCCTGGGGTATCAAAATACCTTGCTTATTTGATCTGCAGACCTTCTGAAACAGATATCTAGAGATGTCCCAGTGCCGCTTACTATTGTAATCAGCAGCGCCAGGATTCCATGGCACGTTCACCGACCAGGCTAGCAGCACCATCCACGATACTATCGGAGGCCCATGCAGACCCACGACCAACCTCGCGATGGTCAGTGGTTCCACCGACTCTCTACATGGCCCAGTAAAACGTTTGTTACGTCACAATGGTACTGGGATTTCACCAATCAAATCATAGGCTAGACCAGAATGATCTGCCAACAGACAGGCCATAGATTTGGTCCAACAATTTCCACACGGCCCGGTACTACGTCTGTTACAACACGATGCTGTTGGGCTTTCACTCTCCGGCTGATACACTAAACCTAATTGGTTAGTCAACGCACAAAACTCCTACCCAATGACGAATTTTCTTTGCTGTTTTGGTTCATCCATGCATGTGACATCGAAATTTGTACCGGCAGCACTTCCCAATAAGAAGACCGAACGTCTGTTCGTCGGAAGTAAGCCGCCTCGATTCATGGCGACGTCTCGCTCCACCGTCCTTCACGTTCCCATCTGTGATAAATTCTCTTGCGTTTGACTCATCACACACACTGTTCTATACCCAAGTCTTCATCTTCATCCTTAGCGTCCAACCCTTCCGTCGATCAATCAATGGCGCTTCGGCAAGTTCTTCCCCAGGCCGCCAATGCCGGAAACACCCTGCAGACCTCCCACTGGAGGTTGCTGCCAAGATCGCCGAGCGAGTGGCCGGTGACGACTCCGAAGACGCGTTCGAGAACCTCGCTAATCTGCGCAGGACATGCAGGGCGATGCGCAACGCTTGCATCCTGAAGGCGGTGGCAGTCCAGGTGCCCTTCGTGCAAGTTCTTTGGCGCAGGTACCTCGACAACACGTCTTTCGTCCGCCTCATGGCCCGCCTCGCGAATGCGGGAAACGTCGAAGCCAGCTTCCTTCGCGAAATCGATGTGGTTTTCATCGACAACCACAACACCGTGCATCCGCCCTTCTGGCTTCTACGGCAGGCTTCCGACGCAGGGCACCCACTCGCTATGTACCTCCTAGCGCTGGCCCTCTATAGGTCCAACGACGGGGTACAGTCTGACGAAGACACAAAACGCCTGCCGAGATTGCTTGAAGGCGATCGCGACGAGGACCGATCCAGGGGCTTCTGGACCACCATACAGCTGCGCCAGTATCGAAGGGAAGCATATGAAGTTGTCGACAGGATGGTCCTCAGGTTCACACCGCATCGCCAATTGACAATTCCGCATCGTCCGGCACATGGCCACTGCTGCGCTGATTGGGTCATGGGCTATTGCACGGAGGAATGTAGGCTTTTTTTAAATATAGACGTTTCTTCAAGGACGTTGCAGCGATTAGGACAGCCTTTCCATATTACTGAAATGGCTCATGTATCTCCTATATGGTATTTATCAATACTCTTTGATGAATAAAGTTTGTTTATTTATTATTTTCTTGTGATTTCTATATTTTGCTGCCTATTGAATAAACTTTGTTTGCTTATCTATTTCTTATGATCGATCATATACATGCAATTTTTATATTTTGTATTTTTTTTACCGTACGATCCGTCGCCGTGAAACCCCGCGCGCAGGAGCGCGCGTTTACAGCAGTAGTCTCCCCCACACCCCAACCCCACGTGGCCGTGACACGGTCCGCTCAGAGTCCACCGTGGACCACTTCCACCCTCCCGCCCCGTCCCCACCACCACCTCCCCTTCTCTACTTCCCTCCTCTCTCTTCCCACCCGATCGATCTCGTACCTCACTTGGCCGCCCAGCCCCGCTGCGACGGCGCGCGCCTCCGACCCGCCCGGATCCGACGGTCGCTCGCTGCTGTTGCTGCAGCGGGCGCTTGCTGCGCGTCGCGTCGGTTCGGTTTGGCCGGAGGGGGGCGTAGCCTTCCGCCCTTCCCTGGGTCTCGGAGATGGCGGCGCCGCCGGCGAGGGCCCGGGCCGACTACGACTACCTCATCAAGCTGCTCCTCATCGGCGACAGCGGTGAGTGCCTTCTTCATCTTCACGCCTCCTCCTCCCCCCACCTCTCGCTCGCTCCCCGTCCGGATCGATCGGTTGTTGCGGTGAGATCTGAGTGTCAAATCGAAGATCGGTTCTGATTCCTCTTGATCGCTTGTGCGGTGCGGAGGCTGACTGCGCGGGGGATCTAGAGGGCCGGAGGGAGGGATCGTGTGGCGGTACCGCCCAAAAGCCGCCGCCGCTGTTTCGTCGATGACGTGTCACGGTTTTATATATAGGAATGGAATGGTGTTGGTGCTCCGCTGAAAACTCGCTCGCTCTGGGGCTCTGGGGCTATGGCTGCTTTGCTTGCTTCGGGGTTACATTTACAACCACAAAGACAATTCAACAGAATTCCATTTGGAGACTAGGGTTGTGAAGATATAACTTAAACTTATGGACGCCGCTAATTACACAATACGCATCCCTTGCTGCCTTATCCAACTGCTAGGTTGAAACGGTGATCGTTGGTGCTCTCACAAAGAAAAGGAGATTCATGGATTTTATGTCAATAGTTCCTACTGAGATAGGAATAGGATGGGCGAAGGAGTGAAAACTCATTCGCTGGTGACTGCTGCTGGTTCTTGAATTGGTGTCAAACATCCCAGGTCATAGTATATTTTGTAGTCCCTTGATCAGTTCTGAATTGCACATTGTGATGGCCATGTTAGACTGAAACCTCTGTTGGGAACATGTTAACTTGACTGAAAACTCTGCTGACAAGTTTTGGAGTTTCTCTTAATCATAGTCCATAACTCCATTATTATCTTTTATAGTTCTTCCTGTGATACAAGACACCAAAGTAATACTTTGACATATTTGGTTTACAACAAATGGGTAGGGGTGTAAATGGTATGGATGGTTCCTGACCGACCGCCCGATCGAAGGGCAACAGGTGCCGTTCCATATTAGGATGCTCAAAGTCAGACATGTATGATGTCAATATCTATTCATACCTTATCCTATATAGCTGACACTACCCGTATCCTTCTACTCATTTATCTGTAGCCTGTAGGTATCCATCCATATCCGATCCGTTTACATCCCTAAAAGTGAGTTGGATAACCCTTTTTGGTCTGTCAGCTACTCTGAAGTCTGAATTGAATGAGAGGGTTCTTGTTAATAGTACAGTGATAACATATCGATTAGTTCGTGCCAGCAATACTTAATGTTTTCATTTTAAATTGCCCAGTCCATCTGTTGCTATGAAAATTTCAGTGTCATGATTTCAGTAAGGTGTAAAACTGTAAAGTGCTATTGCATTAAATTCAACTAGGAGTTTTTGAAAAGCTCTTATTACTTGCATAACGCTTAAAAACTTGATTGTAATTATTGCCTATCCAGCATAATTGTTGGGATTTTTCTGATGAGTTGTGGTGATAATATTTTAAGTTTGGTGTTCAACTTTGTTAGTATTGTTAGCAAGTATGATGGCTAGGCAGTACAAACAACCTATCTGAGGAAGTCCTGGAGTGACATATTCACAACACTGCAGGCCAAATGGCATTACGTTACAGGGAGCATATGCATGGCGAAAAGAGTGGTCTGTTTTTGGAGACATGTTCACATTATAATATCAGTGTATATTGCTGAATCTGAACTCGGTTTAGTCACTAAGGAAAAACTACTCTTAATATTACTTATCAAAACTCGAGAAATTAATATATTTTTGAGTCATCCTTTCTTACATGCTACCATCTCTGTGTTTGTCATCAATAGTATCGTTCCTACCGGAGTCCTGGACATCTTTTACGCATGGCATACATTTTTTGTGCCACTGTAATTGGGTTGTGGCTCTCCCTTGCCATTTTTGAGTTAGGCATGTTTGATGAGAGCTATCTAAATTAGAAAAAAAAACAGGTCAAATAAGTAGTGGCCTATTCTAGCTCAAGGCAGCAGTGAGCATTAAGCACAATCGTTCATTCAGTCGTACTCAATTCTTCATCCAGCTATTACTGAAAATGAGAAGGCCAACCCTCAAGAATTTGTTATTTAGGCATGCTAGAAGGGGAAACTTGAGTGGTAATATGGTATGATGTACATAATTTACATCATCTGTTTTTTTAACTTGTAAGTACTAATTTAAAACCAATGTGACTTTTTATTGTTTTAGTCTGAATTTTTCGTTTTCTCCTTGCTCATTTTTATTTATTCCCAAGAAAAATAGTAGATGCATTTTCGAGTGTAGGGATTCCATACATAAAATGACCATAAGCATTGGCCAAAGCTTGTTCCCATGCTGGTTCACATGTGTGCATAACAAAATCATGTGGGTACATACCACTGTGTGTGAGTACACTTGTGGATCTGAACTTTTATTGGAAAAGTAGATCATTACTTTATTTGTTTATTTTAGTAGATTTCATTTTTTGTGTTTGACTTTGGGAGTTACAACATTCTTTTGGATTTTGGCCTCCCATCAGTTGAAGGCTCACGCTCCGCCACTCCATTCATATATTATAGTTGCATCCGTTCTTAATCAACTACTTTTCTGGACAACTTACCCCACTTGTTAAAGATAAACATTACTTGTAAAGCCAGTAACATAATAATGAATGGAAAGAGGAGCCTGCCAACAGTTCTTGCCTATTTGCTAATAATTATGTTCCCTATTCCTTGCAATATTTATGCATATATGTTTCTTGTCATGATAATATCTTCTGATTTTGTTGACTGCTATTGTTGTCAGAATATTTCTAATGATTTTGTGGTCTGTTCATTGATTCATGTTTACTGTTGTGTATGTTGAAAAAAATGCAACAACACTTTGTATATTCCTGATTCTGTTTATTCAAATAACCCAATCAACTTTACTTAACAATCATTGTGTAGGTGTTGGGAAAAGTTGTCTCCTTTTACGGTTCTCAGATGGCTCCTTCACCACTAGCTTTATCACCACCATTGGGTAAGTACTGCTAATGTATAAAAATAGTTGGTTTTGATTTGATCATTATTTCAAATGAATGCTGCTATTAGAGTATTTCTAAAATAGTTTATGTGTTTTCTTTAAAAAGGATCGACTTCAAAATAAGAACAGTTGAGCTTGATGGTAAGCGCATAAAGTTACAGATATGGGATACTGCTGGTCAAGAACGTTTTCGAACTATTACAACTGGTATGCAGTATACTTGTTTTCAGTCTATTGAAGCAATGTTGGTCCTTCAACTTTTTATGGGTTAATTATTCTGTATCTGCTAATAATTTTCACTGTGCAGCCTACTACAGGGGTGCAATGGGAATTTTGCTTGTCTATGATGTTACTGACGAGTCATCTTTCAATAGTATGTGCGCAGTGCATTTCAACTAAAGTCAATCCTTTAATATAGGCCTTTGGCTTCTCTTCTGAACTTGGTGTTAATGTTGACAGATATAAGAAACTGGATTAGGAACATTGAGCAACATGCTTCCGACAATGTGAACAAAATTTTGGTAGGCAACAAAGCTGACATGGATGAAAGCAAACGGGTATGTCCTGTTTTTCCCCTTTAACGTCTCACATTTTCAGTTCATGTAATGTCACATTCCTATTTGAGATTTTTGTGTAGTTTGATGTTCAGTTTAAACTGAAAAAGTGGATCAGTTATGAGGTGGAAAACTTCTGGATATGTTTAACACAGCGGAGTAGAGGCAGTGTGCCATTGAGGGGAAGCAGATGGATGGTGCGCACAGACGGAGCAGAGGTGGTGCGCCATGGAGCAGGGGAGCAGATGAGGGGTTGGTGCGCATGCAAAGCATAGGGAAGGTGAATGACATGTGGCTCGGGGAGATAGAAGAAGTGATGCAGCTGCATGAGAACAAAGGCAGCAGCTGGGAATGGGTGGTGGTAGTGATAGGGGATTGATGGGGGGGGGGGGGTATGGTGCTTAGATGGGGTAGTGGGCTTCCCCAAGGAAGTGGGCTGTGTAGACATTCCTCTTCCTTTCCCATTTATTCTTTCATATTGATTGCAGCTACATCTCCTGTCTAGCGTCTAGTGTTCTTTGGAACCTTAAGTTTTTAATTGGCCTGCTTGTCTGAATACAGGCTGTACCGACTTCAAAAGGGCAGGCTCTTGCTGATGAGTATGGCATCAAGTTTTTTGAAACGGTCAGTTGGGTTTTTACTTTTTATTTCTGCTGTGTTCTCTTTGCATCCGTTCTAACTGAATGGAACAACCTGCTTGATACATCATTCCCTAAAAGGCTAAAACTATGTGTGTCTCGTGATTGTTGTTTCTGCAGAGTGCGAAGACCAACCTGAATGTGGAGCAGGTTTTCTTCTCCATAGCAAGAGATATCAAACAAAGGCTTGCTGAATCTGATTCAAAGCCAGAGGTGCAGCTTCAATCTTATTCTTCCTTTTAAAACTCCTAAAAAACTAATGATTTGATACTTCAGCAATGTTGCTTAATAATTAAAGAATTATTTATGGTTTCAGGATCGCACAATCAGTATTAACAGACCTGAGGGTGGCGAGGCCTCGGCGTCACAAAAATCAGCTTGCTGCGGATCGTGAGGGCTCGTGAGGGGGTTACATTGTAACAAGGAAGATAAATAGTGTGATACCATGCTTGTAATTTACCCTTCTACCTTTTATCTGGCTGTCATCGTTCTCTTCTAACTTTTAATTGCAATTGCTTGGATTCAGATTTCTGTGTTGTAATGTGCACAATTTTAGCTATACCCCTGGTAGAAATGCAAGTGCTCATAAGTCAATGCACCTTGTGTTAATGGAAATGCTTGCAAAATCGTTGCAGAGTTTAGGGGCTGCCCTACTAGAACTTGTTATGTTACCACTCTTCCTATATCTGGATTCTGGAATGGCATATTGCATCTAGCGAGGTAATTACAAGTATACCTTATTTTACCACTCTTCCTATATCTGGACTTTCTATGTGGAACCACACAACCACCCAGACATGTCTCGAATATGTTTGGAAAAGACCACATAGTCGCAAACAATTTTCATCACTTCAGCGACAATGATCTTGGTCTGTGTCCCATGACTCAGGGCGTGGGGACAAGATCCCTTTGTATCCATTTCAATTCATATGTGTTGAAGTGGATTGTAATGAAATTTTCACCCAAATACATGTGAATTGAGATAAATATATAAGCAACCAAACAAGGCTTCGATGATTTTTTTTAAAGAGACGTGATCGCCACATAGGCTAGACCTGTTGCTATTTTTACACGCTCTGCTGAGCGAAAGATGTCAATTGTGTGGAAAGATCGCACTTGTACGATTGTAAGAATTAAGACGAAAGCAACGTTCTCGTCATCGATTATGTAGTAGACGCAGAGCGTCGGACGTCTTAGACAAAAGCCATGAGAAACCACCGCCGTACATGTCTCGAGTCAAGCTAATTGACAAGTGCTTCATTTTTTGCAACCATTTAAAGAAAATATAAAATTAAGGCTTTTCTCCATGACACAAGGCGGCACCCCGACGAGACCCTAATGTTAGGGATGTATGTTGGGCCACCAACTCTACGGGCCATGGACCTCAACAACTGGGTAATGTTCTTAGATTCAGAAAATACAAAAGGGACCGTATCAATCAGAGGAAGGCATTGAGGTCGAAGGGCCAAACAGATGCCATGTTGCATGGACTGCTCGACTGAGGCACCATATAAAGCCATTGTCCGAGGGTTGCTGCCAGTGCATGCTACCTGTGACTCCGAAGAGGAAGAAGGGGCACGGGGGAAGCGACTGAGAAGAGAGGCTAGCGTCCCTCCCCTACCGCATCCAAACATGTAGTTTTTTTCGTGGTTCACATTTTAATGTAGTATTGTTGGTTTATTCAAAGATATCTAGGCATTTATTGTTTTTGCTAAATCAATGTGATGTTTATGCTTTGTTACCAATATGAGGATTCCTTGGCATTAATTTGTGAGCCTTCTATTTCTAGCATACGAGGAGCAAGCGTGTGGAAAAGCGTAGAATACGTAAGAATCAATATTCATAATTTGTAGGTTAGTAGAAAGGAAGCACTTCGGACTCTTAACTAGTCACGATGACGACAAAAGTAATACTTCAACTCACGGTTTTATGCTTTAGTTTTTACCATCCTTACGACACATCAAGCCTGGGGTGAGGATGACCCTTCACTCCTAACACCAATAGACAATCCGCGTGACCTCGGCATGAGATGGTAAAATTATAGAGGAAGGTCATGAAAGGTAAGCTCTTTGTTTTTGCTTGTATGGGGTTGTTGGTGTTCTTTTAGCGTTTAATAAAAAGTTTATAATGGGGGGCTCCCTTATTTTCCGCTAAAAAAAGGTCTATGCCTTCCTGTTCAGTCAGTAATCGAGTCACTGAAAATACTTGTAGATGTAATGTGTGTATGGTAATGTTAGACCCTTGTGCATGTGCATAGCAAGTTGGTAAATTAGAAATTCTTGAGGAGACCATTCGTAGCAAGGAGCATATTTCACTAGCGATCAAGATCAATGGGGAGCTAGACTTGCAAACTAGCCCGCGCCCCGTGCCCCCACCCCCCCTCCTCTTTTTTTAATTCAAACTAGGTCCATTGTAAGTGTCACTTAAAACGGTCATGCCAAGTGTGGTTCCTACAATATAGATATTTAAAATACTATAACTAGCAGAACCAACAGAGAAGAGGGCATAGGACTCAAATTTGTCATCAAAATAATTATGTTATGTGTATTCCATTAGTGTCAATATTTGATTGTTATAATAAATACTTGTTTTCTATTTGATGTTCTATTAATTTTAAAACATTTTGGATGTATCCTACAATCTCAAAGTTTTTCGTTTACTTGTGTATTCCACCGGTATAGACGAAAGGTGCCACTTGAATGGTTGTGCATGGATGAAAATCCAACAAACCAAAAACCTCATGAGTCTTGCTGAAAACCTTTTTTTTCTCCGTCCTGTATCTTTAAAGAAGAGCTTAAATTTGGAAAATCTATGTGTTTTCAAACATCACACAATCCCTCCCGCCACACCTGCTTGTATATATATAGGCACCGAAGCTAAGAACCATCCATTTTTATTCCTAAGTACGTTCTCGGACCATATTAAACGCTACCAGCAAACATCCTGAATACCTTCTCCTCCACCCGTCGCTTGCATGAGGGAGGCACATCTCGTATACCATTACATAAGACAGAGATCGAGCAGCCTCTCTATCCCTGTCTTCTCCATTATCCGCTCCGATCCGTTCTGTTGGTTACCGCCAGCTATAGCTAGCACAAGAATAAACGCCATAGCAGCAGGCCAGCAGGCATGGGCAAAGCCAATAAGCTCCCCGTGACCACCGTCCTGGGCCTGTCCCTGGTGGCCACCCTCCTCCTCCTGAGCAGTGCCGTTCAGGACGCTGCCGCCATGGACGGCATGATAGGCTACCACGCGATGGATGCCGACCAGGAGAACGGAAAGAACAAGGATCTGTTCCGCCCGCATGCCGAGGCCAATCCCTACCACCGCGGGTGCGAGGTCGAGGAAGAGTGCAGGGGGGCATGAAGAAGAGCTGATGATGATCAAGATCGAATACATATATACGCACAATCTTCCACTACCACTCCCGCTATTCATACACACATATGCTTCCACATGAATCTAGCAGTGTCCCTGCTGCAATTTGGTCGTGCTCGTCGAGGACGCCCTTATTTTTTTAGTTTGCTCATTATTATCTTGCTGTAAGTGCATGCCAGCATACTACATGCATACTAGTGGCAAAGCGCGCGCGGAGCGCGTGAGGGTTTGAATCTAGGCGCCCGTGAGAAATTCAGGCATCAGATGAGGGTATATAGTCCTTGATGAAAGTCTTGACTTGCTGATCAGATTTCCCACGCACCTTGATAAAATCCTCCACATCACCATATTGCGACACAATCAGTCGTGCAGTGACAGCTAAAGTTTATTGTATATAAGACAAGGTGAAAGTATAGTGTGTATATATATATATATATATATATGCTTCTGCTTCTAAAAGAGCGAGCTAGTGATGCATACGGTGAGTAC
>CM041631.1:52715316-52728342 GCA_023333625.1 Bothriochloa decipiens
TAATCATGAGATGATGATATTCCGATTGTATCCATGATTAATAAAGTGTTCATTAAATATCCATTATAGACAACTTGTATTGATTGGTAATTATGTGAATTGTTTGTGGAACTCAATTACTTGAATGGTTATTCAAAAGTTGTCCCTGGTCGGCGTTCTTGTGAGAACACACTTGAATATTAGACCAGCAATGTATTAGTTGATGGCTATGTTTCACAAGTCATGGACATGGAGATGTCAAACTAATAATGTGGGCACATGTGAGACATGTAGGCTGGACTGACCCGACATGAGAAAGTCTCTATTCATGTCATATATGTTATGTCCTTAGACCTGAGATTATGGTATGTACTCAAGATGTGAAACGGCCTACTTAGGGACTATCAAACGCTACTCCATAACTGGGTAGTTATAAAGTTGGTCTTCGGGTGGTCGGGAGCATGCTATGAGATATAGACAATCAAGATGGAATTTACCCCTCTCTACTCGAGAGAGATATCACTGGATCACTCAAGTGATTGGATCAACAAATGCATGGCCATGCTTGGGTTAAGTGTTAACCCACGAGTTGAACCATATATCGAGTGGCAAAGGGAATAACTTGTATATGGTCGTAGTGGTTCGTCTGATATGATCTTTGCATGCACATAGGAGTTGTCACGCCTTGCTAGAGGCCGCTGTCGACTATTGGGCGACTAGGAGTACTCGGCCCATGTCAATGTGTGCGTGAACCCATAGGTTCACACGCTTAAGGGGCTGGAAGCCTAATTCGGTTTGGACCCGAATTAGACGAGGCTTAGGGTTACTAATGGGCCTCCAACTCGTGAGCTCATTAGGGACGCCTATATAAGTAAGGGGTAGGACGCGTGGTGAGGGTTACATGCCTTGAACAGCCACCGTCGCCCTCCCCACGCTCGCGCCTTCTGCTCCTCGCGGAACTAGCAGTCCGGAGGCGCATCGCTTCTTCCCTGTACGTGTGCGATACCTCGGAGGTGCTGCATCTGGAGCACTGGGATGAACCGCATGAGGGATTGACGTGACGGATGACCACGCAACTGCACTGCCTGCTGCGACGCGTATGACTACATTGAGTCGTCTTCCGCTGCATCCGCGCATCAAGTGGTAATCCCGTGACCTGTAACTAGCAGTAGATCCTGGTTTATGAGGCAGAAAAGTTTTGTTTTCTGGCTAGCGTAGCACCCTCATAACCCTTCAGTGGTATCAGAGCCGTAGCTGCTCGTTATAGGTTTGGATGATGGCATATAGACGATATGCAGAGATAGTAGATGCGATCTGCTAGTCTTGGTTGCACAGTTTGATTAGATCAATTGTGGAGCGGGGTGGTAGATGGAAACTCAATCTATTTCCGTGCTCTTGATGCGTGGCCGTGTAATGATCTACTCATACCGGTCGGTTTAATCCGCCATCTGAGTTAAGTGATACACGTAAGACCATACATGTTGGGACCGCCGTTGCTACCTGTTGTAGCGCATAGAATCATTCTACGCCTAACTTGTTTTTGCAGGGTATGTTGTGAATTGGTATGGCCCATGTGTATGTGTGTAATTCTTTCATGGCCTGCGTGTCATGTAAGCAATACGGCTGGAGCCATATGTGTTGCCATTTGATGTATTGTCCTGCGCGCCATCTTGTGTTTACGCGACTATGTAATTAGTATAGTCTGCGATAAGATAGTTCTTGGAGGACTTATCACAAGAAGGATGGCACACATGGATCGTGGAGATGGAGATCACCATGATGGGTAAGATGATGGAGATGGAGATCACCATTCATTAAAGGGTCATACCATGTCACTATGTGTGAATGTGATTCTCATTATTTGTTCTACTTTCACATGCTATTATGTTTTGTCTACATGAGTGCGGTAGTGAAGTAGAACGATCCCTCAGCAATGTTTAAGTTAAATGCTTCTCCAAACCTTGCACTATCATAAGTCTTGTACAATTGGTGGTGGGTCTATGAAATTAGGGTGCCACTGGTTTTCCTCGACTAGGTAGGTTCGTATAGGATACTTACTGCAAGAAGGTTTGGTTACTTGAACGAGGTCATCCTAACGGTTAGGGATCTTGAAGCATGGAAAGGTTGAGTGCTTGGCATAGGGATGCTAGCCCAACAACAAGAGTCATGTGAGATATGATTAGCAAGGTATTGCTTACCGATCTACCATACCGACCAGCGGTGATGCTAAAGCTCACTGGTCGGGATGTTAATTGTGGGTCTTGAATCACTAAATATCAATTGAGGGATATTAATTTTAGTGGGAGTACATTCTATTTGATATAATTTACTCCTTCATGGATACATTGTCTTATTATTTTGCATTACTTGTGTTGTAGATGGCCATTCGCAATCAACCATTTTCTTTGCGTACAATTCTTGAGAAAGATAAGTTGAATGGAACAAATTACGCGGATTGGATCCGCAACCTGAGAATTATTCTCAGGGCTGAGAAAAAGGAAGATATTCTAGACACCCCATTACCAGATGAGCCTGGTGAAAATGCACCTGCTGCTGAAAGAGCCGCTTACAAGAAAGCATGCGATGCTGATCTTAAAGTGAGTTGCCTTATACTTGCTTGTATGGAACCTGATCTGCAGATGCATTTTGATAATAATCACTCAGCGAATGATATGATCGTGGCGCTTGAGGAGATGTTCTGCATGCAGGCCAGGACTGAAAGGTTCAATGTCTCTAAGGCGCTTGTGGAAACCAAGCTTGCAGAGGACGCAGCAGTAGGACCACATGTAATCAAGATGGTTGGTTACACTCAAAGGTTGGAGAAGCTAGACTTCCCAGTTGGCCAAGAGTTGGCCACTGATTTTATTCTCTCGTCTCTTCCGCCCAGCTATGGAAACTTCATCTCGAACTATAATATGCATGGAGCGGAGAGAGGCTTGAGTGAACTGTGTGGTATGCTGAAAACAGCAGAAGCTGACATCAAGAAAGGTGCCAGCAGTAGCCAAGTGTTGGCGGTCCAAAACAGACCTCAGTTTAAGAGATGGGGCAAGAAGAAGGGTAAGGCTAGAGATGAGATCTCTAAGCCAAACTCATCTACTGCTAAGGCTGGACCATCTGCAAATTCAGACTGCTTTTATTGCAAGGGGAAAGGTCACTGGAAAAGGAATTGCAAGGAGTACATGGCATCCTTAGAGAAGGATGGCGGCGATAAAGGTATTACTGCTACTTGTACCCTTGTCGTTCATGTTACGGACATTTTTCTCGCTAATTCATATATCCATTCCTGGGTATTTGATACCGGATTGGTTGTTCATATTTGCAATACGATGCAGGGAATGATAAGAAGTAGAAGCGTGGAAAAGGGAGAGGTTGACTTCCGTGTGGGCAACAATGCAAGAGTTGCTGCGTTGACCGTCAGGACGATGCAACTTCACCTACCATCAGGATTTATCATGGAATTGAATAACAGTTATTTTGTTCCTAGCTTAAGTCAAAACATTATATCACCTTCATATTTGATGAAGTATGGTTATTCTTTTGCGAGTAAAGACAATGGTTGTGTGATCTCCAAGAATGACATGTTTGTGGCTTTTGTATCCATTGTGAATGGATTATTTATTTTAAATCTTGATGATGCACCTGTCTGTAATGTTACTGCTAAACGGCCTCGGCTTAATGAGTTAAGTCCTACCTATATGTGGCATTGTCGTTTGGGTCATATAAGTGAGAATCGCATGAAGAGGCTCCATGATGATGGTCTTCTAACTTTGTTTGATTTTGAATCATACGAGACATGTGAGGCTTGCCTACCAGGCAAGATGACCAAGGCGCCATTCAAAGGATTTCCTGAGAGGGTGTCTGACTTGTTGGAACTTGTACTTACTGATGTATGTGGACCAATGAGCACGACAGCTAGACGAGGATATCAATACTTTATAACTTTTACTGATGACTTTAGTAGATATGGATATGTCTACCTAATGAAGCATAAGTCTGAAACATTTGAAAAGTTTAAAGAATTTTAGAATGAAGTAGGGAATCAACGTGGCAAGAAGATCAAGGCCTTGCGATCTGATCATAGAGGCGAATATCTAAGTCACGAGTTTAGCACTCATCTTAAGAGTTGTGGAATTGTTCCACAGCTTACGCCACCCGGAATGCCTCAAAGAAATAGCGTGTCTGAGCGACGTAATCGGACCTTGTTGGACATAGTTCGGTCTATGATGAGCCAGTCGGACCTACCTTTATCGTTTTGGGGATACGCTCTAGAAACAGCCGCTTTCACATTGAATAGGGTACCATCTAAGTCCGTAGTTAAGACACCATATGAGATGTGGACTGGTAAGAGTCCCAGTTTATCTTTTTTGAAAATTTGGGATTGTGAAGTTTATGTCAAACGACTTATATCAGATAAACTAACACCCAAATCAGACAAGTGCTTTTTCGTAGGACATCCAAAGGAAACTTTAGGGTATTATGTCTATAACCGGACAGAGGGCAAAGTGTTTGTTACTCGAAATGGTGTTTTCTTAGAGAAAGAGTTTCTCAAAACAGAAAAGAATAGACAAAAGGTGTATCTTGAAGAAGTTTAAGATGAGCCAGTAGGACTGACTCTACGAGTGATGCTATTGTAGCAGAGCAAGTTGAGACACCCGTGGCAGTGGAGACACCCCACAACCACGATGATCAGCAAGACTTCGCACATTGCGTGGGGATTTGTTATTGTTAGACGATGACGAACCCGTGGATTATGCGGAAGCTATGATGGATCCAGATTTCGAGAAATGGCAAAGTGCCATGAGATCTGAGATAGATTCCATGGGAGACAATCAAGTTTGGAACTTGGATGACCCGCTTGATGGGGTTAGACCCATTGAGTGCAAATGGATCTTCAAGAAGGAGAAGGATATGGACGGAAATGTTCACGTCTATAAAGCTTGGCTTGTCGCAAAGGGTTTTTGGCAAGTTCAAGGGGTTGACTACGACGAGACATTCTCGTCGGTAGCGATACTTAAATCTATCCGGATCATTCTAGCAATTGCTGCATATTTCGATTATGAGATATGGCAGATGGATGTTAAAACAGCCTTTCTAAATGGGTATTTAGAAGAGGATGTGTATATGATACAGCCCGAAGGTTTTGTTGATCCTAATAATGCTGGAAAGTTATGCAAGCTTAAGAAATCTATTTATGGGTTAAAGTAAGCATCTCAGAGTTGGAATCTTTGTTTTGATGAGGTCGTCAAAGGGTTTGGCTTCCCTCAGAATGAAGAAGAACCTTGTGTTTACAAGAAAGAAAGTGGGAGCGCTGTTGTGTTTCTGATCTTGTATGTGGATGACATACTATTGATTGGAAATGATATTCCTATGTTGCAATCTGTAAAGACTTCACTGAATAATAGTTTTTCTATGAAGGATTTAGGAGAAGCAACATACATCTTGGGCATTAAGATCTATAGAGATAGGTCGAGAAGGCTGATAGGATTAAGCCAGGGTACTTACATTGACAAGATGTTGAAGAGGTTCAACATGGAACAGTCCAAGAAAGGGTTCTTGCCTGTGTCACATGGTGTGCGCTATAGTGATAAGCAGTGTCCTTCCACTGATGCTGAGCGCAAACGCATGAGTAAAGTTCCATACGCTTCGGCAGTTGGTTCCATCATGTACGCCATGATATGTACTCGTCCAAATGTAGCCTATGCTCTAAGTGTTGTGAGCAGGTATCAAGCTAATCCTGGTGAGAGTCATTGGACATTGGTTAAAAACATTCTTAAGTACTTACGAAGGACTAAGGATGTGTTCCTAATCTATGGAGGTGAGGAGGAGCTCGTTGTAGACGGTTACACCGATGCTAGCTTCCAAACCGACGGGGATGATTCACTATCTCAATCAGGTTTTGTGTTCACAATAAATGGTGGTACAGTTAGCTAAAAAAGTTCCAAGTAGGAGACGGTGTCTGATTCTACAACAGAAGTCGAGTACATTGCAGTTTCTGGTGCTGCAAAGGAAGGTGTCTGGTTGAGGAGGTTCCTCATTGATCTTGGTGTGTTTCTGAATACGTTGGGCCCATTGAATTTACATTGTGATAACAATGGGGCAATTGCACAGGCTAAGCAGCCTAGGGATCACCAGAAGAACAAACATGTACTCCGAAATTTTTATCTCATTCGAGAGTTTGTGAAACGAGAAGAGATCAAATTGTGCAAAATACATACGGATTTGAATATAACAGATCCTTTGACAAAGGCTCTTCCACAGCCTAAGCATGAGGCGCACATGAGGTCTATGGGGATTAGACATCTAAGAGATTAACTCTAGTGCAAGTGGGAGACTGTTGGGAATATGCCCTAGAGCTAATCATGAGATGATGATATTCCGATTGTATCCATGATTAATAAAGTATTCATTAAATATCTATTATAGACAACTTGTATTGATTGGTAATTATGTGAATTGTTTGTGGAACTCAATTACTTGAATGGTTATTCTAAAGTTGTCCCTGGTCGGCATTCTTGTGAGAACACACTTGAATATTAGACCAGCATATGTATTAGTTGATGGCTATGTTTCACAAGTCATGGACATGGAGATGTCAAACTAATAATGTGGGCACATGTGAGACATGTAGGCTGGACTGACCCGACATGAGAAAGTCTCTATTCATGTCATATACATTATGTCCTTAGACCTGAGATTGTGGTATGTACTCAAGATGTGAAACAGCCTACTTAGGGACTATGAAACGCTACTTCGTAACTGGGTAGTTATAAAGTTGGTCTTCGGGTGGTCGGGAGCATGCTACGAGATATAGACAATCAAGATGGAATTTGCCCCTCTCTACTCAAGAGAGATATCACTGGATCACTCAAGTGATTGGATCAATAAATGCATGGCCATGCTTGGGTTAAGTGTTAACCCACGAGTTGAACCATATATGAAGTGACAAAGGGAATAACTTGTATATGGTCGTAGTGGTTCGTCTGATATGATCTTTGCGTGCACGTAGGAGTTGTCACACCTTGCTAGAGGCCGCTGTCGACTATTGGGCGTGTAGGAGTACTCGGCCCATGTCAATGTGTGCGTGAACCCATAAGTTCACACGCTTAAGGGGCCGGAAGCCTAATTCGGGTTGGACCCGAATTAGACAAGGCTTAGGATTACTAATGGGCCTCCAACTCGTGAGCTCATTGGGGACGCCTATATAAGCAAGGGGTAGGGTGCGCGGTGAGGGTTACACGCCTTGAACAGCCGCCGTCGCCCTCCCCACGCTCGCACCTTCTGCTCCTCGCGGACCTAGCAGTCCGGAGGCGCATCGCTTCTTCCCTGTACGTGTGGGATACCTTGGTGGTGCTGCATCTGGAGCATTGGGACAAACCGCACAAGGGGATTGACGTGACGGACGACCACGCAACTGCATTGCCTGCTGTGACGCGTACGACTACATCGAGTCGTCTTCCGCTGCATCCGCGTGTCAAGTGGTATTCCCGTGACCTGTAACTAGCAGTAGATCCTGGTTTATGAGGCAGAAAAGTTTTGTTTTCTGGCTAGCGTAGCACCCTCATAACCCTTCACTTCACTATTGTAGGAGGCTACTGTTGTTGGCAGCGATAATGGCTCAGTGTGGACAGATTATAGATCATTAGAACTCAAGTTTGATGAAGTTGGAAAAAGGTGCCAGTAACCTGAAATATGAAAAAAGATGACTCATGGCTGCACCCTGAAGGGAAAAGTCAATCGACTGAAACTATATGAACTTATGAAGTAGCAACTATAGATTGAAGCGGAACTAAATGTGAAGAAGGCAACCTATAGGCCACATACAAAATCATAATATGAGCTAAAGTTTATATTTTTATACAAATTATGATTATCACCAGCATAAGAGTAATTACAATGACTGGTTTTACAAAGTAGAACATCAGCATTCAACAGCACAATAGAAGCGGAACATGGCGGCTTATCTAAAAGTGAAGCGGAACATGAGCCGCTAGAGTTCATGGTCCTTTGACTGGGCCAACAAAGGTCGTTTTTTATTTTCGAAGTCCAATGTTTCCCACTCTATAGAAGGGTAAATAATTTCCATAAAACTAATCTAATTTGAGCCCAGTTCATGGCCCCTTTGATTGGGCATACATAGTACAACAGCAGGCAATGTGGTGGGAAAATTGTAAACCTCTATGGATAACCAACATTCTCATATTGTTTGGGAAAAAATAAATATATTAGGTAATAGGCATAGAAGAAATATCTCAGTGACAACATAAACATTGCAAATAATTTATGACACTGCACAAATATGGACAATGAGTAACATGGTAGGCATGACAATACTTTCTGGCAAATTTAATTAGACATAAACATTTGGTTAAAGAGCGGCGTCTACAATATCGGAAATATTTAGTCTCTTTGTCAGATAACATGGTGGCTGTAGCAATCATAGGTAGGAACCAAAAAACAAATGGAACTATTGAAATCAATAGATCCATATACGTCAATCTAAAAGCTAAACTGAATGTATACCTTGGTAGCAGCGGATGAATTTGTTGATGCACAAATGTCATGGACTAAACCTGCAAATACACATGGACCCTAGAATGCACACCTCATAGAGGCATTTTCAGCTAGCCAATGGTCACTAACGTGGCAAAACAAAATATTGAGTACCCTTAGAAATCATGTGACAATATGGTGATTAAGTTTAAGCCTGACATGAGTCTAATTTTTTGAAAGCACCTGGCCAGAAGGCTGCACCGAGGAGCCGCAGTGCCAGGATGCGGGCTCAACTCGGCGCCGCTGCCACACTACCATGCTTAGGGCGGGAGCCGCAGCCGCAACCTCCGCTGCCGTATCGTAATGTAACCCTAACCCTGCAAGGATCTTGGTGGTGAGAAGACATGGAGATGGAGGGAGAGGAGAATGGAGGGGGCCACCTGCGCCGCAGGCGTCGCGCCGGCTGGCCGTGCTGCCCCGCCGCGCCCCCTGGCTGCGCCCGCGCTGTCGCCACCGCCCTTGCTCGCTCACTTTTTTTACGGGGGAGTCAGGAGGAGGGGAAGAGAATAGAAGGTCCTGTATTAGAAGTTAGAGCCTGGTATTTATTTATTTGGCTAGATTCTAGGAGAAGCCGGAGCCGGGAGGTAGAAGCCGAGTAAAAGCCAGGAGGAGCGGGTAGAAGCTGCTGCTGGTAAAAACTGATTCTACAGATCTCGGCCGTTTACCGGAGATCCGATGGTGGGAAACAATTCGGATGACGTGGCTTACCTCACCTCTCTAGGAGCCCTCCACAAACTTATTGTTTTAACGTGTCGGTCCTCAAACATGTGAGAGAGTCTATCTATGTATATACAATACTACTCCAGTCCCTCCATTCTAAATTGTAACTTATTTCGGTTTTTGAGATACATAGATTTTACTATGCATCTAGATTATTCTGGACATTATATATGTTTAGGTGTATAGCAAAAGTTATGCACACAAAAAAAGTAAAACGATTTACAATTTTATAACAGATCAGGAATTGCTTGTATTTTGAATGAATGGACGCACTAGGATCATGTATCCCAATAGAAATGAATTATAAACGACTTATCATTGGCCCCTTTGGGTGCGGTTTTTGTTGCACATGTGCAAGATTTTAATTTGTTTGCTTATGTATATATATGGATGTGGATAGAATGACCTCTCACAACTTCCATGGGAATCGTAGTGAGAAGGGATGGTTAGGACTACTAGGAGGCAATTGGAATGCATATATGACAAGGGAGAGAAGAAGTATGTTGGACCGTGTGACTCCTCTCCTAATAACAAGCCTATAGGATGGGGGGAGAGGCCCGAAAGGCCCTCCGAGCCCTGAAATGTTGCCAAAGGCTGGCAACTTAGTAGAAACATTTATGAAAGTGACTTAGTTGATTCAATGTAGTGCTAGCTTAACTAACTCGGGTTGAGATTGACAATGTTGTGGTTGGCAATGTTGATTGAGTGGTCAAACCTAGCAATGTTGTTGATGATAGCTTGACTAAGGGGGCCGAGCATGGCAATGTTTTGGTGACGACATGACTGACTTGAGCTAAGGCCAACGAAGTTGTTGATGGTAGCATGACTGAGGTGTCATCGAGGGACACTTGTGATGTCGAGAGATATTTAAGGACACCAGGTGATGCCGAGGTCCATCGAGGGATATCGCAAGATGCTGAGAGATGCCACAAAATATTGAGTCGAGGTGCATGACATAGATTGGGTAAGTGACACCGAATCAGAAGGCGACATCGTGGGACAATGAGTTGACGATGAAGTCTGTGATGACCGAGGTGATTACCACTACTTTTTCTTTATTTGGTTGCTCCCTCACCTAGCCACTTCTCTTGACTTCCTCATTGGTCAGCCCCTCCCTCTCAAACCCATGCCACTCTCCATGGTTCTCAAGTCACCATCTTGCTGAGGTACAAGGCTAGTGATTTTCTCAAGCAAGGAGGTGGATGAGAGGTGTATCGGAGGTCTCAACCTTGAGTGGAGAGAGAAAGAACTAAATAGTAAATGAATGCTACCTCGATGGAGGCGAGGCTCTAGACCCATTTTCTAAATATTTTACTCCAAGTTATGTAGTGTGTGTTTTTAGTTGTTGTTACTAGAATGGCTAGATCTCTTCTAGAAGGGCATATTAGCTCATTTATATATAAATTAGTACAAGAGTGGTTGAAATAGTAGGCTATAATGGCGTACTAGTGTGTATTCTTGTAAAGAATTATGTGTATATGCTATGTGTGATAACCTGTGAAGCTAATTGGTTTTAGTTATGTAAAGAATAATTTTTAGGATTATGATTTGTATATTTTTTTAATAGAAATTTAGCATCGTGAGTGTGAGTTCATTAAATTGTGTTTTTTTTAAAAAAGTGTGGGTTAGTTAAAAAAGAACTGTTTTTAATGACACCAAAAACCCTATCTTTATACTACCCACACTGAGGTACCGTAAAAATTGCTGAATCCACGTACAGCAACATATAAAGTAAAAAAGCTCTGCACCGGGTACTGGAAATGCTGCGACCAGGTTGCTTCAAATAAAGCGTATTGTACCGTTCCTGTTGTATACTGACGCGAGGCAGGAGAGAGATTACATGCGTAGGAGAGAGGCTGCATGCGTGGTGGGCCCTGCAGTTTTAAAAAAATATTATAATTCACAGACCAAAATATCAAATAAAATCCTAATTACACCATCAAATTTGTCTTAATAAATCCTTCAAAACTAGATGACATGTGAATATAGTTAGAGTACGGTATAAAAAAATGAACCGAGTGAAAAAAATCTAAATATAGAGTTGTTCGAGTGCGAGTGTTTTAGCGTGGTTTTGAAGTGGCAAGCGAATCCGAGTACAGTACACACAGAGAAAGGGAGCTCGTGACGCCCTCGCCCTCGCCCTCGCTCGCACCGCAGCGCCCACCAAACGCGCCGCAGCCGCCGTCACATCACAGCGCCCTCGCCGTCGTCTCGGCCGTTCCCCGCCGCAGGGGCCAGTTTCCCTCCAGCTGCCGGAGGCCATGGCGAGCGGCCTGGACATGTCGCTGGACGACCTCATCAAGAAGTCCAAGTCCCGGCCCAAGGCCAACCCCGCCGCATCCTTGTCGGGGCCTTCCCGCCGCGCTCCACACCCCGCCCGCGCCGCGCCCTACCCACCGGCCGCTCCCAAGGTACGCCGCGTGCGCCCCTGCGCCCTTCTTGACCCCGGGTTCCCATCCGCCAGAAAACCCTAACGCTGCCGCCGACCTGTGCCCGCTCGTCCCGCCCAGGCCCGTGCTGCCGCGAACTCGCCCTACGGGGTCTACTCCGAGCATTTCGCCACAATAGTCGCGCCACCACCGCCGCCGCCAGCGGCCACAGGGAGGGCGCTCGAGACGGGGACGAAGCTGCACATCTCCAACCTTGACCCTGGCGTCACCGTCGAGGATGTCCAGGTGCTACCCATGGTCCTGTTTCTTGGCAATTCACTCAGCAATTTGGCAATAGGTTCAGTTCTACTGGGTTATTTGAAGGACATAGGCTTCCTGTTTTTGTAATTATGAGTGAGCTCAAATGTGTACTTTTATGTGAATAAATCTAGCAGTACTATGTTTGCTTGTAGCATTGGTAATGCAAAAGTAAATAATTAAAGCTGTGGACGTTACGGAGATACGATTTGAACTAATTTTATTTCCATTTGCATTACTGTTTAATGGACCAAACAGCATGTTTGTTTGGTGATTTGTCTTAGCTGTTTCTGTAACGTCTTTTTCTTTTGGAATCTTTGGTGTCATTCAGTCAACGGAGGAATGGCACAGTTCGAAAGATTTAGCAGTAACCTTTTTTACATCCAAAGCTTTTCCTTTTTCTTAGGCTTTCTTTGAAGAGCTGACTTGACAGTTCTGTGGTCATATGGATCTGTGGATGCCGTACTTCCACCCTTCCACACAAAAAGGTTCTTGCCTGATTGCTGGCAATACATGAACCATGTATATGATTTCAGACTATTAGCTTTAGCCAGTTAATGAGCACAACTTTTATGGTTGTATGATGGGAATTATATGATTGTATTGAATTGATCCATTGGCACTTAGCATGACATGATTACTTTGAAAAAAAAGTAATATTCTATTTCTATGTAGTCTATAGTTGCGTGACCGGGTTGCACATTTATTTTAGTGTTCACAATATGCAAATGTTAATATTTTTGTCTGTAGCTTTTTGTCATATATAGATACTGTTTGGTCTTAAATTGTACTACTGGATCAACTGATCTAATAAATTGCTGTCCCCTGATTCTATGGTCTTTCTTGTTAGCCGTTGCACCAGCAGCCAGGTGAGCAGGACCTGCTCACCTTGCCTCTCCCTCTTCCCCGCACCAAAGGTAGAAGGAGAGCCTTGAGCTCTCTGCACACACACTCACTCCTGGCTTAGTTTCAGCGTTGGCTGAAAACTTAAGACTCTTAATATGGTGGCAATGAACTACTTGTTGGTCCCTGTACCAAGGACCAGGTGAGCAGACCCTGCTCACCTCCCCTCTCCCTCTCACCCTGAACC
>CM041631.1:52792495-52817081 GCA_023333625.1 Bothriochloa decipiens
ATATATATATATATATATATATATATATATATATATATATATATATATATATGTATTATTAACATTTGTCGTTACTACCGGCATACTGAACACTTGATTTGAGACCTAGGTATTCATTCACATTCACATCCGCAGGCAACCATGCTAGAAAGAAGGCGCTACCCTTTTGCTAGTGTAGCACCTACATTCTCCTCAGATTGTCCAGCCTTGCCTGCAAATCGGCGTCGATTCCACTGTCAACATTCCCAGCACCTTCGGCCTGGGGAACCTTTCCCGCAGAAGCAGGTTGAGCAACAGCAGCCGAGGGGGCTCCAACAAGCTGCAAATACAAAATATGGTTATATATATACACTAAGCTTTCTCACTCTGCAGTATTCTCCAATCAAACACTGAAACACCTTTCCATGCAGACTAAGCATCAATCCCAATCTAGCACTTGGCCATGGAGACACTTTCAAAATCAGATTTAGCATTACAAGAGCTATAACTTTTCCTGTGTGCATGATTTCTAGATTAATCCAATCTTGGATGTAGTGAGTTTCTAAAGAAAAATGTATGGTTGAGCTATTCTTAACATGGACATGTATCATGCTACTGAGCAAAATGTCTGGAAATCATAAAAACATTTTGATATAGGTTGCACACACCACACATAACATTTGTATAAAACAGTCAATAAAGCATGTTCAAAAACTAAAAAAGTAGTGGACAATTTTCTGGAAGCTAAAAATCAGCAACTATCAGATTAGGTAGTAGGTACAAAAAGAAAATGTTACGATAATACCTGATAAGAGTAAACGAAATAATATGAATTGCAACATGTGAAAATTGTAGAATTATTACAGTAATCACCTCTTGGTTGATATCAATGCCAATTTCATCAAGTACTTGATTCACAAGCTCCTCAGTTTCTTCTTCTTCCTCATCTCCTTCCAAAGCATCATCTATGGCATCTCCCATCACTTCGCTCACCATCTCCATCCTCTCGTTCTGTTGCTCAAACTCTTGCATTATCCTCTGCAATCCTGGCAGATTTAGCTGCCTGTTCATTTGACCCATTGCCTTTGTAACACCCTTCATGGCATCACCCATAGCTTGAGTTGATTTTAGTGTCTGCAATAGTTGCAAATATCCAATGTTAAGGGGAAGGGAAAATGGATGCAATACAAGAATAATTAATCATACAAAAAATATGGACTTCACCATAAAGCTTTTTTTCCTACAACAAAATAACAAGAAAGCAGGACAAAAATAGTGCTATAGAAAGCACAAGGGATTTGGGACAGCAAAATTAAGAGCTTTTACCTCTCTTGTTTTTTTTTTATGGCAGTAGACCACACTGTTAAGTCACTAGAGCAACATAAACTAGGGTAACTTAATGTAGCAATGATAGTAATATATGACAAGGTGATTATAAGGTAGCAAAATAAAGAGGATAAGAGCAAACACATGGCTACCTGAACTCTTAGAGAAACTCCTTGGAGCTGAGATTTAAGCTGGTAGAACTTTGTTATCTGATGCCTGGTACGAATAAGATCTTTGGCCATTACTTTGACAGCTCCCTATAACAGTAACAAGAAGTTAAAACACAAACACTACATGCAAAATGAATGAAATTCTAACAATGCACGCACAACTTCTGTGTACTTTATGCATTGTAAAATGAAGATGCAAGACATTGACAGCAAGAATAGCCACGTTAGTATTGCTACGTTATTGAATGAAGTAAATAAAATACTTGACATAATTTAGAATAGAAGTTTTAGACCCCTTAAGTTGACCTTAAAGTTCTATTTTTGAGTCTTGCAAGCTTGGGAATGGAACAGACCTATGACACGCGACACAGGGGCTAAGAAAATGTAATTGGCGTGTCAACAAACAAATCAACCAGCAAGTCAAACTTTGCTGACTTGATTGTGGAAAAATGTGGCTATCAATCAAAATTACAGGTCTTCAGTGGACATATCTTGAAGTTCCCAGTTCCCACACACATGGTAACTTGTTGCATACATATATGATTTATCATGGTTGAAGGTTAATTGGAATATAGCCTATCCTCCAAAAGAAATTCTTTTTTAAAAATGACTTCCAACAATTGGAAATATCAAGCAGGCTAAAGTAACAGATACAGAATCAAAATATGACTTGCTAATTCCAACTACCAAACTATACCAGAGTTCATACCATCTGGCCTTCTTTAGCTGTTTTCTTGATCTCAGTGATGAGCTTTTTCTCCTGGGCCTGCAGTCCTTGCCTCTCCCGCTCAATCTCCCTGATGGATCGATCCAGCATTCTCTTGTTTTCTCTTAACAGCTCTGATGAAAGGAACAGCCATAAGCAGCAAAACCATAAGTCACAAGGTAGGAAATGTAAGGTTACCTTTATTGAATGAAGACATGAAAGATGATTTCCTCAAAAGGAAAAACATAAAAAGATGTGTGACTTATCGTCCCTCAAAAACACTCCATTATATTATATTACAAACTGAATATATTCGATAATCGAAAGAGGTCGAAAGGTCAAACAGATCTAATAAAATAATAAAGTACAGCAGCTGCCAGCCCAACACCAGCAAAATAGAACTCTTGCTGAAGCCCCCTGCGTAGGAATCCCGAGCTCGCACCACTCTCCAATTACACGCCCCGCCAAAACTGTGCCAAGAAATCCTCCCAAAGGTCGGGCAAGGTTTCGCCCAGCACCGCATCATCCAACAAAGAGGCTACGCGACTAGACCATTCAATCGGACCAAATTCCACAGCGAATCTTTCAGGAAGGCCTTACCGGCGGGCGTCTTCCGCTTGCCGAACAGGAAACTCATCTTGGATCCTCGGCTCGTGGGGCAACGAGGGTCTCGATTGGGGGGGGCGGCGATTCGAGAGCAAGTCCCACGGGGAACTCGATCGATCGCGTCAGTCGTAGGCTCTCTCTTCCTTCGTCTCTCGTGGACGCAGTGGATTGATGATTGGGATCCCTCGGCCTCGCCGTCCCCCTTCCCTCCGCTTTCGCTGCTGCTGACAGCGCAAGGTGGAGTTCTTCAGATTCTGATGCCAAACTGAATGAAAAAAATATCAAAAAAGAAGAAGAAAAAGGAAAGGGCAAACTTATGTTTTTGGGCTTCTGGAGATGAGCCGAGAGAGAGAGAGGTTATTTTGATGGGCCACCAACAGCATGCAGAAAAGGCTTGGCTATGGGCCCAAACGGTTCCATACGCTACGCACCACTGCAAAACATCCATTTGTAATTGGGAATTCAGGTTCCATCATGGACGTCCTCTTCTCATCACTCAAAGGTACAAAAGTAAAAGCTATAATTCCTTAATCGAAAGTTTAAATTCAGACTTACTCTCAGCAAGGTCGACATTTAAAACATGCCGGTTGTTTTAGGACCTATTCATGGACGGGAATGTATGCTATGGAAACCAACCTCTTCGTACAAATTATGTAAACCATCTACGTCCGCATGTTAGATGGTTTGCATATTTTGTATGGAAGGGTTGATTTTTATAGCATACGTCGCCTTCGTGGATACCCTCTATTTTCAACTTTAGAGCTCTAAAAACAAGAGCTTTAGAGTATTTTTGCTCACTTTTGAGCTCAATTGAGAGATGGGATAAAGTCTAGAGTTAACTTTAGATCGGCCACTTGTCTGGAGCTTTAGTTCTAAAAAGTTTAGAGCTCTAATGCGGGTTGTCTAGGCCATAAGGAAATTTGACGATATGCTCGTTAACACAGCCCGATGTCTTGTTCATGAACTTAACTTTATTGACTCCCAGATCAATTAATCCAAGTACTTCCCTTGTGGCTCCTTCTAGGCAGCATCAACTAACTTGCCAAAATCTTCCACTCTTAGTGTTAGGCACAATGAGAAACATGTCATAATTACTCACTCCTATCCAAATTATAAGTCGTTTTGACTTTTTACGTGTACCAAAAAAAGTTAAAACGACTTATAATTTGAAACGAAGGGAGTAGATATTTCGGTGCTTATTTGAATGTCAAGCAGAAGCCCTTTGGATGAAATTGGCTTCAAGGATCGGAGATCGGACAGGGCGGCAAGTGAGTGCGGTATATATACATACACAAATAATGATTAAGCAAAATTTGCCACAGGACACTGAAAGTGATGCGATTTTGCCGTGGGACACCAAAAGTCGACCACTTTGCTAGAACACGCAAACTTAAGTTGCAAATTTACCGGAACACACCGAGAAAATTATTTTAATATTGGCAGCGAGCTCTGGAGAGAGAATGAAGGGGAACGGACAATTTTGCGTTTGGCTCAAACATACACACGTAACCTGTCTCGGCCCTTTGGCCACTTGATGGGCGGTGATAGTCGGTGGGGAGCGCGACGAGGCACGGACGCGGCGGTAGCGCGCCGGCCCTCCTGGACGCGGCGGCGGCGGCCCTGGCAACGCGTCCGCCCGCATGGACCCGGCGACGGCGGCCCCGGCGTCGCGCCCGCCCGCCTGGACACGGCGACGGCGGTGGGTCCATGCGGGCGGACGCGCTGCTGGGGCCGCCGCCGCCGCGTCCAGGAGGGCCGGCGCGCCCGCCATGGCGTGGAACGGCTCGTGGTTGTAGAGGCGGAGGTCGGCGCAGAACCAGACGAGCGTCTCCCTGGGCGGACCAGCCTCGCCTTCGTGGTAGGCATCCTCGCCGCCGTTTGCTCGTCCACCCAGTAGGGCGGACGGAGGCAGGCAGGATGCCGAGCTCCATTAGAATGACGGCAACGACGGCCCCGAGCCTCCACTCGCCAACGACGCCATGGCCCCACGCCCGCCCTAGAGCAGCGGCCAACGGCGCTCGCCCTTCTCCCGGCAATGCGGCACGTCTCCCATCGGCAGAAGCAAGAAGCAAGCCGGCCACCACCAAGCCGGCCCTCCTAGCAGCTACATTGGCCTCCCTCCGAGAGCAGCGATGTTCCTTCTCTCGCGCCGGTGGTAGCACCTCTGCATCCAAGGGCAAAACGGTCAAATTGCCACCTTTTTCTCTCTGAGGCCGGCTAAAATATTAAAATAATCGTCTCGGTGTGTTTTGACAAATTTACATTAAAGGATTGTATGTTCTACCAAAGTGGTCGACTTTTGGTGTCCCACAGCAAAAGCACACCACTTTTGTGTGTCCCGTGGCAAATTTTGCCTAATGATTATTATTATTATGGTAGATTCGGTCGTAGATGGAGCACCCCAAATATGGAACCAATGACCATGGTCCTCTTTATTTATTTCGAACAAATAATAGCGAGGCATCTAAGGAAATTAGTTAGTCTCTTTATTTGATTCTTCGACTGTATTCCTCGATGAATGGAGTAATCTACTGGTTTCCTTATTTTGAGCAAACACGTATTTATGCTGGAACATAGTATAATGGAAAAGAAATCTCGGTACTCGGCTCACTCCTAATTTTGGGCTACGGTGTCTCAGTACGTAAAGGCAGAGCCGCAAGTACGGCAGCTGTAGAGCACAGCTACGTTTACAAGTACCTACACTACAGTGCCTGTTACTGTAGGACGAAGTAGTCCTACTTTCGGCCGGGCGGCACTGCTGGTGAGCAGGCAGACGGCACGGCACAGGGGACCTACTCGTAGCTCCATCAGTTAGTCCTCTCCTACTGTTCTCCAAAAGGGGAGCTGCCCGATACGGTACACCCTACATACATACGGAGTACAGACATGGACAAGGACAAGGCGATGGCGATGCATCCAACCGACTGCGATGTGCGATCTATCAAAATGGAATCCTCATCTTTCCTTTCCAAGGGTTCTATTCTATCGCGGCCATCTAGCGGTCTAGGGACGGATGATGCATCCTTCAATTCCACACAACTATGTACAGGCTACAAGCGTAGCTCGCTACTCGTTTTGCTGCCTAACCCGAATGCAGCCCTATCTGCCCAATTTGGTCCCGGATCAAGAGCTGATGTGGGGTGCCACATCGCATGCCTAGCCAGCACTGAGTTTCCAAGCTTTTGGGTTGGGGGTGGTGACTACCGCATATTACGCCCACGGATGGAAAAGAAAATCCATGCTACGTGGTCTCTGAATCGTTAATTATAGTTGTGATTGTTTTTCTACTATTCTGTTTGGTTCGTAGGATTTGTCCGGAGTTATCAACTTTCTACTAGATATCAGTTTCAATCCATGAGATCCAAACATGTCCTTAAATATGACTTGTTTACCCGAATGCAGCACTAATGATGTGCTAGGTGCACAAAAGGGCCTAACCCTAGGCACAGCTCAACTAGTTATGTTGTGTTATCCGTATATGAAATGAACATTTTTACACCGTGAAACCAAGCGACTACAGAATCATCCTTTATCATTGCTGGTCTCTTCTCGATAGTTTGATATGCGCCCTCATGTCGCAGGTGTAACCGGGAGAGGAACCATAGGTGGATCTGATGGTGAGGCGAAGTGGGATAATAAAAAAACCCCTCCTTTCCACTGTAAACCTTAAAATCCCTACTTAAGTCCATGCTTCATTTGTGGATGCACATAAGATGAAGCCCCTCCTTTAGTACAAACAATATTGTGCATTACTATATCAAAATTGTAGAAAAATTTGTGTTGTGTATGGAATTGTTTGGTACATGAGTAAAAGCTCATCTACTTTTGTAGACCAGAAGCATCATCAACATTGTAAAGATTGCAGGGATTAATAACCGAAATATGCCAAAGCGCATGGACTGGACCATTCACAACAAAAGAGAGGAATTCAGGAAAGCCAAGCCAAGAGCGTGGACCACCACTTGGCTTTTGGCTGCACAACTCCACGTACGTTAGTACTCGCTAAATCTTAACCCCTGTTCGTTTGATCTGCTGGCGCTTATCAGCCAGCGATTCAATAGTATTTTTCTCTTACAACAAACCAACAGCAGCGAGAATCAGCCACTCAGAAACAATTTACTTTTCAAGAAGTCAAATATTTTAAAGTTTGACTAGATTTATACAGTATAGTCAATATTCAGCAGACGGCAGACTCGCGGCGCATCGATGAGTACTTGGGGCACGGCGACGCGGTGACATCGCGGCGGCGACGCGGCAAAGTCGCAGCGATGCGGACACGGCGGACGCCGGTGTGGCCACTCGGCGGCCTCTCGGCGACGCGGCGAGGAGCGCAAGTGGGTGGTCCACGTCTCCATCTATTGCTCGTCATCGTCTTCTGCCCGCGCTTGGCCGCAGAGGGAGCTCCGCTCGCACCCTGCCCGCGCCTGGCGGCGAAGGGAGCTCCACTCGCGTCTTGCCCACGCCCGGCGACGGAGGGAGCCCAACACGCGTCCTGCCTGCGGCCGGCGGCATAGGGAACCCAGCTCGCGTCCTGCTCGCGGCTGGCGACGGAGGGAGCCCAGCTCACGCCGTCGAGCTTCCGCGATGTCGTGGCGGTTCAGTGAGCTCTCTTTACTTTCTTCCCGCGGCTCTTTTCCCTACCACGCGTCCGCCCACCGCAGGACGCGCCGCCCGTGGGCCATCTGCCGCTACGCCTCGGCCACGAACGCCCGGACCGCGGCGCTCTCGACGGAGAAGAAGGCCGCAGCGTCGAAGACGGACAGGATGAAACGAATCGAGACTCTTTGTGGGCGTTTCACGCGTTTTGGAAACCGAGCTTGGTCGTGTCATGGCCATGACACTTTCTTCTTCTCTCTCCTTCTAGTTTCTTGCAAAAAATTTGTTTCAACTGATATGGCACTATATTAAATGTGCATGACACCCTTAATGAAACTCCATTGAGACTGCTCCCCCGTCCCAGAATAAAGTGTCATTCTCACTTTCCGAGACAATTATATATTAAAATATATAAATATTTATGTTAAGTAATTAGTATCATCTAAAAGATTTTTTTCGTCCAGTTTTTTAATAAATTTATTTAAAAAATAGATATTATATATATTTATTACAAATCGAGTCAAACTTGTGATACGAAAACCTAAAACGACGCTTATATTGGGACGGAGGGAGAGCACGAGATATCAATATTTGAAGCTGAGCCGAAGCCTACCAACACGAGCACGCTGCCCTTTACGCTGCCGCTGCCACTTGCCAGCCATGACACCATCCCAAATCATACGAACACCCACCCAAGAATCAACCATCGCCCAAAACAAAAAGGGGGAGGACCAATAAACAAGGAACCGGCAGCCTGACGGCGACGAAGAGCCTTTAACACCCCATAACTACCCTATCCAGACTGTTGAAACGGCAGAGGCGGCCAATGCCCATCCATCCATGCACAGAACGACAGAACTCGCGTTTGGTAGTGGTATGACTTATCGTCGTATTCGTATCGTATCGGCGTTTGGCCGTCCACACCACAACGTGCACTACTCACGAAACGGCATCAGAAATACAGAGACAGAGAGATCGCCGGCCCCAGTTATTCAGACCGGACCGGACCGGACCACGGTTCGATCGCTAAAAGACCGAACCGGAGCCTCCATGGTTCAGGTCACCTAAAAGACCGCTTGTGCAATCGGACTGGAGAAAACCGGTTGAACCGGCCTGTTTTTAGTGAAACCGGTGAACCGGCTGGTTCCATACGAACCGGGAGGCTTTTGAAAATGCTGCGTGCGGCAGTGTGCTCGGGCCTCTGGCTGGTGGGCGCCTGGGCGGTGGCGTGCATGCACCTGCGCGCAGCTGCGGTGGACCATGCAGCAAGGCCCCACCTGCTATGACGTGTTGCTTGATTAGCGATTGATTGGAGTACTCCTAGCATGCATGCGTACTATACCTAACTCTAGAACTGGTTACATAATTGTAATTTGGTGTCTTATTTTTGCATTGACCAAATATATCTTGCTAATTATTTTTTATATTATTAAATAGCATCGGTCCAAAGTATTTGTAACCGGTTCAATACATCCGGTCTAAAATAATCGGACCGACGGTTCAACCGGTTTTTAACGGTCGGACCATTGAACCACTGAACCAAAAGCCTCATCGGTTCGATGTCCGGTTCGGTCCGAATAACTTGGTCGCCAGCCAACCCCCGCTTTGGAAGTGGCAGCCTTGCACCGGTACGGTGCATGGCATGGCACTGCCGCACTCACTGGCAGGCTAAAGCCCCAGCCGGCAGCCGGCCAGCCCACCACTGGTCGGGGCAGTCAGGGGAAGGTGACAGCGACATGGCACAACACCATGGCATCGATCAGTAATCAGAAGCCATGCCAGAAGCCCAGAAGTAACAGTGGCACAGTGAACAGCTGCGAGCTGGGAGTTGAGCAATGGCGGGCAGGCAAGGGACTAGTTGCTGGATATAGCGAGGAAAAGGCATTGGCTGATGCCTAGGCCACCTCCGATTGGCCTTGGCGGCTTGCCCCCACCACCCACCACTTCTGTTCACAGCAACTCTGTAGCAGCACCAAAGGCTGGCTTAGTCAGTGCTCACTCAGCCAGAGGATTGCAGGAGTATCATCATCATAAATCACAAATAATAAATATAGAAGATATGCATGGTTTATTACACAAATTTTCGCTACACGCTAATGGTCCATCAGTTGGCTACTTGCCAATAAAATATGGACGAATCATGAGTGCCAGAGTTTCTACGATAAATTCATACTATAGTTACCACTTACCAGATGTGGGGGAGATGGGGAGTGAGACAGCAAGATCGCTGCATGGTAGCCTGTCTCACACCCCCACACCCCCCCCCCCCCCCACCCCCACCCCCACCCAACCAGAAGTGGCGAATGTTACCGACCCACACCGACCGGCGGCGGCGCATGGGCAGGGCAGCCACCCATTCGATCACCGGCCAGCTCAGACGCCGTCTTCACTCTCCAACTCAACAGGAGGACTAGTGGGGGAGCCTGTCAGGCGGTCGGGGGGAAGCGGAGCTGGTGGTGGTAGCCGGAGAACTGCCAGGAGCCACCGGACGACAGGCGGGCGGCCACGCCGGTGGCAGTGGCGGTAGGGAATCCTGATGATGCTGCAGTAGCAGTGGAAGGGAGAAACGGGGCATGGGAGCCCTGCATTTGCCACGCCCAGGCGGGCAATGGCTGCTGGGGACCCGCCAGCTCTGCCCGTTTCTCCTCCATTGGCATAGGCGCCTCCTGCAGTTGCCATACATAGGACGAGACGCGTCAGTCGTGATTTGTGAATCTTGCTTGGCTCAGAGCCAAGCTAAAACATACAGTACTGTATGCAAAGCTGGGCTGGACTGGGCAGCAGCTATGTAGGCAGAGCAGGCTCCAGCTACGGCCGTGTTTAGTTCTGCACAGTGCCACGTTAAATCAGCCTACTGTAGCATTTTGTTTGCTTAGCTTAAAATATTCGTCTCGTAAAATACAACTAAACTGTACAATTAGTTTTTTATTTCATCTATATTTAGTACTCTATGTACGTAACGACATTTTAATGTGATGGAAAATAAGAATTCTGTATAGTAAATTGATGACCAATTTAAAGATCTAAACCAGGCCTACGTAGGCATGCATAACTCCAGCATACATGTACGGAGTAATCCTACAGCATCTTCAGAACTAAAAAGCTGCAGACGCAACAAAGTACTCCGTGCTGCCAGGAAGACAGAGTTGCAGGAAGACAGAGACAGGAAGACGCAGCATATATCCCTTTGTTTAGTTTCTCCGAATTTGGAAAGAAAATATCACGTCGTATCACCTCAGCGTACTGTAGCATTTCGTTTGTATTTGGTAAAAATTGTCCAAATTTTGAGTAACTAAACTCAAAATATTCGTCTCGTAAAGTACAACAAAACTGTGTAATTAGTTTTTGATTTTATCTACATTTAGTACTCCATACATATGCCGGTATTTTGATGTAACAGGTGATAAGAATTCTATATAGTAAATTTTAGAGTGATTTCATGGGATCTAAACACAGCCTATGTAAAAAGTTTGACAGCAGCTATGGCTCATGCAAAGTTGCAGGAAGACAGAGATTCATTTGGGCCTCGTTTAGACGTCGGATTCGGCGTCCCAGATCTGGAAAATGCACAGTGGGGGGTACTGTAGCTCTTTTGTTTTTATTTGCTAATAATTGTCTAAACATTGATTAATTAGGCTCAAAACATTCGTCTCGTAAAGTACAACAAAATTATACAATTAGTTTTTGATTTCATCTACATTTAATACTCCATGCATTTATCGGTATTTTGATGTGATAGGGAATAGAAATTCTACGTAGTAAAATTTAAGGCCTGGTTTAGATACTCAATTTTGGGTCCAAAATCTGCATAGTAAATGTTCCGTTACACTGTAGCAATTTTGTTTTTATTTGGTAATAATTGTCCAAACATTGATTAATTAGACTTAAAATGTTTGTCTCGCAAAGTACAACAAAACTGTGTAATTAGTTTTTTATTTCATCTATATTTAGTATTCCATACATGTGCCGGCATTTTAATGTGACGGAGAATAGGAATTTTGCATAGTAAATTTTAGACCCAAAATTAAATATCTAAATAAGGCCTAATAATAAATTTGGTATCTAAACAAGGTCTCGATTGAACTGAACTACTACTATCGACAATAGCAGCTCACAAGCCAAACAGTATCCACAACTACTCATATACTGTATGCTATTTACAGGTACAGGTACAGGTACATCCAACCATCTCTCCCTCAAGAATGCATACTATATGGAGGAACAAATATGTATGTACTCAGTAGGAGAAAAAAAAAACTAAACATCAAGGAAACAACATAAACATACATATTGAGTAATGTTACCAACATCAAAGGTTGCACATGGAAAATATAAGCAAAGTTCTACATAACTTTAGCAACATTCATGCATGTTCAAAAATCAGTGGTAATTATAACTACACTTGTGATGACAGAACACAAAAACATGGGTGTAAGAGTTACCCTGAGGTTCACAAAGAAGCCTGGACTAGGAGGCGCATACAAATGTGGATGCTGGGGTTGCATCGGTGTGCTGTGAGGATGCACAGGCCACTGAGGGCTTATTGGCTATGGTAGAAAATAAAAAGATCCAATGAGTTCAATACTAGAATTATGCATTCTTACCTCAGTTAGCACAATTGGAACCAAATAAACTGAGATTTAAGACTTGTAATTATATGTCTTAGGCATTATGCACATAATAGAAAGTACCTAATTGATAGCATAACTCTCCAAGTTGTATGTTTTCTTTGCCAATTTCTGTGATTTTTATGAATAAAGCAAAACAGAGAACACATATTCTTTGATTTGGAAATGAGGTCAAGAATTTAGTAGGTCTATGTTTAGCAAGTGGTAATCAGGGTTGCCAAAATGGCCAAATGTGTGCAGCAATTCACATGTAACTATATTGAAAACTAATGTCATAATCTGCTAAAAAATTTTAGCTATATAAGATGCTCATTTAACTGGTATTAACAATTGAGGCCTTGAAAAGAATTGTATAGGTGTAGCATAAAATTGTAATACATTTACCTGAGAAACAATGGAGCTTGAAGCTTTAGGAGAATTATAACTTAATCCAAAACCAATCAGGGTACCATCACTCTTGAGATCATGCACATTAGGTTGTGAAATCTTCAAATTCAGATCAAGGATGTCCCCATCAACCACTGCTAAGAAAAAATATTATCAGTAAGTGTAGAGGAACATCTAGTGGACACCAGACAAAACTAAGTACAATATTCCAATAGTACCATCTTTCTCAATTGCAGGTGGAAGTGGAACATCTCCATCATAGGAACTAGAATCAAAATTAGTAACAGCATCCGGTCCATTGAAGCGAATGGCTGCCCTGTCATATGCTCTACAGAATCAACAAAGAGATCAAAGTGTGTGAGGGTTTAAGATTTTGCATCCATAAATGTACAAAAAGATAAAAAAAGAAGTGCACAATACTACTAACTGAACCTTGCTGCTTCGATTTCACTGTCAAACAGACCTAGGTAGATGTACCTGCACATGAATATCATCTCTTAGCAAACTTACAGAGTAATATTTGGTACTATTAGCCATGCTGCACGTGGGTTGCAGTTTTCAATCACTGTGTTACCAGAATAATCACGATTTGAGAAATGCAGCCTTTAACATAACTTAGAGTTAGTGTTGACATGAGGATGCTATGCTAAAGAAACCATTAGTGTCAACAGTTAGGATGAAATAATACAGAAAGCATGAACATGCTCCTTCCAAGTTCCAATACATTACTGTACCACTCGGATTTGCCATTTTTTGACCCTACAGCAGCTACAAGCATGGAGTACCTACGTTCCATCTCAATAGTAACTGCCAAGTTCTGTTCAAGCAGTTCATCCGAACAGAGTTTTTGTTCACCTCATGGAAAAAATGGCCTGAGCTACTCTATCACTACACCAAAGCTGGTGCCTAGGTATCAAGACAACTTACTTCTTTCCCAGAAGCTGACCCATCCGAGCTTCCCACCGACCACACCTGTGTAGTGTCATACCGCGGTACTTTGAGCTCCCCCTGGCGAACCCAGTGCTCTGACGTCGGAGTATGTGAACAAACTCCTCCTTGGTCCAATTCCTCATCTAAGAGTGCACAAACTAACCAATCAGGATGCATCAATCACAACAGCTAAGCACTCAAAGCTGAAAATCCCAGCATCACACATCTTCTACAGCATACCTGCTTCAAGTCATCCTCATAGTCCTTCAACTGGAAGTTGATGTCCGCGTCAAGGCCTCTGAACTTGATCGCGGCGCGATCATAGGCCCTGCACAATCCAATTCAAGAATCACAGCACATGAACAAACAAAATTAATTTCCACTGACAGTCAAATTTGAATGCATCAGTGATTCAGTGCTAAGTTCACCTTGCTGCGGCGTGTGACAGAAATCCGAACGGAGGAGGGAGATACACACGCAAAGTTTTGTACTGCAATGCCGCAGCATTTCTGGTGTCTCTCTATTCATTATAAAGGAAATACATGCATCCATACATGGTTACAAACTAACTGAGACAATCACGGCATACCCACAATCGGTTGTTGCCATCCCAACAGCCAAGACATACCGCCTGCCATGCTTAGTCACTAATCAGTCTAAGCTACCAAATATAGTTAGCGGGTGCTCAGGGTTTATTCCAACAATCTCCTCCTAAGCCCTTGAGCAACTACTCTAACTTCTTCATGCCGATCCCATCACGGAGTTCTTGAAACCTGCTTCGACCAAGCGCCTTTGTCAGGATGTCGCCCAGCTGAAGCTCAGTGCCGACAAACTCTATGTCGATCAGCCTTCTGTCCCAACACTCCCGGATGAAGTGAAATTTTACATCAATGTGTTTACTCCGGTCGTGATGAACAGGATTCTTCATCAGTGCGATAGCGGACTTGTTGTCCACCTTGAGCTTTGGTGCGTGGACAGCTCCTCCGATGAGCTCTGCTAGCAGACGCGCTAGCCAGACTCCTTCGCACGCAGCTCCGGCCGCCGCTATGTACTCTGCTTCGCAAGACGATAGGGCGACGACCTTCTGTTTCGACGATTGCCAAGCAATCGGACCTCCGCCCAGGAAGAAGATGAGACCGCTAGTGCTCTTGCGATCATTCACGTCCCCAGCAAGGTCACTGTCTGAGTAGCCTGTCAGCTGGGGCGCTGAACCCTTCCTTCCTGCCGGTCGGTAGTGCAAACCCCAGTGCACCGTGCCTGCCACATAACGAAGTACTCGCTTCACGGCTGCAAGATGCTCCTGTCGCGGCGCCTCCATGAACCTGCTGAGGTACCCAACAGCGTATGCTAGGTCCGGCCTTGAGTTGCATAGGTACCTCAAGCTACCGATGAGGCTGCGATACTCGGTGGCATCAACAGCCGGCGTCGTACCTTCCTTCAGGAGCTTCAGCTTCATCTCCATAGGCGTGGCGCTGGCATTGCACCCCATCAGTCCGCCCTTCTCAAGGATCTTGGCGGCGTAGGCACTCTGCCGCAGTGTGATGCCGTGAGCTCCTTGGGTGACCTCGAGCCCAAGGTAGTAGGACAAGAGCCCAAGGTCACTCATGCGAAAGGTGCGCAGCATCTGTCCCTTGAACTTCTTGACGGCGTCGGCATCACCACCCGTGATAATGAGATCGTCGACATACACACCCACGATCAGGCGCCCTGTGCTCTTGCCACGGGTATACATGCCGTGCTCGTCGACGCAGCGAGTGAAGCCGAGACCGAGCAGAGCAGCGTCGAGCTTCTGGTTCCACGCCCTTGGGGCTTGGCGAAGCCCGTACAGAGCCTTCCGGAGGCGCAGCACCTTGTGCTTGTTCTTGCTGTCGACAAATCCGGGAGGTTGCTGGACGTAGACTTCCTCCTGGAGTTCGCCGTTCAGGAACGCCGATTTGACGTCCATGTGGTGGACGCCCCAGCCGAAGTGAGCAGCAATGGCAAGAAGCAGTCGGACTGACTCCAGCCGAGCGACGGGGGCGAACACTTCTTCAAAGTCGATCCCGGGGCGCTGCACGTACCCCTTGGCCACGAGGCGCGCCTTGTACTTGACGATGGCGCCATTCTCGTCACGCTTCACTTTGTACACCCATTTTAGGCCGATGGCGTGTTGGTCCCGTGGGAGATCAGCCAGCGACCATGTGTTGTTGTCGCGGATGGACTGGAGCTCCTCCTCCATCGCCGCGTTCCAGTTAGGATCGCCGTTGGCATCCTTGAACGACTTGGGCTCCTCCACACTGACATTGTGTAGTTCAGCTTCCTCGACGTCGCGGTGAGCATGCCCGGGCACGGTGTTGGTGCCCAGAATATTCTGGAGCGTCCTGTACCGGTGCTCTAGGTCTTCGTCGTCATCGGCGTCGAGGTTCGGGTCGTCATTCAGCAGCGTCGCGTATTCCACTCGAGGAGGTGAACCTCGAGCAGAGCCTCGAGCAGGCGAGGCCCCTCGAGCAGAGCCTCGAGCAGGCGAGGCCCCTCGAGCAGAGCCTCGAGATCCTCGAGCAGAGCCTCGAGATCCTCGAGCAGAGCCTCGAGCAGGCGAGGCCCCTCGAGCAGAGCCTCGAGCAGGTGAGGCCCCCCCTCGAGCAGTGCCTCGAGTAGGTGAGGCCCCTCCTCGAGCGGACGTGGGCGACGTCGAGCCCGAGGCTTCCGATGAAGAACCAGGCACGGTCGATGTCGAGGGTGCTGGTGGCTTGTGACACAGCTCATACTCCTCCTCGATGATGAATGGCACCGAACTGCCACTCGCCGCGGCGCTCCCCCAGTCCCAGTGCGCGTTCTCGTCAAACACGACATCGCGCGCGACCCGGACACGCTCCGTGGCGGGGTCATAGAAGCGGTACGCTTTCGCTCCATCTTCGTAGCCGATGAAGACTACCTTCTGGCCGCGATCCTCCAGCTTGCTTGGATGCGGTCGAAGACGCTTGATGTAGGCGACACACCCAAACACTCTGAGGAAATGCACGGGTGGCTTCTTCCCGTACCAGGCCTGGTACGGTGTCTGGCCGTCGAGGGCGGCCGTTGGCGACCGGTTGAGGAGGTACACTGCTGTGTGCACCGCCTCTCCCCAGAAGAAGCCTGGCATGCTCCGCGCGCGAAGGATGCTCCGCGCCGTGTTCACGACCATCTGGTTCCTCCTCTCCACGACGCCATTCTGTTGCGGAGTGTGCGGCGCGGAGTGTTGTCGAAGGATTCCCTCGCTGGCGCAGTACTCGCCGAACTGCACCGAGGTGAATTCGCCTCCGTTGTCGGTGCGGAGGACCTTGAGCTTCTTGCCAGTCTCGCGTTCCACCTTCGCCTGGAACGTCATGATGGCCGCTTGTGCGTCGGCCTTCGAGCGCAGCAGGGTGAGCCACATGTACCGGCTCATGTCATCGACCAGCAGGAGGAAGTAGGTGTTCCCGGCCGGTGTGGACGGAGTAATCGGCCCGCAGAGATCTGCGTGGACCAGCTCGAGCTGCTCCTTCGCCCGATATTTGGCAGCCTGCGGGAACGGCGTTCTCTTCTGCTTGGCAAGAACGCAGTCCTCGCAGACTTGCTCGATGTGGTCGATCGCCGGTAATCCCTTCACCATCTCGCCCCGGCTCAGCTTCCTCAGAGACTGGAAACTGAGATGCCCATACCTCTCGTGCCACTTCTAGGCGACGTCGCCGACACGCGCGGTGAGGCACACCGGGGCGGCGATGTTCATGTCGAGGTAGTAGAGGCGGCTTGGGGATCGGTGAACTTTGGCGAGCAGGAGTTGTTGTAGATCGAAGATGCGGAGGATGCCTTCTTCGATGGCGACCTTGTACCCGCTCTCGTCCATCTGGCCGAGGCTCACAATGTTGGTGGTGAGCCGCGGGATGAAGTAGACTCCGTCGAGCCGGCGGTGTTCGCCGGATCTGAGGGCGAAGAGGACGGTGCCCTTCCCCTCGATGTTGACCACCGACCCGTCGCCGAACTTGACGGTGCCGGTCACGCTGCTGTCGAGCTCGGAGAAGACACGACGCGAACCCGTCATGTGGTTCGTCGCACCGGTGTCGAGGACCCATCGGCAGGGCCCCTCTGCCTCCTTCTCCTCCTCTCTGAGGTGGAGCAAGACCTTTGGCTCGTCGAGTTGGACGCGCTGCAGCGGGTCGACGGTGCGCGGTGACGGCGGCAGCGAGGAGCCTCGAGCAGATCCTCGAGCAGGTGAGGCGTCTCGAGCCGAGCCTCGAGCATGTGAGCCTCGAGCATGTGAGGCTCGAGTAGGTGAGGCTCGAGAAGGTGAGCCTCGAGCCGGCGAGTGGGGAACGGATGCGCGTGACGCGGTTACCTCAGACTCGACGGAGATGTACATGAGGGCTCGATCCTCTTCCTCCTCGACCTGGGCCACATAAGCCGTGGCCTTCTTCTTCTTGCCACGGCAGTCTCTGGCCCAATGGCCTTTCTTCCCGCAATTGTTGCAGAGGGTTCCGGGCGGAGGCTTGCCACCGCCAGCGATCCCGGCGCCGGCGTTCTGGCCGTCTTGGCCATTTCGCGCCGTGGAACCTGCACCGCCACGAACGCGTCCGCGCCCTTGGCGCTTCCCGCGACCGCTGGAGCTGCCGCTGCCACCGGAGCTCTCCTGCTCGCGGCGGGCCTTACGACGTGCCTCCCACTCGTCTTCGCAGAGCAGGAGCCGCCCCATGCCGTCCGTGATTTCCTTCGGCTTACTGCGTTCCTCGAACACGCGCAGCCTCCCGACGACCTCCTCGATCGAGACCGTGTCCAACTCGAGGAACATCTCGAGGGAGACTGCAGCCTGGGAGAGATGATCCGGAACGACCTGCAACAATTTCTTGACTACCTCGGCGTCCGTGATCTTGTCACCGAGCGTCCGGAGGTTTGTGGCGAGCGTCGTGATGCGCGTGCCGAACTCGGTGACGCTCTCGCCTTCCTTGAAGGAGAGGTTCCCGAATTCCCGACGAAGCTGCTGCGCGCTGGCGTCGCGAGAGCGTGCGTCCCCGATGCGCAGCGCCTTGACCGCATCCCAAGCCTGCTTCACAGTCGGCTTTCGGCCGAGGGTGGTCCGCATCTCGGAGGGAACCGAGCGCAACAGCCCGGCCATTGCCTGGCGATCGGCGTGGTACTCGTCGTCGTCGGGATCTTCGTCGATGCCGATGTCGACGGCGTCCCAGACGCGGAGCGTCTGGAAATTCACTTCCATCACCAGCGCCCACTCTGGATAATTCGTCCGTGTGAGCATCGGCCACGCGACGTTCGCAGACGAACGCTCGATGACGCGCTCCACGATCCGTGAGCCGGAGCGGTGACGCGAGTGGCGACCCGTCGAGCGTCCACGACGACGCGGCGGCGACCGCGACGGCTTGATCTTCTCCTCGTTGCCGTAGCCATTGGAAGGAGACCGCGAGGCCATGGCGACGACGGCAACCTAGCTCTGATACCAATTGACAGAAATCCGAACGGAGGAGGGAGATACACACGCAAAGTTTTGTACTGCAATGCCGCAGCATTTTCTGGTGTCTCTCTATTCATTATAAAGGAAATACATGCATCCATACATGGTTACAAACTAACTGAGACAATCACGGCATACCCACAATCGGTTGTTGCCATCCCAACAGCCAAGACATACCGTCTGCCATGCTTAGTCACTAATCAGTCTAAGCTACCAAATATAGTTAGCGGGTGCTCAGGGTTTATTCCAACAGCGTGCGCAGTATCAAATCCACCTGAAAAAAATAAAAAAAATACCACCAGCACAACAGAATCAAGCCAAGCACACTAACATTTCGCAGTAGCCTGAGCAGGGGAAGCTAGAATTTGAGCTGCTCACCCAGGTAGACCTGCTTCCCGCAGTCCCTGCGCAATTGGACGAATACAAGCGAGTGGTTACCAAGTGCAAGCGCCAATGAGAACAAAACGGATTAGGCCAGCTGCAGAGAGACGGTGATTGGCCGAGAGCGGTCGTCGAGAGTCAGAGAGTGCTCACCAGATGTGCGACTCCCAGCGGCCGGTCCTCCTGTAGAAGGTGACGCCCCTGTACTGCGAGCTCCGCGACCTGGGCCCGCGCCGGCTCTTCTTCCCGGCGGCGGCGGCTGGAGACACGGCCGCGGGCGACGAAGGCGCGGCAGGCACCACCGCCCCCTGTCCCTGTGCCCCGAGATCCGCTGCGCGGCGCGCCCACGCCCCGGCCACCTGCGGCGGCGGCGGTGAATCGTTGGCGGCGGTGGGAGCAGTGGGAACCCGAGCTGCAGCGGCTTCCAGGCACGACGGCAAGGGGAAGAGCTGGCGCGTCACGACGGGCGGCGAGGGCGAGGGCGAGCAGCCCTCCTCGTCGGGCGGCGTCACCCCGAGCAGGTCGAACCGGAACAGGCCCCCGCCGCCCGCGACGACGCCGCTGGAGCTCGAGGTGGGCGAGGCCGACCCGGGCGTCGGCGACTCGGCATTGAGATCCAGCACCATCGGCTCCAGCTCGGGCCCGGCGCCGGCAGGCGATCGAGCTCGCGAGCTGCCTGCTGCGGTGCTGCCCCGCTGGCCTCCTCCTCTAGCAGTCTAGCAGCAGCAGCGTCGACGTCGGGGCGTGCGGGAGCGGCAGGCGGCGGTGGCCATGGAGGAGGACAGCCCGGAACAAAGGGAACGGCGCGATGGGACGTGAGCCTGGGGGCGCATGGTATCGCAGGCCAAGCCATTTTTGTGCAATGCTTTTTAAGCTGCTCTCGAGACCCACGCCTTCAGCCGGGCAACAAGAAATGCTACGCACACGCTATGTGGTTTCTTTTCACTGTAGCTACTTAGCAATATAACAGACGTAGACACTCACACATTACACGGCAATTTTCGTAGACTTCTCGAGCAATCATTTTATACTTACCTATATATGAATAAAACTTTTTTGAAGATAATATGAATAAAATGTTAAGGCTACATTCAGTGAGTTCAAGTGATTATCCCTGCATTCTACCACTGCAACACAAAAAAAAAAGGATGGTCCTCCGCAAGGCCCTTGGTTACATTATGAAACTTGTCCCATGATTTTAGGAACTCCTTATGTAGTTAGAGATCCAAAGGTAAGGAACAAAGAGCTCGCTTGCAAGGTAGAGCTACCGCTAGTGTTTTATTGTTAACCTTTTCAACATTCTGAAAGGTGAGGAACGGAGAGCCCGTTCTGGTGGAGCCGTGGAGGGTCTTCCTTCTTCATCATTATCTCATTACACATAGATATTACAAAGTGATTTAGGTAAAAGAAAAACATGTTCTGACTTTTCATAGCAAGTATTTAGATTTACGATAGCAAAAAAAAGATTGACAATAAATTTGAAGCTAGATATTTATAGAGTTCAGTACACCTATATAAGCTATAAGCTATCCTGGTAAGTACCTACAAATTCTATCTTGGTACTTTCACATTCCTTTCTCACATTCATGTCCATCTCCCTTTTCATGTGACCCAGAAGGAAAGAAGACATAATACACAACATGTTAGAGATGCATCGATTAATTAGACAAGAATCCTTCCTCCAACACATGTCGCACATTTAAACTCGTCATAGGTACTCCCTTCATCCTGAGGTATTCTAGGATTATAGGACAAGTTATTCGGTAAACCAAATGACACATGTGGTCCTCGCTTAACTATATAGAGATATTGTGTTAGCCATATTTTTGAGTGGGTGATTGACACTTACGGTCGGTACACACCATATGTGGTTGGTGTTTTGAAAAGAGTTAATTCACTTAGAATATACCTTATAGGCCAAATATCACTTGGCGCACGATGAACTACATGCGCAATTGCGCACACACATGCTGTATAAATAATAGAAGATAACAACAGAAAGTGCACAAAAGGACAGGATGATGAAATATTCTCTCAATCATCACACGATGTGTCAACACGATATATATTATATTATTCCATCTCTCATAAGGAAAAAAAAGGTTATATGTTGTATACAAAAGTGATTGCTACCTTCTCTCCAAGGGTGGCCTAGTAATAATTAACTCTAGTTTATTTAGAGGTATGTATTGTAATGTTTTGTTTGTAGTTTAGTATATGTTTGTTTGAATTGTAATCTTTAGGCTTTTGGATCCAGACTTTTCCTTTATAATAAATTTTTAGCCTCTCAAGTCTCAACACATCAAACACTAGAAAACTGCTCAGGAAAGTGTTTTTCACCTTTCAGTTTATTTCTTCGGAAGCCAACTTTTCAAAAGGCAGATCATCAGTTTGAATATTTATCTTAGCTTCTGGCTGACATAAGCCAACAATAAACTTGAAGCAAACATGCTTTTAGTATTGAGAAGTTTCTGAAGCTACCTTGACCATTTTGGAAACATCATTGTTTAGGGACATACACATTTTGTATATCAGTAAAAAAATTGAATTCTTAAAGTTTTGTTGTAATAAGCTCATTAATACCACTATCATTAAAACAGAAAAAACGCACAGAGAAAAAAAGGCCAAAACATTGATTAAAAAAAGTTGGAAGTCGTATGAAAAAAAAAGAAAAAGAAAAAAACAAGGAAAGGCCAAAGCATACATATAGACCGGCAAACGACCCTATCTCCAACCATCACATCGATAGTATTAGCAAACAAGAAAATGACCTGTAAATTGACATAGTACACACAAACTTTCCAATCCATTCCTATAAAATAGGGGAACAAGCTAGCTTTGGTGCCACTAGCTAGCAGGGTTTAATTTTTATATCTCCGTTGGAGCCGGCCAATAGCTGTTGGAGAATGCAAGGGCCAGGACGCAGGAATCACATGTGTGCATCACGTACCTATGCTTTTGTTAATTGGCTGCGTATTATTGGGTGTCACTTGCATGACTCGGACCTCACTGCTCACTACACTACACTACAGGACGTGCTGTTTGATGCAGCTTGGATGAGCATTCCCCAAGGGAAAGAATACAACAGGGGATCCGATCGGTGCTTTATTTGCTTTGGAGCACAGGAACGACGACCGAAATAGTGTGTGCTCATCCTATTAAATGGAATTTCCTGATTGATGCACTAGAGTCGATTTTGGCTAGTCAGTAATTAGCCTTTTCAAATAAGCCTTATTATGTATTATAAATATTAACAATGTTTCATAAATATTTAGTTCAATTTAAAATGTTTGATTTCTGGGAAGTGACATTGATACTCTCGCTAGAGGGGGAAAGTATGTTTTAAATGATTCATGTTGCAATTTTGTTAGCAAAATTCCTGTCGCAATTTTTTGGGGAAAAAATTTCCTGCCGCAATTGTCCCAATCAATCAAAATTACCTCCTGCACCAGCCCAATTCCAAAGGCCCAAATAACCCAAAAGCCCACACAACCCTAAGAAAACCCCTTCCCGGTGTCATGTTCTCTCCTCTCCCTGGTGGCCGCGAGGAAACCACCTGCAGCTCCGCTCGCGGCGCGGCGCGACGGTCACCTCCGCCCGTCGCCGGACTAATCGCCACCGGATCCTGGAGCCCTGCTACCACAGTCGCCACAGTTCAGTGAGTCGTTGAAGGGAGAGACTTTTTCCTGTGTGCCATTATAAAAGATGCACCCGACCCTCATGTCCCTGAAAAGTTCAACCCGACCTGTGTGACCAACGCCTTCTTTGTGTTTTTCCTACATGCCATTCCGTCTCCATTCTGTTTGGTCTTCGCCGTTTGACCGCACTGACATGTGGGTCCCGCCTGTTAGTATGTCCAAAATGCCCCTCTCATATCCAAGGGAGCTCCCCACCCAGCCGGTCGCATGGCACGCCGCTTTGGCTCGCGAGGGGGAGGCCTGGGCCGCCGCTGCCGCGTCAAGCGCGCGGGGAGAGGGGGCGTTTCCGACGAGCAGAGTCTGCACGACGAAGAGCAGGGGCAGGGACGAGACGTCGGCGAGGACTGCTCGCGGTGCCGGGGTGGAAGCGCCCACGCGTGCAACGGAGTTGGAGGTCCGACACGCGGAGGCCCAACCCGCGGAGGCCGGACGCGGCGGGGCGGCTCACGCGCGCCAGCGAGGCGGCCGCGGCGGAGCGACTCCGACGCGTCGGCCAGGCCTCAGCGGGGCTGCTCACGTGCCCGGCGGCGCGGCCGAGCTCCGGCAAATGCCCGCGCGCGATGGAGAGGGGGACGGCAGACCGGGACGGCGACGATGGGTGCGCGCGGCCATGGCCTCTGCCTCGAGCTTCGGGACGACGTGCGCGCGGCCATGGCTCTCTCTCCTCTGTCTTCTCGCCTGTGATCGCCCTACAGGTGGCTCATGATGCTGGCGCGACAGCACCAGCGTCGCATGGCCTCCGCGGGCCTCCGCGCCCGACGCCGACGCCATGGCCTCCACTGCGAGCGCCCCGCCCCACCACACCACCTCTTGCCGCGCGACGAGAGAGCGATGACGAGCGCGCCAAGCACCAGGCGTGGGCGCGGCATACGGCTATGCGGGCGGCTTCCTACTCGTCTTGAAGAAAGAAGTGGGAGGAAGGGGATGAAGGTGTGGGTGACTGACAAATGGGGCCCACTCAAAGGGTAAAATGGTCATGTTTGACACCGTTAGAGATGAAACTGGACGGAATGGCATGGAGGAAAAAATGAAAACAGTGTTGGTCACACAGGTCGGGTTAAACTTTTTAGGGATATGAAGGTCGGGTGCATCTTTCATGATGGCACACAAGAAAAAGCCCCTCGAAGGGAGACTTGGCGGCGGCGGGTCGAGTACTGAGCGCCTGACTTCCAATCGACTGCTCTTCGCGGCATCCTACTGGGTACTTATTTCATTTTTTGTGCTAGGTTTATTAGATTTCGTCCCACTTCTTTGAAGTCAAGTGCCGAGTTTGTGAGAAAGGGTCGGATTAATGGATGAATGGTGAATGTTAACTGGTTTTAGGATTTCCAATTGACGGATGTGTGCCTTGGGGGCAGATTAATGAATGGATGGTGAATATTAACAGGTTTTAGGATTTCAGTTTGACGAATGTGGTTTCATCTCATCTTTGATGTTCTAGGGTTAAGGTCTGGGGATAAATTGGAATACCCTGTATCTAGTTACACTGGCACAGTTGTTACTAATTAATTGAGTGTTACAAATGTGAAGTTAAACAGCCTCAGAACTGACTGTAAAGTAAGCATGGATCATATTGTTCATATAAATCAGAGATATACAAAGTCGTACTTCAGCAGCCACTTCATAGTATCTTCACAGTCTTTGTAGTTTCAAACCTTGGTAGGGTTCTTCCATTTGTATTTAATCTACATTTTCAAATTGTGGTATCTTTACAAACTTTG
>CM041631.1:52832474-52943381 GCA_023333625.1 Bothriochloa decipiens
CTGACTCGAACACGTACTGTTTGCTGATCTTTGGTAGTTTGATCTATCTGCATAATTAATGCCTCCTGTTGCGGCGTTTGGGAATGACAGTTGGTCATAATTATATTAATTAATGTATTATAATTAACTAAAATGGTTAAACTCATGTCATTCTTAGAATTTAAGTTACTATGCTTTATTTTTCTGCTGAGTACTTTTGTCTGAAAGAAAGGTCCTTATCCTTAGAGGTTCCATCATTGTATAATAAACAGAGTTAGCTTGTGATTCAATGTTCACCTTTATGAATAGTTCAATCAACTAAGAACTGTTCACTTTATAAATTTTTTATTAGCTATTTTTTTCTCTGCCTTTTTTTTCTCTGTGGGGTACATGTTGCATTAGCTGAACTGTTCTGAAATTTTCATTGGATTGGATGGCTGATGTATGATTGCCTGTGCTGAAAACGAGCTCCATATATAAGTTTTCACCATACAATTTCAGCTTTGTAGCATCCCAAGTGACACTGGGCCCATAAAGGAACTGAGGCTGTTGTTTCGCTTGACAGCATAATTATATTATATGTTTCCTAATGTTAATTCCTTTAAATAAAATAGCAAATGACATGTGTTCTATTTTGTATTTTTTCGTAAGGGAATATAAGGCTCATATTCACTTAGTAATTTTCTGGACAAGTTAGTTGCTGACTATTTTCCTTGTGCAAACTTAAGTAGGTTATAAATCTTTCAAAATGCTCAATCAGGTCATAATTGTTCTTTTCTTCATGAGTTTGCTACATGGATTGCCACTTGTCATGTTCTACATGATGCAATGTCAGCAAAGGAAACATTTTTGGGCCATTTCTTTAACAAATAGGGCCGCCTTACCCCAAGTCATTCTCACAGTTTTGTAATAATTTCTTGTAATGGACTATGTGATGGTTCCATACTGTTGTGAGGTTTAAGTGCCGTAGCTGTGTTGTTTGTTGATGAGTTGTTCATTCATCTCATTATGAATTTAGTCGATCAATCTGCCCCATCAGTTCAGTTGAGCAAAGTTGGGGTTGATCACAACTAGTTGGCACCGAGCAGGGATGGGCAGCTGTTTATTGCCCCCAACCAGACACCGCTGCTCACTACAATGCAATAAATCTCTGTATTTCAGTCATGTTACAGCATGTGCTGATTTAAGTGATCTTTTTCCAGTGAGAATTAGGGAAGTAATGGTGAACTTCCATGTATTAGCATGCATGCATTCATCATTCTATATTTTCTTGCCCTAGTTAACAGTACACCAATACCAATGACTGGTGGCAAATAACTAATTAGTATGCTAATAGGGAATTTCCCATAGAGCAGGCGATGAAGCTGCAAGGTGTGAGCTGACTGGCCAGAACTTGAGACCTTGGTTCCCATAATGGCCTCCAGAGAAGGCCATGACAGGGCCCCTTTTAAAAATAAGTATGTTAATAGCAGCTGCCACTACTGTTAGTTTGTTTAAAGCTATTACTAGATCAGGTACAATCTCCTTTGTAAATAGCTTGCATTTCCCTTCTACAAGCTTGAGTCATAAGATGATCTCAAAAAGATAAAAATGTTGAACTTGAGTGTCAGCACTGTCGTCAACATGCCAATGATGCCTAGCTGGGAGCTGTCGCGGCATTGTGTGGTATGACTGCGTTTATCCGAGTATTTTGCAAATTTATGACCTACTTGCTGTAATATCCTTGATGTGTTTTACTCAAATTATAAACATGATTATATTTGTGTCAGAAATAGTGTTTTCAGTGTGCAATGTTTGCTCCCACATTGGAAAAATTGAAAGGTTAGATTGACACATTTTGAGATCTTGTAAACCATGTTATGTTGGCTTAAGTTCACTGGTAGAGCCGATGAAAGGCAATTCTTGCACCCATGACCCATTATGCTGTGATTGAAGTTCCATACCCTACTACGGATGCTCAATGATCCCAGGAGGAACTGATTTACCTAAGGTTGTGGCAAGTGTGGGATTTGAGGAAGATCAGGGGAATGCATCCAAACACAAAGAAAAAATCTCATCAGTAGGTGTCAGGCGCAGATGTTTAGCCTAGCCCATATACCCAGAATCCAAATTGCCTCATGGAAATTCCATGCTGGTATGAGCTAGAAGGGCGGATTTTTTTCGAATTACTAAGAACAGTCTGAGAGTAACCAGAACTATATACTTACAAACAATTGTACTATAGTTGTAATCATGTTTGCCATTTTTCTTTACCTACTTGCAAGTGTTTTTAGCGCTCAGTTGATTATCTGATAATTGATGAAATGCTGTTTGCTTTCCTTGATTTATAGGGCTTAAGGGGCAGTCAAACCGAAGGTTAATTTCTTTAGAAGAGGTTAAGCAGCACAAAGCAGGAGATTGCATTTGGACGGTTCTCAAAGGCCACGTGTACAACATTGCTCCATACATGAAATTTCATCCTGGAGGTAGTCATAGATTCAGTTCGTGCAGAGTTATTATTTATTCTGTTTGTGTTTCAGGACCACTGTTCTTACCTCACAAGTCACAAACTTTTCTGTATTATGATATATTTTCCTAACCTGTTTCTGTTCTGGGTCGATTTGCAGGTGTTGATATGCTTATGAAAGCTGCTGGGAAAGACTGCACTGCTTTGTTCAGTATCCTTCTATTATTATTTCTGTACCGTGACTCATTATGAAGGGCGGCCCTGGTGCAAGCGGTAGAGCTTTACCGCCTGTGACCAAGAGGTCCAGTGTTCAAGCCTCAGCCTCTGCACATTTGTGCAGGGATGGCTACTGGCTATTTTTCCTTCCCCAGACCCCGCAGCGCAGGAGTCTACGGCACTGGGTACGCCCTTTTTTTACCGTGACTCATTATCTTGTTGCTTGTGGGCACCATTCTTATTATGCAAGTTGATGTGGTACCTCAGGGCGCATACAAACAACAATCACTATGATGCCTTTACAGCTTATGATTACATTTGTAAACTGTCGAATTTTTTGATTGTTGATTGTGCGTCTACTTATCATTCTTGATTGCTCCTTGACTTGACTATATATAAATACCTTGCTTGGGTAAATGCAGAGTTCCTCCTGGAGAAGTGCCTTGTTGGATTCCTTGATCCCAACGAGTAGATCTGGGAGTTCAGGCCGCATGGCATTTGTCACTTGATGCACACCTGGACTGTTTGTAGGTACCTCAGTCGATGAATTGAAGAATCTAAATGTTCTATTGTATCACAACAGAAATACAATGATTAAATTCTGTTTCAAAAAGAAAAGCAGAATTGTTATGGAGATGAGAAAATCCAGTCCAATACTGGCATGTCATTACAGTTCGAGGTGAATTGCAACACCTAATGGAATACATGCCACAGCCGTGACATCGTCAAGATGAACCCATGTCTATAGAAAACGAGTGGTTGTTTATATATGGCTGTGTTATAAACTTATAATTCTTTCCGAGCGTGGTAATAATATGCATATATATGGATTTTTAATTTTATTTTTTTCCACAACTGGAAAGTTTCATTTAACATCACAAATGACTATCATGTTCAACCTGTAAAAGGATTACCAAGTTCAATTTTGTCAGAAAGTGCTGATGATACCCTGACAATAGAAGTGCTGATGATTTATTTTGAAGTTTTGTTATTCTGTCTGATTGATGTAGTTTGTTGAAACTTTCCATAACTTGCTTTTTAAAATTGTTTGACACAGAAGTAGATGGCTGAAGAGAAAGTTGGGGTGAATGAGCAGAACTGGATAGCATAACCTAACAACTGGATAACATAACCCAACAACTGCAGTTACCTGGAGGCAAACAGTCATCTGCGAAACAGCCTTGACATAAATTTGTTTGAGAGGTAGAAGTCTCTTTTTTTACTTGCTAAATATAATTCATTTTATTACGTCCGTGTCTTGTACAGCATAGTATGTGCGGATGGTTTCTATTGAGCGTTGGTAGGCACTTCACCTTGGGTTTACTACAAATGTTTATGGCATCCAATACATGAGAGCTATGTACTTGGTTCGGGGAACACTATATACTCCTATGTCTTAAACAACTCCCAACAATATACTACGTGCTCTACTAATCAGCATGCGCAAATAAACATAAAAATCTCGACCATACACACTAAAATAGACAATTTGTGCACTACGTGACAAGAGGAACATCTGTTCGACTGTTCCAATCGTGGTGCAGCAACTAGGTACATACGGATCAGTATTCTCTATATCTAGAAATAAACGTCATAAATCAACAAGAAAATGTGACGAAACATCTGGCGTGTATAGCGGCTGTGAATGACATAAACGACGACGTTTAGTACAGTGCTACATACATAAACCACCCCATCTAAAACTCAAGTTAACACCTTTGTGTGATGTGTATCGCCAATCAGCAATCACCGTGGTGCTCTTTGATCATCACCAAAAATCCTGAGCATCCTCTTAATTAAAAAGTGGAGTTGCAGTCTGCTCCTTCCCGTCACGTTTTTTTTCTTTTCTATTTTTGATATGTTTCATTTAGCAATTACAGAAATATGCTCGTAATCAGAGTGTCTCCAATAGTTCAAAAAAGTAAATTAATGTTTTTTAAGTGGCTAAAAGAATTGGAAGCGTTTTTACTGGGTCCCTGTAACTATTTATGAAATCTCATTCTTCCTACTTCTAAAAGATAATTTTGAATCAGGAATCACACTATTTTTGAATTATCCTAACCATGTCTATACTCTTTCTCGTATATTTGTATTGGAAAATCCCCCCGTCTTTACTCTTTATATTTGGTTCCACGTCTTTCTACCTATAGTTTTAATAATTGATACATGTATGTGCTTTCATGCAATTAGATCAATTTTTTAGTAGCGATAACCCTACAAAAATAATTTTGACCGTCTCACAAAATTATTTTTTCGAGTAGGGATAACCCTATAAAAATAACATATATGGTCTCCAAACTCAATGACACACATTTTGGTCATACTATTCTCTTCTTTGGTTTTGGTTTCTGATCCTCTACTAGTAAATACATTGACCATTGCAACAAATGTTTTGTTCGTTCACCTGTTCGACTTGTGTCTTAGAGATTTGTGTAACTATTATAGTGTCGTCTATTCTAATGCGTCTTGTAATCAGACTCATTATTGTCTTGTAATCAGACTCATTATCGTGATTAGATGCACGTTGTCCAAAACTTCGAAGCAGTCATGTGTTAGATTTGGATTGCAAACATGGGAATGACAAGGCCGAGCCATGAATAGACGGGGTGTTTGGTTCAGATATAGATATAGATTTTTTTTTCTTTTTCTTTTCTGGAGTCACCACTATACTAGGATATGGACTAGACAAGGCCACCTATAATGGAGCTGGTTAAAACCCTTTAAGACCTTACATGCCATGTATAGTTCAAGAAAAGCTAATACTTCATTATTCTGAAATAAAGGTATTTCAAGCACATTAAAAAATTATCCTAAATTGTAATTGTAAGGTATTAATTCTTTAACTTCATGGGGAGTTAATTCACCAAGAATTAATACTGTTAAAACTTATATAGAGAGTCTTTGTGCTTGACTCTCTATATAGCCATGAATTAATACCGTTAAAACTATATAGAGAGTCTTTGTGTTTACTCTTATCCTACCGTTAGAGTCAAGCACCAGACTCAAAATATGGTAAACACAAGTCTCTCTATAGTTAAGGGAAGAACACATGGTCATTTGCGCTATCCCATAATATGTCGTAGAATTTATAGGATACCTGATATTTCCAAACGATAAGAAAATAATTCGATAAAATATAAAGCGGGACCCGAATGTCATAGGGCTCGCAAGAGGTTCACCTTAAAGAATTTGCTCTTCTTTCACTCATCTCCTTCTCTTCCACCTAGGGATTCCCCAACGCAAGGATGTGGTGCGTACTGCCTCAAATTCCACGTGTTGCCACCAAACATCCACGCCAAACAAACTAGTAGCCTCACAACATGCAGAGTGGCTTGCACAAGCAATAATGGTATCTTCAGAGATATGTTGTGAGTGTGGTCTATGAATTTGTTCAAAAAAAAAGTGGTCTATGAAGAAAAAGTAGAGGAGTAGAGAAGAATAGAAGAGATGGAAAAGGGATGATGGGATGGTACAAAAAAAAGCGCTAAGGTTACCTCCAATAAAAATTTGTTAGCTATAGAGCACATTTAGCCAGGACTAACAATAGGTGTTGTCTCGGTTGGTGGTGCCCTAAGATATAAACAAAATGACGACACACGTGACAATGCTCTAAGGGCACCACCAGTGCAGGCAACACCTAGTATTAGCCTCGGTAAAAGTTGTACTCAACCTAGATCAAAATGAGTTGAGGTCAATAGCCTATTAACACAAGCAATACCTTGTCCATGGTGAAGCGTTGGGCGTGGTCTAAGTGGCGCACGAAAGAGTTTGACGCACGTATGCGTATTGCCGCATCGATGGATCTCTCACGTTTGTTTGTTTTTTCCTTTTTTCATTTTTAAAAAAAGCACATGAGTTCTCCGAAGTGGAACCGGATGCTAGATGAACGCAGGACAGGGCTCAACGCTGTCCGCCGTTCTTTTATGCCTCCCCCCCCGTTGCCGCGTCCGTCCGCCGTTCTTTCGTGCCTTTCCCTTTGTTGCCGCGTCCGTCGTCGTCGTTGGTCCACTCAACTTCAAGATCTAGCTTCCTTTTACCCAAAACCTAATCCACCCAAAATGTCATTTTCCCCGTCCTTTAGTACTATGCGCTTTTATAAAAGCAAAAAGCCTGCGGAATCCAAGTTGCAACTAATCGCCGTATCTACATACTATATTGTTCGGTCGTCGGTTTTGACAGATGCTCTTACTTTAGAATAATTGAAGAAAGGTTGGGGATGTTGTGCAGAAGGTGCTGCTGCAAATTAAAAGAGAGGCCAATGCTCGGTGGCATCTTCAATCTTGGACATGGACGGTTGCGACTTCTTCGGCACCTGCTTTTCATTCCACGGAAGCCAAGAAAAGCCCATGAGCTTTCTCCCAACTAGCAGTTGTTTTTTTCGTCATTGGGTTGGATAGATTAGATTAATATAAGTAAACTAGTATTAGATTTTGACAGTCCAATTTGATGCATCATTCTACTTACTGAAACTCTTTTACAAATACTATTTTTTTGTTCACTAGTGAAAGCACGGTATTTGACCAATAGAGTGTTTAGTTTGTTTAATAAGCTAGTCCATTCTGATTAAGTAAACTGGTATTACATTTTGATAGTCCACTTTGATGCATCATTCCTACTTACTGAAACTCTTTTACAAATACTATTTTCTTTGTTAAGTAGTGAAAGCACGGTATTTGACCAATAGAATGTTTGGTTTGTTTAATAAGATGCCATGAAGAATATGTAGTCATCTTCACAAATTTACTTGTAAAATGAATGTGTGCTTACTGCTTAAAAATTTGAAGTAAATTGTATATGTGTCCGGACAAATAGATTAAACCAATGGTTGTGTTGTCCTTGACTTCTTTCAGGGTAGGCACTTTCAAACCGAAAACCAATAACCGATAACCGAACTGAATCGAACTGAATCAAAATGTCGGTTTTTCGGTTTGGTTCAATTTACGTGTTCTGGAACCTCCCAACTGGACAACTAGTAATATAATAAACAAAGCTGCTTCTATTACCTTTTTCTTTCTGAGACTGCTACTCTTAGATTTTGGCAGTCCATTATATTGATGCATCATACTTACTGAAACTATTTTACAAATATTTTTTTTGTTCACTAGTGAAAGCACGATATTTGACCAAAGGTTTGAATTCTAATCCAACATTGTTGGACCCATGGAGTGATTGGTTTGTTTAATAAGGTAGACATGTAGTCCATTCATTCTGATCCCAATGAAGAATATTTAGTCGTCTTCACAAATTTACTTGTAAAATGAACCTGTGCTTCTAATAAATGAGGTACATTGTAGTATATGTGTTCAGACAAATGCATTAAACCAATGGTTGCGTTGTGGACTTCTTGGCGGGTGGTCGTTAGTCAAACTTCACTACATTATTCCAGTAGAGTGGAATCGGACGTGTGGCCTGATTACTCTATCTAGTGGATAAGACTAGCAAGGTCATGTGCTGCGTGGACATTAGCTAATATATTACTGCAAGCGCGCATGGTGTCCTCGGTCAAATTTCACTGCAAGCACGCTCAGCACGGCCTGAGGTTACGTCAAGAACTCAAGATCCAACACCCACCACCACCGTGCTGCCGTGACATCGTCAATCAACAAAATACGTAGAAATACTGCAGCGTGTATATTTTTGTGCGCAAAAAGAAACATCTGGACAGGCTGCCCCCGTGGAGGTCGAGGCAGCGGTGGTGGAGCCCCAATCTCCGTCGTGGATGGTTCGACTCAGCTTCGCGGAGGCCGAGGCGTCGGGAGTGATTGATCATTGATGCATCAACCCCGGTACCCGTGGACGTTCCCAGCGTCCAGGGCGATGCCGTCAAGGACGGCCTTGCCATGTCAGCTGTTGTTCACGCCGTTGGGGTCGACGTCTTCGATGACCACCTAGGGCCGCTGCCCTTCTTGGATAGCGATGTGCTGGTGTTTGCTACCTCCTTGGATAGCGAGATGCCGGCGGTAGCTCCCACGCCGTTTTACATGCAGGAACTGATGGAGGCGGAGATCTGTCTCCCGTTGCCTACGCCGCTCATCCGCGTTGGTCCTAAGCTTAGGTGTTCGCGGACGCTGGTGCCCGCCCACTCCCTGAGGCGAAGCTTGCGCATCGCGGCCAAACCGCAAGTGGCTAACGCATCGGCGCAGGCGCACAAGGTCCTTCTCAAGAAGCTGGGTGTCGAAGTCCAGGAGGATGAGCCCAATCCGGAGATCGAGAAGAAGATGGCCGCGTTTGGCGGAGACATGTCGGAGAACAAGCAGCGGTGCTTGCAGATTGTCCTCAACGGCAAGTTCGACGTCATGACCATGGACCTAGACCTGGAAGGCCTGGAGGACGAGATGGCCTGATTAGGAGTGTTACACTTGTTGAATATATTCCAAATTCAGTTGCACATTATAATGGCTAATTTCTGACGGAGCGAAGCGGAGGCCCGCTGCCGAAGGCTTGGGCCGGAGTTAGGGTTCTACTGCGACTAATTCATTCATTCTCTTGTAAGCCGTCGCACGGCGTTGTAACCCGCAGTGGCGTCCCTAAGCCGGTGCGGCCCGTGCGATGGAACAGGGCCTCCAAAATTAAGGGGCCTCAATTTTATTAGATACCCCATGTATGTATAGTAATTATGAGCTTTCTTTGTATTAAAAAAATCAACAACAATTGTATTTTTGTTCCATAAACGCTGCCATTACAATATATATGGAGTTCACGACTTCACCATGGCGTGATATTTATTTGGGAGATAACGCGGTTGCAATAATTTCAATTCTTTTTTCATATACGCTTCATCGCTATGCCTTCCTATATTCCTTTTATTTGCCATGAGCGCTGTCGTTGGTTGTGGCTGAAGACCCAGTCCCAAAGCTTTTTTGAAGACAGAGAGATGGAGGCCACGGGCACGACTCGTCAAGACTCTAGAGCACTCCCCATTTTACTATGTCGCCGCAGGTCGGAGCATATGAATCAGAAAATAGAAGCGAACAATCCTTCTATACCACTATACTTTGCAATATAAGTAATACATAATATATTATGGTTTTTATGTATTTTGGTAGTAGAGATTAGGCTCCATTTATTATTCGTAAAGGGGCTCCTATTTTGATGGGACGCCGCTGTAACCCGAGTCTTGATAATAGTGAGGAGTGTTTGCTGGCTGGCGTCTGTGATTTTTTTCTTTGCATTGGAGGGATTTTCCACGTTAAATCTTATGTCTCGCTATGATTGATCTTTGTATTCTTCATCGTTTATCCGCCGTCATTCACAACAAGTGGTATCAGGTCTTTGGTTGCAGATCATGACGACGTCGATGAAGTTCGATCTACCATCGCTGGATTACAAGACTTGGTTCTCGCTATGGCAAGTCAAGATATGGGTCATCCTGGCGCAGAAGGATGATTATGATGAGGCGCTGGAGGGCTTCGGGAAGAAAACGAAGGCCGAGTGGATTCCTAAGGAAATCAGGAGGGATCGTAAGGCTATGTCTTTAATTCAGCTTCATCTCCATAATGATATTTTGCAAGAGGTGTTGCAGGAAAAGACTGCTACAGAGCTCTGTTTGAAACTGAAATCGATATGTATGTCCAAGGATCTGACCAGTAAGATGCATATGAAGATGATGTTGTTCACTCTCAAGATGGAGGGTGATTCGGTGATGATCCATTTATCTGCCTTCAAGGAGATTGTAGCTGACCTAGTGTCGATGGAGGTTAAGTATGATGACGAAGACTTAGGTCTTTTACTGTTATGTTCACTGCCGAATTCATATGCATATTTTTGTGACAACATATTGTTAAGCCGTGATGAACTAACCCTTGCGGAAGTTATTGAGACACTTCAGTCCAGGGAGAAGATAAAAGGCATGGTGCAGCTTGACGGATCATCGTCCTCCAAGGGTGAAGCATTGCACGTGAGAGGCAGATTTGAACATAGATCCTCCAATGACAGCAGCGGTCGTGACAAGAGCTACGATGGTAGGGGCCGTTCTAAGTCCAAGCCTCCTAAAAAGTTCTATAAGTATTGCAAGAAGAAAAATTATTTTATTGAGGATTGTCTGAAACTTAAGAACGTGGAGAAGAGGAAAGGAAATCATGATGGTAATGCTTCTGTTATTTCTGGTGTTAAAAATTATGATTCTGGAGATTGTCTGGTAGTTTTTGCTGGCTATGTTTCTAGTCATGATGAATGGATACTTGATTCTACATGTTTATTTTATATCTGCACTAACAGAAATTGGTTTAGTTCATATAAGCCCGTGCAGAAAGGAGATGTTGTGCGGATGGAGACGACAACCCGTGTGACATTGTGGGGATTGGATCTGTTCAGATCAAGGCATATGATGGCATGACACGCACGCTGAAGAATGTGAGGTACATACCAGGGATGTCCAGAAGAATGTAAAGTGCTCTTGATGCAGAAGGTTTCTATTATTCTGGTTTTGATGGCATTCTAAAGGTATCAAAAGGTTCTCTTGTTTGCTTGAAAGGTGATCTGAATTCTACAAAGTTGTATGTCCTTAGATGAACTACTTTACATGGTTCTATTTCCGCCACTGCTGCTGTTACTAATGCCGAACCTAGTAAAACTAACCTTTGGCATATGCGTTTGGGCCATATGAGTCAACTTGGTATGATATAATTGATGAAGAGAAACTTGCTGGATGGCTGCATTTGGAGTAACATGAAGTTTTATGAGCATTGTGTTTTTAGGAAGCATAAAAGGGTAAAATTCAACACCTTAGTTCATACCACCAAAGGTACTCTTGATTATGTACATGCTAATTTATGGGGTCCTTCCCGTAAGCCTTTTCTTGGTGTTGCTCGTTACATGTTTACAATTATTGATGATTACTCTAGAAGAGTTTGGCCTTATTTTTTGAAAAATAAAGATGATACCTTTGCTACTTTTAAAGATTGAAAAGTTATGATGGAAAGACAAACTGAAAGAAAGGTGAAATTGCTTCGTACTGATAATGGTGGAGAGTTTTGTTCGGATGCTTTTGATGATTATTACAGGAATGAAGGCATTGTTAGGCATCACACCATACCACACACTCCGTAGCAAAATGTTTTAGCCGAGCGTATGAACAGAACCATCATTTTAAAGGCTCATTGCATACTGTCCAATGCAAGGATGAGCAAGCGTTTTTGAGCTGAAGCAGCTAACACCGCATGTTACTTGATAAACAGGTCGCCTTCTATTCACAGTTAAAAGTTTTTGGCTGCACTGCTTATGCTCATGTTGATAATGAAAAATTAGAGCCTAGAGCTATTAAATGTCTATTTCTTGGTTATGGTTCGGGGGTTAAAGGATATAAATTGCGGAATCCCGAAACAGGAAAGACTTTCATGAGTAGGAGTGTTGCTTTCAATGAATCTGATGTTTAATGAAAGTTTGTCCTCAGATCATGTTCCAGAGAGTTCTGAAAGAGAGATGCAGTATACCAGTGTGCAGGTGGAGCATGTGGATGATGAGGCAGGTGTGCAGGTGGAGCCAGTTGATACTCATGATGATGAAGTTGCTGATGATGATACTCATGATGATGTTCAACAGCACTCACTTCCTATTTTGTAGTCAGAGGAGAAATTGCCTATTGCTCATCGTAGGTTAAAGAGGGGTTATGGACCTCCAGTCCATCCTATTGAAGAATGTAATTTGACTTATTATGCTTTGAGTTGTGCTGACAGGTGGAGAATACTCATGAGCCAACAACTTACCGTGAAGCCATTGATTGTAGTGATCATGAGAAGTGGATTTCAGTTATGCATGAGGAGATGCAGTCTCTTGAGAAGAATAGCACGTGGGAGGTTGTTCCTTTGTCTAAGAAGAAGAAGACCATCCGCTGCAAATGGATCTTCAAGAGAAAGGAGGGTTTAACTCCAAGTGAGCCTTCAAAGTTTAAGACAAGGTTAGTCATATCCCCGGTATTGAATATAATGATGTGTTCTCTCCAGTGGTAAAGCATAGTTTTATTTGTATATTTTTTAGTATTGTCACATGATCTTGAGCTTGAGCAGTTAGATATGAAGACTGCGGTTTTACATGGAGAGCTTGAGGAGGATATTTACATGTACCAGCCACAAGGGTTTATAGTGTCTAGCAAAGAAAAATTTATTTGTAAGTTGAAGAGATCTTTGTATATGGTTTGAAGCGGTCTCCTCGTCAGTGGAATAGGAGGTTTGATTCATTTACGCTGTTGCACGATTTTAAGAGGTCTAAATATGATAGCTGTATTTACATCAAGCATGTTAATGGATCACATATATACTTATTGTTATATGTTAATGATATGCTGATTGCTGCCAAGAGTAAGGTTGAAATCACCAAATTAAAAAAATTATTGAGCAGTGAGTTTGATATGAAAGATCTTAGTGCTGCTAAAAAAATTTTTGGTATGGAAATTACTAGAGATAGAAAATCTGGTTTGCTATTTCTTAGTGAGTAAAATTATATTAAGAAAGTTGTTCAACGTTTCAACATGCATAATGCAAAGCCTGTTAGCACTCATATTGCACCTCACTCTAAATTGTCAGCTGCACAGTGTCCTAGTACAGATCAAGATATTAAATACATGTCAAGAGCTCCTTATTCTAGTGCTGTTGGGTCTTTGATGTATGCTATGATTTGCTCTCGTCTAGATTTTTTTATATGCTATGAGTTTGGTTATTAGATATATGTCTAATCCTGGTAAAAAATATTAGAGGGCAGTTCAGTGTATTTTCAGGTACCTCAGAGGCACAGCAGATTCTTGTTTAAAGTTTGACAGAACTCAGAAGGGACTTATTGGTTATGTGGATTTAGATTATGCTGCTGATCTAGACAGGCGCAGGTCTCTCACTGGTTATGTGTTTACAGTTGACAGTTGTGCTGTGACTTGGAGGGCTATATTATAGTCTGTTGTTTCTTTGTCTACTACTAAAGCAGAGTATATGGTTGTTTTCGAGGCGTGCAAGGAATTAATTTGACTGAAAGGTTTGTACGCTGAGCTGTGTGAAGTTGATTCTTGCATTAATTTATTCTGTGACACTTAAAGTGACATTTATCTTACCAAAGATCACATGTTCCATGGGAGGACTAAACATATTGACATCAAGTATCATTTTATTGTGATGTGATCGAGGACGATAAGTTAAAGGTATGTAAGATCAGTACTCATGATAATCCTGCTGATATGATGACTAAGCCTATTTCTATTGCTAAGTTTGAGCTGTGCTCAAGTTTAGTAGGTAGTGGATTAGCCCTAGAGGCTATTTAACATCAGTGGTATTTTTCTTTGTTATGTTTAGGATGAAGGTGTTGATTTATGCTATAAGATAAATTTGTCTGAAGATAAAGTTTGTTGAATATGTTCCAAATTTAGTTATACATTATAATGGCCGACTTCTAACGGAGCGAAGCGGAGGCCCATCGTTGTTCCAAATTAAGCAAGCAATTGGTACAGAGATTTATATATCCTTTCATACTGTTTGCAAACGAATTACAGTACGCACTCACTGTTCTGAAAAGAAATGTCGTTGGAACTTTGATTCTCTGAAATTCACTTTTTTCTTTCTTAGAGCAGTACCAAACAGAAGCCCCCCAAATTGTCCAATTATTGTTTACATTTTTTTACTTGGTATAAACTAAACTCTTTTAAATTTATTGAACCGGCCACTCGTATATCATCATTGATTATCTACCTATGTAGACTATTATTACTGTATGAACCGAAGGATTACGATGCCTTCCTTCCGTAGTGACGTACATCAGCACAATTGGCAAGACAAGGGTGGCCTCCGCCTTCATGTCACGCTGCCTTCAACAGATGGGGAAAAAAGTTCAATGATATATTTCACCGAATTATTTATTTTGATATACTCCCTCGTCCTTAGAAAATAATATATATATTTCTAAATGCATTCCAAGTTAAAGTGTCTAAAAGTTGACTAAATATATAGGTAAAAGTATTTATTTTCATGATGCCAAATGAGTATATTATAAAAATATGTTTCATGATGAATCTGATAGTTCCTATTTAATATGATAAACATCAGTATTTTTTAAATAAATACGGTCAAACTTAGTATAGTTTAATATACTAGTCTTTTTCAAATTATAGTTCGTTTGACTTTTTGACCCTAAATTTGACCACTCGTCTTATAAAAAATTTGTAAGTAAAATTTCTAAAAGTTGGTCAAATATATAGGTAAAAACGTCATTTTTCTTGATGCCAAATAATAAGTTATTATGAAAGTCAGTATATCTGACGATGAATGTGATGCTGCCTATTATAAGTACGATAAACATTAGTAATGTATGTATATAAACTCCGTCAAACTTAGCATATTTAACGTAGCATTACTCTAAAATCACATTTTTTTTTTGGGATAGAGGAGTACAACGAGTCCCATGAAATATGTTTAGTGGCCTTTATAAATTCACTTGTAAATTGAGCGTGTGCTTTCAAAAAAAAAGTCTTATATTTGTTCAGACAAATGGATAAAACCAATGGTTGTGTGGTCGACTTCTGAATTGGCGCATGGTCGCCAGTCAAACTTCACTGCATTGAAGTCAAACCAATTTGTATATTATACTCACAGGACGGATGCATGGGTACGTACGTGTAGTATCATCGTCGGATGGAAATGCATGCGTTTGAACGAAATAATGTATTCCCGATTTTTTGTTTATATCTGTGATGTTCTGCGAGTACTTACCGGTCCCCGTCCGGGTGCTATTATTAGCAGCGCACACCACCCGTCCACCCCCTTCTTCTTCCCCGAGCACCCCACCCCTCTTCTTCTTCCCCGAGCAGCCGCCGAGGGCGACCTCACCTGCTCGCCAGCATCCTCCCCGCGCATGACCCCGCCGCCCCGCCGCGGCCGCCCTTCTTCCCTCTCCCCCGCCCTGCTCCCGTCGCTGCTCGTTGGAGTGCGCCCCCGCCGCCTACCCAGCCCATCCGGCCATCCTGCCGCGCCCGGCTCGGCGGAGCCGCCGCCGCCTCGCTCACCACCGGCCGAACCGCCACCACCGCCGTGTAGACGACCGCCGCCAGGCCGGCCGGACGGATTCTACAGCCGGGGAGGATGGCCGGAACCCTAACCGTCGCCGTCGCTGCTGCGTCGACCTCGCCGGAACCCTAATCTCAGGGATGTGGCCGAACACCGGGGACATCGGCGCCGCTCATCCACCCCCCAGCCGCGGTGCCCTCGCCGCTGGCCACTCCGTCCACCACCCCGGCCCCCTCCCACCCCCTTCTTCCTCAGGCGTGGCCCCGACGCGCGTGCGCCCAATAGCGTTGGTGGTGGCCAGGGGAGGACTATATGGCGCATGCGCGCCACTATTATTAGCAGCACACACCACCTATCCACCCCCTTCTTCTTCCCCGAGCACCCAACCCCTCTTCTTTTTCCTCGAGCAGCCTCCCCGCGTCCTCCCCGCACACGACCCCGCTGCCCCGCCGCCCCCGCCCCCCGCCACGGCCGCGCTAGGGCTCGCCGGATTCTACAGTTGTCATGAGGCGCCAAACCCTTGGGTCACCGTCCTCGGAACAACAAGGACCGTCCACGGGCGCCACAAAGCCAGCCGATCCACTGCAGCGCCTATCTTGGTCAGGATGACAGACGACGTGATGAAAATTTGATGAGTATTTTCCACCCATGCCATTAAAAAAGTTGCTTGTTCCACCCAAGCCATTAAAAAGTTGGTCCGGTCACGTGTGCCATTTAGTTAAAGTTTTTTACCTCTCACGCCATTCCATTCGTGTTCTGTTTTGATTTAATGGTTGATGGCATTTGACAACTGAGGCCGGGTAGTGAAATTGTCCATCTTGCCCATGGTCTAAGACGTGTACCTTTGCATCCAGCTGACCGTCATCTCATTCTCACACTGCCTCCTTCTAGCTCCACTCGATTCCACTCCCTTGAGGAGGTCCGGCGCCTCAATGAGTCAGCGTGTGCGAGCTTCGGCCTCGCCAGTGCACGGGCGAGGTCTAGCCACGGAGCAAATGAGCTGCGACTCGCCGCGCACCACCAGCCCAACCACCATGGCCGTCGCTCCTCTGCTGCTCGCGGGTCCTAGTGTCAGCGAGGGAGGGGGAGAAGGAGGGGGTGAGCAGCGGCCCTGGCAGGGCGTGGGCGCAGGAGCACCAGCACCGGCTTCCAGCGGCTGCCGCTGGATGGAGAGGCGCGGGCGTACGACCAGGCGCGGTGCGGCGCGGTGAGACCCTGGCGGAGCGCGCGGTCGGCAGCCGCCGCCAGGTGCAGGCACGACTCGTCCTGGCGCGGATGCGCGACCCAGGCGTAGGCGTGACTCCGGCGCGGGCACGATGCCGGCAGCCGCCGCCAGGCACGACGAGACCCCGCGCGGCCGACAGCAGCCGCTAGGCGCAGGCGCGACGCATCCGGGCGAGGGTGCGCGGCCCAGGCGCAGGCGTGACACCGGCGCGGGCGCGCGGCCGACAGCTGCCGTCAGGCGCGGCGCGACCACGGCGCCGGCGCTGAAGAACCTATGCCACCTCGACCTCACCGAGAACAACCTCAGCGGCAGCCAACCGCCTCGCCGGCGAGCTCCCCATCGGGGGGCCTCTGATTTGTTTTTGTTCGGATGAAGGGGAAGAGGAAGGAGAGGACAAGGGACAGAGACAGAGGGTAAAAATTGGAGAGGACGCGGCGTGGAGGGCGACATGGTCGAGCGGAAGCAGCTTCCGCGGCCTCCGTAGCGCGTACAGTGAACGGCCGGCGGGCGTGCGTGCGCAGCTGCGGCCATCAGGCGTGCGCTCGCTGCTGCGGCCGTCGAGCGTGCGAGGTGAGCGCGCGGCGGTCGGCGAGGGTGGGTGCGGCGGGCGAGTTGAGCGGGCGCGGCGGCTACGGCGAGGCGGGCGCTCGCGACGGCGCGGCGGCGGCGAGGCGGGCATTCATAGTGGCGCGCGAGCACGGCAACCGGCGAGGCCGAGCGCGGGCCCCCGGATTGAAACAACGGATTTCTTCCCTACGATGATTTCGACGTTTCTGCTGAGGGCAAGTGTGTCTTTTGGGACCTCTGTTAGCTACCGTTACCATCCAAATTGGACGGAATGCGCGTGAGTGATAAAAAAACTTTAACTGAATGGCACACATGATCAGACCAACTTTTTAATGGCTTGGGAGGAACAAGCAACTTTTTCGATGGCACGGGTGGAAAAGACTCAAATTTGATTGGCATGCACGTCCGCTCCACTCGACTACTGGGTCAGTTTTAACAACAAATAATAACAATAATAATTAACTGAACATCCGGGCCAGAGCCAAGCTGTCATCGCACAAGCATAGTCATTGGCTCATCTCTTGATTTGATTTCATTGGTAAATAAACTACGAGCAGCTACTATCGACGGCAGCTTGTGGTTGAGGTGGGGAACCAAGAAAACCAAGCAAGCAAATTGGTTGGTACGGAGAATTATATATATCCTTTTACTTACTCTAGCATTTGAAAAGGGATTTCACGTCTAACCATGTTATTATACATAGCTCCCTGTTCTCAGACCAAATGTTGGATCGAAGCTTAGTGTTTTTAACAGAACATTAGCTGCTCAGCCTCCATCAATCGAATCAAAGCAAATATTTAGTCGATGAGTTTTACTGCTTACTGATCTAAGACTGTCGAGCAATGGAGATATATAGGTGTTTGCTAGCGATTAAAAGAGTAATGTCTATACCAAACCACGATTTTCATTTTCTAGTTTGCACACTCCCTGTTTCCAAATTAATCCTCGTTATTATCGTTGTCCTTAGACGCGAAATTCCTAGCCAACTTTTGGACCTCTCAAGGGCCTCATGCTCGAATCGTATCTCTTTGTTCGCTCCTCTACCTAAATCCTCGATCTCAAACAATTTTAGTTACATCCCCATGATCTTTTTTGACTTCTCACAACTGTCGTCCTTCTTACCCATGGTTCTTTTTATTAATTATAGTCACCTATATCTAGTGATTTTGCTCTCTATGTTCTAAGACTCCATTGGGTTTCAAGGGAATGCAACCAGGAGGATTTTTTTATCAAGTTAAGTTAAGGATGGTCCTAAGGCCCCCTAAGGCCTAACAACCTTAAATGTCCGCCTAGGTTATCACATCTTGAGGGCTGAAACCTCAAATCACACAATCTCATAGCTCATCGGCGCCTTAGGCTTCTCTCGGGCTCCAATCTAGTGTAGGCTCGCCAATGAATTCAACCTTTGAGGGCGGTATATATTGTTATATCAGATTTTGTGTCCAAGTATATGACACTCCATCTTGCCCCGTTGCAATCTATATGACATTGTTACAAAGATACAGTAAGTGAATTACCGTATTGGAATGATTCAAGAGGCGCATAAGAAAATTAGTTGTGTCACCGCCTCAGCATGATCCGGTGGACTCGGCCTGTTTGGTTTGCGGTGTGGTCTATAGGAGTGCTCGACCAAATATATAGTGTCACTGAATTATTTTATTTTTTGATACACTCCCTGCCCCTTAAAAAAGAATGTATATTTCTAGATGCATTCTTTGTTAAAGTGTCTAAAAGCTGACCAAATATATATGTATAGATATTAATTTTCGTGATACCGAATAATTATATTACAAAATTATGTCTCGTGATGAATCTGGTGGTACTATTTAACACGATAAACATAAGTATTATTTTATATAAATTCAGTCAAATTTAGCATAGTTCAACATATATAGCATTATTCTAAAATCACATTCTTTTTGGGATATACAGGGTAGTACAATGAGTGCCATGAATTGAGCGTAAAAATTGAGCGCGTGCTTCAAAAAAAAGGGAAAAAATGTACATTTCTGACAAATGGATAAAATCAATGGTTGTGCGGTCCTGAATGGACTTCTTGGCGCATGGTCACCAATCAAACTTTCACTACATTATAGTCAAATCAATTTTTATACTATACTTATTAGAATGGATGGGTACGTACGTGGAGTATCATCGTCGGATGGTGAAATGCGTTTGAATGAAATTATATATTCCCGAAATTTTGTTTAATATTTGTGATGTTCAGCTGAGTACTCACCAGTCCCCTACCCGGGTGCTGAAAATTGGATGTGTGGCCAGACTACTCAACTCTAGTGGATAAGACTAGTTGTTTCGTAGGTTGCAGCGCTAGGTTTTAGTATGCTGTGTCATATTGAATCTTAGTCATGAGTTCTAGGATGGTCCGATCTATGGCTATAACTGTTCAACCTCCATGTGCATTCGTCATAAGCAGCACGTTGTTTGTATGTTTAAAGTTCTCTTTTTAACGTAAAGATGTATAATTTTTTTACGTATTCGATAAAAAAAATTAAGACTAGCAAGAAAGCAAGGGACACATGGTCGTCGGTCAAATTTCATCGCAAGCGCGGAATACTGCATTGTTTGTGTATTTTTGTGTTATTTTTTAAAAAAAGAATAAGCACGGACGGCTTTGGTGTTGGCGATCCGGACGGACAGGTGACAGCCATCGCTGCGGTTAGTTTTGCTTGCGTCAGCAGTGGTGCTACGTTGCCGCCGGCCGTCTCGGCGTCTCCAATCCGGCGAGGCCACCAAGCAGGAGTCAACAACGTCGTCGGTCGTGGATAGGGTGTAACACCTAAAATTTGCATCGTTTAAAATTAGTCAAATTGATTAAATTATGTATTTTTTAAGCATTAAAATTATTCATATAATAATTTTCACAAAAATAATACAATTATAAACAAGAAATATCTTTGTGCTGCCATGCTAGTGCATTATTTCTGTTGTGATGTTTGGATTTGACCAAATGTGAAAATGAATTCAAAAGAATTTAAAAACTTCTTTTGAAAAGTTATTCAAATAAAAGAAAAGGCTTTTCTTTTCCCACCCTCCTCCTTTCCTTCTTTCTGGCCCAAACCGGCCTGGTCGGCCTGCTCCCTCTCTACCTCCAGGCCCGAAGGCCTTTTCTTTTCCACCGCCGGCCGCTCGGCCCTCCGTCTTGGGCCGGCCCAACAAGCCGCAGCGGCAGCCGCATTCCCTCCCTTCCGTTCAGCTGACAGGTGGGACCCGCCCCCGTTATCTTCCACCTCAAGTCCGAGCAGGACTCTGCCGCCCCGGAGTCCGCCTCGAACCCGACACCTTCCGTCCTCCCGTGCACCCAAGCAAACCCGAGTATAAATAGCGAGCCCGCGCACTGCCCTTGCCTCCGCCACACCCTCGCGCAAGCGCCTGCCCTCGCTCGAGCTTGCAGCAACCGCAACCCTAGCCGCCGCCGTCCTTGAGCTCGAATTCGTGATTAGAAGCCACACCGCCTCCTTTGACTTGCCACCGGGTTTCTCTTCAACCTAACGAACTCGCCGAGTTCTTTTCTTCTACTTTTTGTGCTCCGGTTTACTCACAATGGCTCGCCGAACCTTGCAGGAGCTTCACCGCCGTCGTCGTTCGTCGCTAACCCGCCTCTGTCCGCTCCGGCCTTCGGTTTCATGTTGGGTGAGTCCGCGACGAGCTCCTCTTCCGTTTGGTCTAGGTCCTGTGTAGAATCGAGGCCTCTAGGGCCGGTTTCGAGTTCTTCGGCTAGTTCCGTCGCCGCCGGCCATGGCCGACCGCCGCACCAGTCATCTTCCCCGGCGAGGCTGTCACCCTGATCTAATCTAAGCCGTCAACTCTTGATCCAACGGCTCAGATCTAACCATACCCCTTTGGCTAGCAATTTTGCAGAAAACCCCCTGTACTTTTCTATATTTAATTAAGAGTCCTTTGTGGTTTCCGCATAATACGCTTCATTCACTGGAAAGCGTATTTTCTTTTAACAGATTCAAAAATACGCTTTCCTCTATTTACAGAATTGCCACTGATTTCAAAAGCTTATAACTTCTTCGTTTTAGCTCCGATTCGATCCATTCAAGTTGTCTTAGGTTCGTAATTTCGTAATATACATGTTAGTATCTTTGTTAGGATTATTTCTAACTTTTGAAAATCGAGATTTATTTTAATCTATTATTTTATAAAAGAAAATCTTATAAAATTCATAACTTTCTTGTTATAGCTCCGATTTTAGTGATCTTTACGTCTGTGTGATCGTAGCAATGTGTAGATTAGTTTTATAAACTTTTATCATACTGTTTTGTTGATATGGTGTACTGTTCTAATTAGATCTATTTGTTTCTCGTGTATGATTGCCCGTTGTTTGCTTGTTGCTGATTGTTGATCGGATCTAGAGAGTGAGCCGTTCGTTGAAGACTAAGAATACTTCTACAACTAGGATCAGCAGGTTTATCAGAAAAGCTTTGAACAAGGCAAGTATAGTTGGGACCATCCTTGTTACCTATTCACTATACACACTAAAATTATATGCATGTGTCTCTTTGCTTCCCTGTTAAGGTTTCCTAGCTTTGATTTTCTGTCTACCTTGATAACTAGGAATGTTGCATATGGATAGTAAATGCTAGTGCTTTATAATCATGATCTTGTAACTTGATTAATGACTAAGCAACTAATAAAAAGATGGTTTTTAATAAGATCCAAACTGTAAGTGATCATCCGGAACATAACGTACAGCTATGGGGCTACATGGCTCTGGCTCTAGCTAGGACCTTTTCTAGCGAGTTAGAGGAACTACGAGTTGGGTATAGAGTTGCCTCTTCATTATGTGTTATAACTGGGATGTGCCATTCTAGGAGAGGGGTTTTCTATATTCGATGACTCTGCGGCCCTAGCTTGTTAGACGAACTTATGAGTAGCTTTATATGGTTTACGGTGTTTTGGGCCTGGCAAACCCATGCATTTGGAAATCATGACCCGTAGTAAAAGTATACACCTTTGCGCAGAGTTAAACCGATATATCGTCCGTGCCCAAGGTTAGGGCGCCCAAGGGGTTCTTATGGAATGGACCATCACCTCAAATTATGCTACCTGTTAATGTTTTTGTCATATCTTAATCATGTCTACCTGATCATGTGATTATGGGTTTGATACTACCTTGTTGCTAATTACTAAAATGTGATATAACACTAAAAGCTACTTGCAGTTAAACCGTGTCAACCTTTATTGAGCTTCATGAACCCCTTCTATGCTTGTTAAGTACGTATGTGCTTACACTTGTTTAATTTCATTGCTTGAAAAATCCCGGATGGGTAACAGATCAAGATTGGAGTGAGAGTTATCGACACGACTACTAGCTTGTGTCAACCAATTGACGTATTAAGTTATCGAGGTCATGTTATTCGTACGCTATGTAATTTAATACTATTTATAATTTATCAACTTATATGTATGATATCCTATATACGTGCGACATCCTAGATTTTTATATATTTTATTTAGTCTTTTAAAATAAGATATGACATAGGGTGGCCAGTGTCGACACCTTGTCGTCATGGGGTGCCGCCCAAGCCCCGTCAACGTCGCCGTCGTCCTCTCGTTCTTGATTTCCGTACCAACAACAAGGACCGTCTCAAGCGGGCGCCACGAAGCAAAGCCAAGCCACGCTGCAGTCGTCTGTCTCGCTCAGGATGACAGACGTCGTGACGAAAATTTGCTTCTTGCGCTGGCATGCCACGCCCGCTCCTGCATGCGAAAAAGACCAAATGTTAATATATATACGTAGTTCCCTGTTCTCAGACCAAATCTTTTGTCAGACCAAATGTTGGATCCGAGCTTACTAGCTTTTTTAACAGAACATTAGCTCTTGATCCTTCCATCAATCAAATCAAATTAAATATTTAGTCAACAAGTTTACTTAAGCAATGGAGATATATGCACGGGCGTTTGCTAGCGATTAAAAGAGTAGCAGGGTCTATACCACACCACGATTTTTTTTTTTTTAGTTTGCCCACTCCCTGTTTCCAAATCCTTAGACGTGAAACCCCTGGCTAGCCAACTATTGGACCCCTTGAGGTCCTAATGCTTGAATTGTATCTCTTTGTTCCCGGCCTAGTTCTATCTAAGATCTTTATTGGCTTCTCTCAAAAATGTCGTCTCCCTACCCACGTTTCTTTATTAATTCTAGTTCACTATATCAAATGATTTTGCTTTTTATGTTCTATAAGACTCCATTGGGTTTCAAGGGAACCGCAATCAAGAGGATTTTTCATCAAATTAATTAAGCTAGTGATGGTCTAAGGCCTAGCGACAAGTGTCCGCCGAAGGTTATAGCCCATCGCATCTTGAGTAGTTTTTTTTTTCCTTTGCATTTTGCTCCATCAAAAACTTGAAAACATACAATCTCATAGCTCATCCGTGCCTTAAGAATTTTTCGGGCTCCATTCTTTCGCCAATGAATTCAACATTTGAGGCCGGTGTAGATTGTTATAAAGATACAATACCTGAACTATTGGAGTAATTCTAGTGATCAACTGGACAGCATTCATCGATCTCATACAGTGTACAAATATAGGATCACATGGGTGGCCTTTGGCCGTGCCTGTACGCTGTGAAGGGACGAGCGTGCCCAGCGGGAGCACGGGCAAGCATGCGCGGTGAGCGCGGACAAGGGGGCGTTCAGCCATTGCGGACTTGGCTCCGCTGACAGAAATAAAAAACACCAACCGGCCCTACGTGTCAGTGCATATATGTCACGTTTTCATCCGCGACAGCTTGACACAGCGGCACGGCATTACGCGCCGCGACCCCCGGGCAGCAGCTATACATGTCGCCACCCTCTTATCTCAATATAAAAAAGTGTCGTCATTTGGCTGTAATTTTCCCGCAACGACCATGTGTTTCCTCATGCCTGTCGTCATCGTGTTACAGTTCGTTTGTTACTAGTAAATCTCTCCCAACAATTAAAGCCCTAATGAATCTGCGAGTACGAGCTGAAACCACGAGGCCGGCCCCGCCGCCTCCGCCCCCTATATGAGACGAGACCGACCACGTAGCTGCCTGCGACTGCGAGCTCCTCCTCCTCGCGTCGGTCGTCGACGCACCACCGCCGCCATGAGGTCGTCACGCGCCGTGCTCGTCTTCGCCTTGGCCGCCGTGCCGCTGCTCTTCTTGGCGTCCACCGCTTGCGCCGCCGACGATGACAGCGGCGGAGGGTGCGGCGCCGGCGACGGCGAAGTGGCGCAGGGAGACCGAGCGCGGGCCAAGGCGCTCAAGATCGCGGCCTTCTTCTCGATCCTGGTGTGCGGCGCGCTGGGGTGCTTGCTGCCCGTGCTGGGCCGCCGCGTGCCGGCGCTGCGGGCCGACGGGGACGTCTTCTTCCTCGTCAAGGCGTTCGCGGCGGGGGTCATCCTCGCCACGGGGTTCATCCACATCCTCCCCGACGCGTTCGAGAAGCTCGGCTCCGAGTGCCTCACCGGCGGGCCGTGGCAGAGCTTTCCCTTCGCCGGGTTCGGCGCCATGGTCGGCGCCATCGGCACGCTCGTCGTCGACACCGTCGCCACGGGATACTTCTCCCGTGTCCACTTCAAGAACAGCGGTTCCGAGGCGGCTGCCGTGAGCGCCGCCGCCGTCGGGGACGTGGAGAAGCAGCAGCAGGCGGTGCATGACGGAGGAGCAGGCGGCCACGGCGATGACCACGACGGGCACGTGCACATGCACACGCACGCGACGCACGGCCACGCGCACGGATCCTCGGCGCTCGTCGCCGCCGTCGGCGGCGCCGAGGGCGACAAGCAGGAGCACGCGCTGCGTCATCGTGTCATCGCGCAGGTAATTAGTTAGTTCCGTTTCGTTTCCATCGGGTTAATCGTGCGTGCGTTGCGTAACAGCTGTCATTTAACCATGGATTTATTATCATCAATAAAAGGAAATATATTCACTATATATAAAAGCTATACATACCTTGTTGATATGCAACTGCTCTAGAATATGACACACACGCTACATGAGTGGTGGTTAAAAATTTATTTAGTTAACAAGGAAACGCTTTTACTTCCACCACCCTAAAAAAATCAACTATGATATCTACTTCGTTGCCACGGAACTGTAAATTTTGATCAACATTGTCGATTGATTTTGTAGGTTCTTGAGCTTGGCATTGTGGTTCACTCAGTGATCATCGGCATCTCCCTCGGCGCATCCGAGGACCCGAGCACCATCAAGCCTCTGGTGGTCGCCCTGAGCTTCCACCAGATGTTTGAGGGCATGGGTCTTGGCGGCTGCATCGTTCAGGTACTTAAGTTATCATCATCATACTGCGTGTCTACTACTACGCCTTTTGTTTACTTTAGACGCGGCGCGGCGTCTGACAAAGGCCGCAGCCAAAGGTGTCCAAGATAGGACGTTTAGAAAAGTTGCATGGCAGGACAACCTGAAGAGGGCCCCTACCTCTCCTCCACACCTTAGGCGTCGTTATCGTTTTATATGTCGCCCTACATTCGATTTCCAAGTGACACTTGTGCTAAAACCTAAATAAAAGGAGAAAGACAAATGTACAACTATATGCAACGGTCCGTACGGGTTAGTTTTTTATTTGGTTGATTGATTGAAAAGAATGGAGCACTTTATGGCTTTGAAAATCCGTCTGATCTACTGCCATGGTTTGTGCTGGGTAAGAAAGCAGAGGTGATTGATGAAGATATGGTTTGCACTAAAGCTAAGCATGATTTGATATATCCTTAACCGTGAGCCCCTGCCCCTACCTTTTGTGAGAACAAAGTACCAAAGCACTGCACTTCGGGTGGTTCGAAGACCTTTTCTCCGTGAATCTACTGATGTAGCCCAGCAGCCGTGAGTGCAGTAGTCTGCACTTTATTACCTTATAAAAAACTATGGTTTCTACGTTCTACTCTTTTTTTTTTTTCTTTTGCTTCAAAGCATTTCAGAGAAGAACACATATTATATTTGCACATTGAAATAGAAAGTTCACCCTCAAGAAAATATGCCCCCATATGCATATTGCCCTTGTGTTGTGATTATATATATAAATAATTAAACTCTTGGTGGCTTTCAAAAAAACAAAAAATTAAACTCTTGGTTTCTACGCAGGCCAAGTTCAAGCTGCGGTCGATCGTGACCATGGTGCTCTTCTTCTGCCTGACGACGCCGTCGGGCATTCTGGTGGGCATCGGGATCTCGTCGGTGTACAACGAGGACAGCCCCACGGCGCTGGTCGTGGAGGGTGTCCTCAACTCGGTGGCGGCGGGGATCCTCATCTACATGGCGCTCGTGGACCTCCTCGCCGAGGACTTCATGAACCCCAAGGTGCAGAGCCGGGGCAAGCTGCAGCTCGGCATCAACGTGTCCATGCTCGTCGGCACCGGCCTCATGTCCATGCTCGCCAAATGGGCCTAGCTAGCTGATCCGTCCCTTCGAATTTTGTTGTTCTGTCATGATCAGAAATCAGAGAGGAGCTGGTTGTTTTAGAGTAAATTAATTAATTGGAGAACAGCAGATGGGGGAAAAAAAGACAAGCAATACATAGTGTTTTTGTTCCTGCCTTTCTCTTGCATTTTCTTTTTTGATTGAGTTCGTTGCTGAAATTGTTTGGAGAGGCACAGCATTGCTGTTGACAAACCAAGACAGCAACAACTGTGACCTGCTTGATCTTCTTTTTCTGTAACCGATCGCACTCTGGATGCATACAAACATACGCTTCTTCTCTAGCCGGTTGGTTGCCAAGATTTTTCTTCGAGTAGTAGTGTAGAGTGTCGACACAGTGTTGCCACCCTTTGTTTGTTGCCAACGTGTGCATTGCATACGGGAGCTTCATGTTGATGGCGCCAACTTCTTTGACAAGGGGTACACCAAAACTTTGACAATGAGTACATCAAAATAATGAGTGCATCATATCCATCCACCGTTGGATGATATGAAACACATGTCCTTTTGAAGGAAAATAAAACACTACATTAGAGAAGCGTGTACCATGATATTAATAAAATTCAGAATTATCCTCTGCACCCAAGTCTCTAAACTTATATTTCGTTACATGATCAATACTAATGTAATAATATATACCTTATCCCCCTGATTCTATTACTCGGACGATGTAAACATCACCTTTTTTAGAGATAAAGGATGATGTAAACACCACTTTATAACTACTAAAGTTGCCATGGTGTTTTTTCCCTAGAAAGAGAGGAAAAGAAACCTTTAGATTCTGAATCTCGTCAAAGAATGTCGACACCATAGCCCATAGGAGCAGCCTCTGTTGCTGGTAGAACACGGAGAATTGCCCACGGCGCTTTATGCATATGGCACCCAACTTCCTTGACGACTTTGGCACGCAAGGCCCAACTTCGCCCAAGAAAACGTCGGGTATTGAACTCTTTTTTTCCTTAAAGCAATACGCGTACATGTGTGATTTCGAAAAAAAAAAAGTCATCAGTTTCTGAAAGGGAGAGACCGACCGAAGTGGAAAAACGACTTTCAGATACACAATATGCTGTGTACTATGCCTGTATATAATCTCCATGACTGTATGTATGAACTGATATATTCCCTTGACTTTGACGGAGGGCTTGTGACTTTTAACAGCAGACAACCGAATTCGTCACCGTCACCCTAGTCCACAGAAGCCGACGGCGCCGAAATGCCTCACTGTCACCACTGTATACAGATACAATTCCATTTCCATCTATTAGCTACCAAATTCATTATATTCTCCGATTCTCGCGCGTGTTGCCCTGTGGGCATGCTTGTGATTGTGTGTCATTGTCACGTCGTTGCAATATTTGCTGGCTCAAAGGATACAGAGTGTCCAGCAGGGCTCAGTTCACCCTGGCATGTCATTTGAGTACCTGGCTTACTTTTTTTAGACGAGAAGAAATATATCAGATTATAACTGGGTACATCGTCATGTTACAAATACTCTGTAATACTAGCTCCAAATCTTAAATCCAAACTTGTATGATGTTTCGTCTGGATGAATATCGTAAAAGGCTTGAGAATAGATCTCCAATGAACAACGTCCAACATTCTTACAGGCGGAGTTCTTGATGCTATAGTTGTCGCCCTCGTCTTCAACAGAGCCGCAATGAAGAAAATAACTCCATCCTTTCTCTTCTCTATCACCGGAGAGGAGATAAATCCACAATACTAAGAAAACTTAGTACGAAGAGACTCTAATCTCAAAGACTCGACCTACTAGAAAACTTATGAAAAATGACGTATTCTCAATGCCTCCCCCCTCAAACGAGATGGCGGAGGAGAAAGGAAGAGGGGCCAGCAGTCGTGGAACCGGTGCTAGTGGCCGCGCTAGGGTGCCGAGAGGGCCGAAGCAATTGATGTTGATTCTAGAGAGATGTGTGATGTGTCTCGATTATGCCTGGCTTAAGTTTAAGAGAAGAGCAGAGAGCCAGAGCACACGCAATGCACAAAAAAACAACAAAGGCTGATAATGGGCCAGCCACGTCACTGCCTCGTAAATTAAGCTCTTCCTAACCGATCTCAGTGGGACCGTAGGTTAGGTTATACAAGAGCACTCTACGAAGTACAATAGGACTCGTAATACGCAGTAACACAACTTCCTGTACAGATCATAGGATGCGGGGTATTTTTCGACAATATACCAGGCGATCGATCGTATTCCACAAATGGTTGTAGGCTAGTCATCAGCACACGAGGGCTGAGATGGCGCCGCCGCCGCCGTCTTTACCGCCGGAGCCGCCGTGGCAGCACATGGCGTCCTTGGGCGAACCAGACCGACTCCTCGCCTTGCTGCAGCAGGGCGACCTCCCGCTGATCACGATGCACACCTCGTCTTCGCCTTGCGCGTGAGGTGACGTGCAGCACGCGGCTGTAGGCGTGGCGGGAGCACCGCCGTGGCCGCCGCAGCATCCCCCGGCGGCGGCATGGCCGTGGCCGTGGCCGTCCGCCTTCTCGTGATGATGATGATGACCGGCCGCGTCCTTCCGGTGCTCCACAGCCCGCCCTGACGTTCCCGGTCCCGGTATGGCGATCACCACGGCGTCCTCGGGCAGCTTGCTCAGGTTGCTATGGCTGCAATGGTGGTGGCCGTCTTTGCCGTGTTTGTGATGATGATGATGATGATCGCCTCCTGGCGTCTCCGCCTTGTGCTGCGGCCTCGTCGCCACCGGCTTCATCGTCCCGCCGCAGCACGCCGCCTTGGGAGACTTGGTCGGAGTCCCGCAGCACGCTTTGGGCGACTTGGTCGGCGTCGAGCAGCACGCCGCCTTGGGCGACTTGTGCGACGGCGTCCCGCAGCACGCCTTGGGCGACTTGTGCTTGTGCGCCGTCCCGCTGCAGCACCCCTCGGACGCCCCGCCGCCGCACCTACGCCGCGCGCGGCAGGCGTCCCTGAGCAGCACCATGCTATGGAGCACGACGAGGAGGCAGGTGCCGACGTCGGCAAGCACGGCCACCCACAGCACGGGCCGCCACAACACGGCGAGCGCCATGACGGCGGCCTTGGTGCCGACGGAGAAGGCCACGTTGACGCCGATGGTGCGCCGGGTGCGCCGCCCGAGACGGACGGCCTTGGGCACCCTCAGGATGTCGCCGGACATGAGCGTGGCGTGGCTCGTCTCGATGGCCGCCGCGGAGCCCGACAGGCCCATGGACACGCCCACGTCCGCCGCGGCGAGCGCCGGCGCGTCGTTCATGCCGTCGCCGACCATCATCGTCGCCCCGTGTCTCGTCTGCAGCTCCCTGATCAGCCGGACCTTGTCCTCCGGGAGGAGCCCCGCGTGGAGCTCCTCCAGGACGCCACCGAGCTGCTCCTGCGCGTGCTTGGCCGCTCCGGCGCTGTCCCCGGTGAGCATCACCGACTTGATCCCCATTGACCTCAGCTGCAGGATCGCCTCGGCCGCCCCTGTTCTGCAGTTGTCGGAGAGCGAGAACTTCCCCACGAGGTCGCCGTCGCAGATCACGAGGCCGATGGACACACCTTTCAGATCTTCTGTTTCTTGGTGGGCAGCTTGATATATGATGAAGTTTCGTCACCATGTCAGAACTCTGAAGCAATTGGTTGTTGTTCGATCAAGAATGTGTTTTGCTTACCTTGTTGATGAGACGAGGACCTTGCCATGATCCTTTCGTTGCCAATGTAGATCTTTTTCCCATTGATCTCCCCATAGAGGCCCTCGCCATGGTAGATGCAGGTTTCGGTGACGTCCTCCGGCTTCGGCTGTATAGATTTGGACTGAGCATAGTCGACAAGTGCAGCAGCCATCGGATGGCTTGATTTGCTCTCAATGCTAGATACCCTGCGACATTAACGAAATCACCCAGGAGGATATTCATCATTTGCATCAAATCAGTATACTCACAAATTTACAGATTTTTCCAATTTATACCAGTAGAGTAGCTGGCTCATTTCGACCTTGTCCCCAACGACTAAGAAGTCCTTGATACTGAACTCTCCTCTGGTGATGGTCCCGGTCTTGTCGAACGCGGCGACCCTGATCTCGCCGAGCGTCTCGAGCACGTTGCCGCCCTTGATGAGGAGGCTCATCCGCGCCGCCCGGAGGAGCGCGCAAAAGGTGGCGACGGGCGTGGACAGCACCAGCGCGCACGGGCACGCGCTCACCAGCATCACCAGGGACAGCCGGAACCAGTGCTCCAGGTCGCCAGCTCCCAGCAGCGCCGGGACGACGATCGCCGCCGCCGCGAGGACCACCACGGCTGCAAGAACGGCAGCACTGCTGCTGCTCAACTGCTATGCCAATTTTACGCGGAAACTGCGGTGGCGTTTGCCGGTGGTGACCGTGGCGGGCGTACCAGGGGTGTAGTGCTTGGCGCACGAGTCGATGAGCCGCTGCGTGCTCGACTGGCTGTTCTGCGCCTCCTTCACCAGCCGCTCCATCTTCGCCACCGTCGAGTTCTCCGCCAGCGCCGTCGTCCTCACGGAGATGTAGCCGTCGAGGTTGATGGTGCCGGCCCAGACCTCGGACTGCGGCTGCTTGGGCACGGGGAACGACTCGCCGGTGAGGCTGCTCTCATCGACCTCGCTGTGCCCGTCGACGACCACGCCGTCGACCGGCACCACATCCCCGGCCCTGACTGCGACGACAGTGCCGACCGCGACGTCGCCCATGGGCACGACCTCCCCGGTCTCCGCGAGCACGACGGTCTTGGGCACGGTGGACATCAGAGACATCATCCCGGCGCTGGCCTTGGTGCATGCCAGCGTCTCGAGCCACTCGGCGACGGTGAAGAGGAACACGATGGCGCCGGCCTCCGTGTAGCTCCCCAGTGCCACGGCGCCCGCCACAGCGATGAGCATCAGGATGTTGATGTCCAGGGTCAGCTTCCCCGCCGCGGCGAACGCGCGCAGCAGCATGGTCTGGGACCCCACGATCGCCGCCGCCACCGCCAGCCACCGCAGCTGAGGGAGCAGCGGCGCGAACAGCGACGCCGTGAGAAGGACGCCGCAGGCAATGATGAACGGGCTCGGCCAACGCCCCGCCGCGCCGGCGCTGCTGCCGTAGGCTCGAACGGAGGCCTCGAGCCCCGCCTTGTTCAGAACCTTCACTGATCATGAAAAATGTGCAGTAGAGATTGATTGGCTCCGATCCAATGTGCAAGAATTCGCGTTCGCCAAGGAGGAGAGACGACAACGTAGGCAGGCAAGAGAGATTGTTTGGTTACCAATGTGGAACTGGGAGACGGCGGCGGTGTCGTGGTCGACGATAACGGTGCGGGAGGGGACGACAACGGTGACCGTCCTCACGCCGGGGATGGGCGACAGGAGGCGCTCGACGAGCGCCACCTCGGCGGTGCAGCAGATGCCGAGGACATCCAGGTACGTCTTCTCCCACTTGGCGGCGGCGGCTGCCTGCTTCCCGCAGCAGCCGCCGCCGCCGTCATGGTGGTGGTCACCGCTGCCCGTGGCCGCTGCCTCCACGACCGGTCCCGGCATCCTCGGAGGGCCCCAGGGGCAAGGACCAGCAAGGCGAGCGGTAAACGGTAAACGACGTGCGCCCGCGGGGCCAGCCAAAAATTTAGCCACCGGCTGCTCCTTTATCCCTGGCGTGGCCGGCTCCCGAGTTTTCAGGTTTGCCCCCTGCAATTCCTATTTTGGGTGCTTGTCAGGTTCAATGAAACATTGAAATCTGATTTTCTTTACCATCAGCAATTCAAAGAAATCCCGCTCCAAAGGTTGCCATTACTCACATAATAATCTGATGAACTATCAACTTTATCATCAAGCAGACTGCCCTCGTAGTTTATACATTATAAAATAGCTAAAATAAATATTTTAGGCAGACTTAGGTCAATGTGGCTTACCTTTGCATGAGTACTTTTTGTTTAACTATTTCATGCTTACTTTTTCTTTAACTCGCCAATGTGACTTCCATTGTAGTATTACCACCACGTTAAGATACCCCAATGCAGGCAGCTGGCCTCGATCAAGAGTTGCTGCCATATATATGAAAAATAGTTGAAGCTGCCTTCTCTACATTGTGGGATAGTCACCATTTATCACTCTATGTAGCTATCCACGGGCTCGCCTAGTTTTGCTTTCTCACAATTAGTTTTAGCGTTTCTTCTAAAATAACTACTTCCTCCATCCTAAATTGTAAGTCGTTTGACTTTTTATACCTAAAGTTTGATCACTCGTCTTATTTAAAATTTTATGAAAAATATTAATTCTTTTATCATGGTTTGCTTTATTAATATAAGTTCTTGAAGAATGACTTAAATTTAACTATCTTTGCGTAAAATTTTTGAATAAAATGAGTGGTCAAACTTTATGTCAAAAAATTAAATAACTTATAATTTAGGATGGAAAAAGTGGTTGCTAGCACCTTTTGTCAATCGAAGCATCCGCATCCTTCGCATTTTTTGACATGCAGTCTATTCGAGATGACATGGATGATTTGTGCAGAGGTAGACGCTGGGACTACAAACCACAGTGGTGCGTTGGAACAGGCCTTAGTGTTTTGTGAAAACATTTTATCTTCTCTCTCTCCTCATATGACTACAAAAACGATAAGGATTCAGAAATGCCCTATGATACGCGCGTGTTTTTTGTTGTGCCAGCACACGGATTCTAGCTCCGTCCGATCTCCATTCGTCGTCTGTCTCCTTCCCGTGCCGCTTCGTTTTCTTTGTTCCCCTGACATGTGGGTCCCACCTCTAGCGTGCACTGTTCGTATTTTTGGGACTCGCGCTGGTTTGTCTTCAAGCAGACGCGCTCATTTCCCCCCGACCCTCCCCATTTCATTCCGCTCTCTCTCTCTCTCTCGCGTCTTCTTGAGTTTTCACCCTCTTCCTCGGCGACGGCGGCGGCGAATCTCTGTTCCCGCCGGCGGTCTTCGGCCTTCGTCGCACGGCGGCGACGGTGGTGCTATGGATCTAGTCGTAGGTGGTCTCGCGATGCTTCTTCGATTTGCGGCTTGATGAGGGGGAGGCGATTGACACTCAGCGGCTTCTTCTTCGGCTCGGATTCAGGTGAGTTCATGTTCATCTAGGATTCGCGTATGCGTCTGATCTGCGTCCTGTGATATAGGATTCGCGTCTAGGGTTTGTTCTGTGATATAGGATTCGTCGGAGCAGGATCGGATTTGGGGATTTTTTGGTTTGAGCAGGGGCTGATTTGTGTTGTTTGGGGGTTCTTGATGTTCATTTCATTGCGCTCGTTGTGTGGTGCAGCAGGGGGCATTTGTTGGGGTGCGTAGATTTGGTGGATTTTTGGATTGTTGCTGTGTACCTGCAGTGGCAGGTTCTAGGGTTTGTGGATTTGTGGGGATTTGTTTGAATTCATGGAGGATCTAGTGGGCTTACTTTTGGGTCTGGTTGATTTGGTGTTGTCACGCTGGGGATATTCCTTCACAAACCCTAGAAATGTTAGGCGTGGGTTGAAATGCTTGGATCGATTGTGCTCAGGTAGAGGAGTTGGAGTTTGTGAGTTGCTCTGCAAGTTGTCTGAAAACCCTAGAAATGTCAGGCTTTTGGTTCCAATCCTTGGGTCGATGGTGCTCAGGTAGAGGAGTTGTAGTTTGTGAGTAGTAGTGTTTCAGATTCAATGTTGATTTAGACTAAAACTGATTTGATTTAGGTTGTCAGATGCATTTGACTCATCTTGAGTCCATTTTTTTCAATCACTGAACTGATATCTGTGTTGACAAATTAAAACTTGTATTGCTTGTTTAGTTTCAGTCTGAATGTGTTCTTCTTTTTCGTATTTCAGTTTATGTGAAGTGTGATTCAGGTTGCCTGCAGGTCTCTGAATGTTTTGTCTCATTTTTGCAGGAAGGAAGCTCTGTTTTGTGTTCTGTTTGCCGCTCCAGTTCTAAACCTATCACATTGAGGTAAATTTCCTGCTGGTACTGGTAGTGGATAATATGTGTTATGCAGCAATAAAATTTATTGTTTACTAGTTATATTAAACTAGTGTTAGGTGTAAGAGCTCTTGTTACTTCTGTAAGGGAACCTGATTTTTGTGTTGAGACTGTTTTTGATTTACCATCTACTGCACTGTCAACACCTTGACATTTGTTGTGTAGTAGTTTATACATTTGTTGTGTCAGTTCAGAGTTTGTGATTACTGAGTAGTCGAGAATTGAATAACTTATGGTAGTATTGTTGGCATATTTTGAGTCTGAACAATTGAACAATGGACTTCTTAGCTGGATCCTATCAACTAAGTAGAACCTTGAGATAAACCGTGCTAAAATATTTTTAATTATTCACACTTGCATAATTTCACACTTGGTAGCAGTAACTTGCAGAGTTTAACTATTGCACTTTTTTTTGTCTATTGTGCAATTTAAGATGCTGATTGTTCTATGCTTGGTATGTGAATGTTTGATTCAGGTTGACTTCAGGTGTTTGAATTTTTTGTCTCATGTCTGCAGGAAGGAATTCTGCTTTGGGGTCTGTTTGATGCTTCATTGGTAGACCTATCACATTGAGGTAAAGTCATGGAGGCATCATAGTTTACTAGTGTTCTGTTATTTTGATTTATTCATTATTGGTTATGTGTCTGTTTCTCTGGCATGTTTACCTATTGGTCCACCTTTCAGTTGTGTTCTTCATTTGTTGTCTTTACTCTATAGTTTTTTCTTTCAAGTTATTAATGCAGATGCTGATTGTTCTAAATTTGGTATTGGTGATTAGTGTGATGAATTAGTATTAGTTCATTGTCCTTCAAAGTTTGTACAGTTTGTGGAATTAGTAGGAGGGGGATTGCAGGGTTAAATTCTTTTAAGGAATATCAAGTTGTTAAAACCTCAGAAGGATTAGGTTGTCATGCCCTGTGTGCCGTAGGAAGGTGCCACCTATCTGTTTTGATCAGTAGGGGTAGTGTTGTGGGTTATGAAGTCTGTTTTCAATGTGGATCATGTCTTTGGATAATTTAATATAAGTATGCTTTGTTCTGGAACATGATGATGACTAGTTTTATTTTTGAATTATGTTATGACATAATCAGTCGTTTATATTTTTACTTTGTATCGTCATCTAGTGACGAGAGATGCAACCAATGGATGAGCGCCGTCAGCTTTTTTGTTCTGCTTCTAAACCTCCTACCGCCTATTATTAGTGAGGACGAAGAGGGTGACGATAAAGGCAGCGGCAATCCATTTCTTTTGACTTTGAAGTGGGGGGAGTGTGTGCTATCTGCAGGTTCACACTTGAAGAACCTTTTGAGGATGATTCGAAAGCTACAGTTGGTTATATGGAGAATTAGCTTTGTTGCTTGCCGTGCCACCATGTGTTCCACTTTCGTTGTATCTATTTGTGGCTGCTCGAGAAGGCTAATTGTCCTGTTTGTTGTTGGGCGGCTACTGATCCTGGTTATTCTAATCAGATGTAATATGTCATTGTAATCTTAGGGATACTTAAAATATTAGCTATGTTTTGTTTTGGTTTTAAATGTTATGTGAAGATCTGAATGATGTGATGATGTAATGTGATCTATGTTTAAACATATATATATATATGGTGTGTTCTGTGATGTAATTGTTTATTATTTACTAATAAGTAGTTGTTTGTTCTTGTATATAGCTATGGATGTTGATGATGAACAATATGTTTTTGATGGTGCTTCTACTGATTCTGAGAGTATTGATGAGTCTGCGAGAGAGGATAACAACTATGATTCTGTGCATGAAATGGAGGTAATCAGTCTATATTTGGCTTGTGTTTTTTCTTGAAAACTTTGTGTAATGTCTATTAATACGATATATAATATTGTTGCCTTTGTTAGCGCAAAAACTCTGGAGATGATAATGATGTTGATGAAATTGCGAAGGCATTGAAGCATCTGCAGCAAGCTTTTACTGGAGTAAGTTGTATAGCCTTTTTGAATATGTTGTGAAAACCAAGTAGTTTTTGTTGTTTATTTAGTATTGCAAAATTGATACTTTTACCGAATTAAGAATATGTTTGTAGTTGCAGTGAGTTTTGACATGTTTTAGTAGTTGTTATGTCGAATGTTACCGTTTTTTAAATCTTTTTCCATGTCACACATCTTAAATTGGGCAGTAATTGTGAATTTAAATAATCTATTTTGTTTTTTGTTTCAGTTCTCTAAGGTTGTTGCTAAGCAGGGGAAATCAACCCATTCTGGTGGGCAGAAGCTTCCTACAAAGGTAAATTGTGTTTGTTTTCTCCCTAGCTTTTTTAGTGAATGCAATCACCTAACTAGATTTTGTTGCATATGTTAGCAGACTTTGAGAGCTAGGGGTAAATCAAAGTCAAGTCGTGGTGCAGGTACATCAGATAGACCTGGAAGTAGGTTCAATAGCTCATACTTGGGACAGAAGATTATAGCAAAATTGGATGATCGTAAGAAGCAGATTATTGTGCATCACGGCTTTGGAATTCTGCTTGATTATGATGGTTGTCATGCTCCCAAAGGATTTGTGCAGTGGATAGCTAATCAAGTAGATCTGAATTGCAGTGAGATTTTAGTTGGAGGGAAAATGATTCCATTGGATCCATTGTCAGTACATTTGTTCTTGGGTATTCCTATAGGTGGTGCAGATATCAAGGAGAGCTTTACTGATACTACGAAGTCCAGATTCCTGAAAGCAATTGGCGAAACTGCTCTGCCAACTATCAAGTGGTTTGGGGATAAGTTGCTTGGAGAGACGTTATATGATGAGGATGTGTTCCGTTACTTTATGGTTGTGGCTCTGTCTACTTTTCTTTGTGCCAATTCTAATCTTATCCTAGCACACAGTATCTAGAGCCCTTGATTGATATATCTAATGTGCAAGTGAAATCTTGGGATTGGTCAAAGTTTGTCTTTAATTGAATGATATCTTCTATAAAAAACTACAAAGAAAAGGGTCGGGATACTATTGGTGGATGTAGATATTTCCTAGCTGTAAGTCGTATTTTGTTTCTCCTCTGTTTTCTTTACTTTTTGTGTAATTTTGTCTTGGTTATTATGCAGCATGTTCTTATTGATGCCTTTTTGAATTGTTATGTAGGGTTATTATCTTGATTGGTTGGACTTTGGAGTATTTAAAAAGCTGCCCCAGATATGCCAAGGATCAAATGTTGGACAGGCTTGATGATTAAGAATTTTGCTTCATATGATCATGTGTCTGGCAACGTTTATGGAAAATGGCCAGTGAGTCTAGATGTTGCAAATTGTGTTTGGATATGATAGATGAGACTAGTGATGCACAAATTTGTTGTTCTTTTGGGTGTTGATGTACCCAGATCTGTCTTTTGATTATACTTTTGATTTGTGCTGCACATCTAGAACTTGTTAATTGATTGTTGAGTTGATATTGTGTAGGTGAAATCTATTGATGATACTTGCTATGCTGAAGAGCTTCTCCCAGAAGAGGCCTGTGATCTTTTTAGGTCAACCATTGAAAGACATTGTGATTTCATAAGTGTTGAGGTAGGCACCTTGTGCAATGTTTGGTATTTTTTTATATTATTATTCTTGTATATTGAAATTTACATTCTGTATTCATATTGTACTATTGTCTTGGCATTTCAGGACAGGGATAGGATGAGTGAGATTTTTAATAGGCATGACACAAGACTAGGATTTAGGTTGCCCGGCACACTTGTTGCAAAGATGTTCAAATATATGCATGAGACACACGTAGTTCGTGGTGGTGGTGGTGATGCAGTTACTGGGAGTTCTGCTGGCAGAGTACCTTCTACTGAACCAGACCATGGTGCTGATGGAGATGTTGGTGTTGCTGCAGTTGAATATGATGCCCTAGTGCCTTCTCCTGTGCAAGAAGCTTCTGTCGGTAAAGATGTCTTGGATTCGACCATGGCTCCTGGTGCAAGTCAAACAGTTGCGGATCAAGTTGTCTTGGATGCTGATCATGCTGCTGCTGCAAATGGTAGAGGAGTAGAAGACATTGCTGTTGTTGCTTGTCCGACTGTAACAACTGCTAAAGATGTCAATGTCAAAGTTGTTGAACCCAAGAAACCATCTGCACCTAATACTCATGAAGAAGAAGACTCTATGACTGAGATAATTGAATCAGATGGTGGTTTGTATGATGCTCGTGCTACTGAATTTTGTCGTGCTTCTGAGACAACTGAAATTCTTCCTAGTGGTAGCTCATCTGCGCAAGGTATATGGATAGTTTTTTATGTTTTGTTTCATCACTGAATTAACAATTTGTATCCCTAGTAGAAAATATTTGAATGGCTATTTGTCATATGTAGAATTAGGTGCAAGGAATGGGAAGACAAAAGAAATTGCATCATCCCAGACAGTTGAAATTTCTTCTTCCAATGACTCGCCAGGTAAATTGTTTGAGTATTTCAGTTTGCTTTTCATTTTGTTGGCCATTTCTTTTAATATAAATTTTCATGTGCAGGTTCAGGTACAAAGTGTAAGAAGAGGAAAAGGAAGAACTCTGAATCTGTCCCTGATACTGATCAGAAGATGAGATTAAGGACATCTACAAGGCTTGCTGGATGGCGTCTGATTTCTGGAGCTGGAGTTACAGCTAACAATCCTGTAGTTGTTGAAGAAGCTGTTGTACACACTAGTAAGCATGGAAGGAAAGCGAAGAGCAAAGGCGGTGCATCTTCACCATCAGTTGAAGAACTTGCTTCAGATGGCTCACCAGGTTATTTTTGAATTTCTTTGCTGCCAATTGTTCTTTTTTAGTATCATTGTGTTTTACCTTTTTGATTTTAGTTTTTTTAGCCTTTAATTTTTTTCCTTTTCCAGTTGTTGAAATAAGTACTGGTGGGAAGAGGAAACAAAATAGTCCTCAATCTTCAATGCTTGCCATTGCAACACGCAAGTCTCCACGTGGATTGTAACCTTTTGGTAGCTGATTTAGATTAATCTTTTGATAGATCAAACTTCAAATCTTAGTTTGATGGAAATGCATTTCCTGATCAGAAGACATGTAATACACCTTCTCATGGTGTTCATGTGAGAAATGAGGAGAGCACCAGTATTGGAAATGCAGGAAATGAGAATGTTGAAAAGGTAAGCCATATTGGATTAAGACAAAATGTTGTGACCTTTCTTTTTCTTGTTTTGTGTAACTAATATTGTTGTTTTTCTATGATTGCATTCATATGGTGTCTTTATCATTTACTGATTATTTTGAGAACGCTGAAGATCCAAATATACCTGCTCCTGCTCCTCTGGCTGCATTCCTTCCTAATGATAGTTTGACTATTGTATATTTATAATAGGCTTTACTAGTTTTATTGTTGTTTCCTACTCTGCGCTGGAAAGACAATATTGCTTGGATGCTTCTTCTTTTGCCTTTTATTTGGTTAAGCCTTGTAATATAAATGGACACTAATTAGTTGGATTCACCATTGAACCAGTTTATGGTGTTTGAATCCATCTCTATCCAGAATTGTGTTGTAACCTAAGCCCTCTTTCTTTTTTGTTTTGTGTGACTGTTTGTGAGGTTCTATTAGTAGTATTAGAAAAATAATGCTTTTTAATGCTTATGTAACAGGTTTTTTAATTCATTTGGTATTCTTTTTTGAACAACTTTATGCGTTGCTTCTTGCATTTTCTTTTTTGACACCTTTGGAACATGTTTTTGAACTCATTAAGTGGTTGGTGTGACTTCGTGGTGTATGGGTAGCAATGGCATTGTTTACAAATCTAAGTCATCTAGTGCATCTGCATCTGGATGGCTATCTTGTAGTGAACCTGTTTGGGAGCCTTCAAGTCATAAAATTGCAATACATCATCCTAGACGGGATGTCAAGCCCAACATTTTTAATCAAAGCCCTTTTGTCAATCCTCGTTCAAAGATTAGAGTCTCCAATGATGAAGTTGAATTATATGAAGTTTTGCTATCTCTGGGATAAAATGGAAAACACAATAGGTGAGTATAAAAGTTCTTCCATGTCCCTTACTTGTCTTTTTTGGTCTACACATGCAGTTTAGTTGTGTAACACTGTTTGTTTGGTTTTGTAGTCTTCCTGTTCTCGATTATACCTTTGTTAAAGTGTATTTAGGTGCACTTTACTTGTCTCTCAAGCCTGAAGGGACAGTCAATTATTTTGTAATGAATGATTTTTACAAACTCATGTTCCATACCAAACACCCATTAGTTTCTAGAAAGCATTTCTTCTTCTCAAGAGTTGGGGGTTAGTATTTTGTTTTTATTACAAACTATATTCCTGAACATTATGCATTACAAAATTTGAGCACTTTGTTGTTGTTTCTAGGATTATCTTATTGGAAATCATGGTCATCATGGTGAGAAGCGTAAGCAGCTGTATGAAACTGCTGTGGCAAGCTTCAAGGGTGCTTGTCTTGCCAAGCCTATATCAGCTAGCCAATATGTAAGTAATGGAGTTTGTTTCAGCTTTTGATGAACTCATTATTGTCAATTGGTAGCTTCAAGTAGATATAGATTCAGTGTAGTCACTTGGTACTAGGAAATTTTGAGACTTTGAGTTTGTATTTTGTTTATCCTTGTTAATTCCAAGTTTTTTTAATGTCAGCTATATTTTCTAATTCTGTTCAAAGAGTGGTGTTATGTTGTTGTGTTGTACCTTAGTCAGCGTCACTGTATAATCTTGGATTCATGTACTTTGCCGTTTGGAGCAGATTCAGATTTTCATCATGCTGTTAAAGAAGTTTTTGTTAGTACCAGAATTTTTTTCCATCATTTTGTTTAGTACTAGGTCATAAATCTGAAGCAACAATTTGGTTAATGTTTTAATCAATTTTTTATTTCCCCATTTTACAACTTGAGAACTTGTGTTCTTTGTGGAAACAAGTTGTTAAAATTGATTATGGCATTCGTAATTTTCGTGTCCAGTTTGGTGGAACTGTTCCTCAGCAACACGACAATTATGTGAAATGCATTTGTTTTATTTACTTTTAAATCATGATGTATATTTGAGGTTTGTGCACTTTTTACTATTGATATATGTTTTATTTTTTCGCTTATTTCATTAAGCATCGTCTGTGATAGTGCTGTCTTCGCCATGAAGTACCTGGATGAGTATGAATTTGGTGTTGACATTTCGCATAAGTTTGATGAAGAAGATATTCCAAACCTTCGCATCAAGCTGGTGAACCAGATGATGTGTGATAAGAATTCTGCTACCGCTGGAAAATCAAAAATTTTGGAGGTAGTATTTTTTCTAATAGTATTTTTCATTCCATGTTTTATTTTATATATATTTGGTGTTTTTAATAGTATTTCCATTCCTGTTTACATTCCTCAGGTCTGCGGAAACCTGCATCAGTTAGAATGATTTTTGTGTTCGTATACAATGAGGATATTTCTGCAGGCCTAATGGGCTTATTAGGATTTTTGGTTACTTGCTTGATCATGGAACTCGCTCAATATTTCCCTTATATTGTTAATGCTTTTTACTAAGTCTTGTGTATTGTTGCGAATAGGATATTGATTGAGTACTCTGCCATAGTATTTTATATGCATACATATATTTAGATGCACTGTTTCTTTCCATTCTAACCCCTTTTTAACTCCGCCTATGCTGGGGGTTACCTATGGTTCCCCCCATCATAGCAGGTTCCAAGCCCTGGTAAAGGAGGAGGGTTAAAAGTGGGTGGTTTTCTCTTTTCTTTTGCAGGTTTTAGGTCCACATGATTTGGCACATGTTTAGGTAATTTTGTTGTTTCAACACATTTTAGTTCTATCACAAATTCTATCCTTGTCTTCTGTATTTGTGATTGTGCTAGTCTCATTCTAAACTGTTGTCAATTATCTTTATATAGAAAAAGAATTGTCCATTGTAATTGTAATTGTACTAGTCTCATTTCAAACTATTGTCAACTGTCTTCCTATAGAAAAAGAATTGTCCATTGTAATCGTAATTGTTTTAGCCTCATTTCAAACTGTTGTCAATTGTCTCTATATATACAAATTAATTATTGCTTGTAATTGTGATTGTTATTGTGCTAGTCTGATTTGTAAAATTTATAAAATTTTCAATTCATTTTTCTCATTGTGCTTAGGATTTCATTGTTCAAGGTGGGGATCATTCTGAACCACATGAGGTGGCGAGACCATGTATGGGGTGAGTAGTTTGTGGCCTTCCATGAGTCAGGCTATGAAAAGATCAGGTTATGTCTTTGATCTTTTCCTCTCAGCTATCTATGGCTGTCATATAATTTTCATGTTATGTGACTTTATTATGCTAGAATGTAATATTTACATTGTTCAGTTTTGTTTAAGATATTTAAATTTTTCTTTCTAGTTGGTAGCAGTATAATTTATTTTTCAAATGGCCAATGATGCAAATTATATATAATGAGGTGCCTTGATAGTTGGACACGCGCGTGTTTTTGTCTCTGGCAGCACACGGATTTTTGGTTTGTTTGATCTCCATCCGTCGTCTGTCTCTGTCCCGTGCCAATTCGTTTTCTTTGCTCCACTGATGTGTGGGTACCATCTCTGGCATGCACTGTTTGTATTTCTGGACTCGTGCTAGTTTGTCTTTGAGCAGACACATTCATTCCCCTGCCCATTTCATTTCCGTTCTCTATCGCATCTTCTCGAGTCCTCCCTCTTCTTCCTCGGTGAAGGCTAAGGTTATGAGGACTTGTTTTTAGATGGATTAGTTGGCAGGCACCAACCATTTTATATTTTTAAACTAATCCATCTTATTGTTTTAAGCTGAGGCCAACTTTGTCACTTATTTGGTTTTTTAAGTGTTTTGTTTGCCTAAATTGCTGCTTATTTCATCCTATTTTGTTTTTCTGAGTGCCTTATTTGAATATATTTATGATGCAAGTTTTTTGTAGGAGAAGCACATATCAGTTTGAAGAATATGTTGTAGGCCTTGGATCTGGTTGTGTTCATTTCATTACTTCCACTCCATTGAACTTTGTCAAGGTATCTCTCCCTTTTGAGTTTTTTGCTTTTGCTTTTTGATCTTGGTTACTTGCTGACTATATCTATGCTTGTTAATTGTGTATAGAAATGTCAATCTTCTTGCAGTGACACATTTTTTTGAAATTTACTAGTACATGATATTTTAGTCCTTCCCTGAATAATTGTCTTGCATTATAATTGTCTTGAAGCCATTATCAGATCAGTTTCTAACTTTTTGCATGTCCACTAGTGTTTATTTTTGAAACTCCTTGATTAATGTCATTTTTTTAAAAATGCCTAGTTGTATGTCCTATAAAGTCTATCTATGGCTTTTGTGAGTGTTTGCATGTCCACTATTGACTATAATTGCCCACATTATAGACTGTGGCACGTCCACTTATTGCCCACCATTCATTCCCCACCATTGAGTTTTTTTTCATTCACTTGATTCAGGTTTGTCCCGAGGAGCTTTGGGCTATATAACTAGCCCCTTCCTTCTCTTCTCTTTGTGCCTTTTATCATTTGCCTTCACTGGTATGTCTTCCTCTCTTGTTTATCCCTCTTTTGATTAGTTCTAATTCCTTTCATTCATTCTTACTACTTATTTCTCACTGGAGTTTGATCTTTTTCTAGATTGGTTTGTCTCTTCTTTGTAACCATGTCTGATAATGTGGGTTCTAATCCTGAAATGTCTGCCAATGAGAGTTCTTCAGGTGAATTTGGAAGTTTTGATTCAGACAGATCGTATGTAACTGATAGTTGTGAATCAGGTTCTGATGGCAAGGTAACTTTATTATTGTTGTCTATGTATTACGATGTATTATATTGCTATTTTTTTAATCTTGAAATCCCTTCTTTTTTCTCAGTATTCACCTGTCACTGTTGTTACAAATCCAAGAAAATATGTCTATCATGATAGGCCTGTCTCAAAGTTTGTCACTGATTATCTTGGACTTCAATATGGCTCCCAGTCTCATTTAATTGCTGGTAATAGTCTTGGTGGTTGGAAGGCTGATAACAAACATGTAATGTGCTATGCTCTTGCTTTGAGGAAAGCTAAGGGTATTGACTGTGTCAAAAATTTCAAAATGTGCCATGATGTTGTTGATAGTACTGTCTACTGTCTTACTAATAATGAAGAGTTTTGTGATGACATTCATGGCTATATTATGAATGTTGGATCAGTTTACATTGTCTTTAGAAGAGTTCTACAAGTTTATCTGAGGGAAGGTTCATTTTTTGGCCTACATGGGTATAGAAGTTCATGGTCATGTAAGTACATTGTCTTTCTGATCTTCCTTTATATTTCTCGATGATTTTTCATGGTACAATTTTGTTTACTGTTTTAATATTTATGTTTTTTTGCAGAATTAGATTGGCTCCCCTATTATTGAATGTGCCACTATTTCTAAGTTCATTTTTAGGCGCTTCAAGTTAGTTCCTGGTGACCAGTCCTATGTTGTTGCTGTGAAGGATATCAATTATGATGATAAGGTGTTTCTTGTTTCAAGGGTTGTTAGTGATTTCTTCCAAGCTCCATTTCTGCTCAAGTGCAAGATTGCTTATGATTGTTTAAGTGATGTTATTTACTTGTTGCTTGATAATGATGCTGACATTGCCAGTTGACTGGCCGTCAAGCTCGAGTTGATAATAACTTTATCTCCTTCCGCCGTTATATTAGGATGGTTTATTTTTCCCAAGAACATGGATTTCTATCGCCATGCTTGTTGTTCTCAGATTGAACCTTAGGATTGTTATTTTGTGTGAAGGTTTGCATTTTGGTCAACGATAAGACTATTCTATTTTCAATTTAATGTTTATATTTTTGAACTAATGGTAGTTGTAATAATTTTGTGTTTGTATATGTGATAAGACTATTCTCTTAACAATAATACTATTGTAATTTTTTAAACCAATTTGTAATTCCGCCTATGCTGGGGGTTACCTATGGTTGCCCCCATCATAGCAGGTCCCAAGCCCTGGTAAAGGAGGAGGGTTAAAGTGGTTCTTGTTTATTTTGTTTGTTTCAGGTGATGTCAGAGATGAATGATTGGAGGTTGAATTGAAAATTTTAGGTTGTGTTCCTGTATTGTCTTTGTTTTTCACCTATTTGTTTCAAAGTTCTTTGAATTGTAGAGGATTGCACATTAGACTAGTTCTGAATTTTTTAAATTTTTTATGCTTTGGAGAAATGAAACATGGAATGACCTCTTTGATGCTTTTCCTGGGGAAAGCTTGTAAACATTGTGACATGCTTTGAGTCATCAGGTATGTTATATGTTCAGACACGTCCAAAAAATTACATTTAGCATCATTAATTGCAAATCCTTATAAAAAATTCCCAAACTTCATACTGCAATTGTAGTTCTCATCAAGTGCAAACATAGGTCTGTATAGTAATTTAAATAGCTCTGCATAGGAATTCTCATTCCATAAATGCCATATATATTTTGATTCTACTGTAACTTCTGCTCCAGCCTCTTGTCTTCATGTAGAAGTTCCTGCTATTCCTTGGGTCTGTTTTGTACCTTTTGTAGTTTCCTTCCTTTTCTTCCTATGAGGTTTCACAGGGGATCCTCCTGTACGAATAGTAATTAGATGTTATAATATATGGGTTTGTACTCAATTTATATGTATATTTTTATTGATTTTTAGAAATCAGTGGTTCTACATATACTATTACCTGTACTATTAGTGTCATTAGGTTTCTTATTTTTCTTCCTTTCTGCTCCCGCTTTCTTCCTCTCTTCAGTAGCTATCTTCTTCTCTTCAGTAGCTTTCTTCTTTTCTGCTGCTGCTATTCTCTTCTTCTCTTTCTCTTCCTCTTTTCTCCTCAGGTACTCCATGAATGTTTGTCATCTCTTCGGTTTAACTGGCCTTCCGTGTTTCTTAACCATTTTAGGTGCCTCAATGTCTTTATCTATATCTTCATATGTCTGTCCTGCTGTTTGTATTGCTATTGGTGCAGAGCTCTGTCCATCCTCAGTAGCTTGATGTATTTCTAGTGGTGTAGAGCTCTGTCCATCCTCAGTAGCTTCATCCTGATTTTCCTCTCGAGCTGCTTGCTCATTGGCTAGAATTATATCAAGATTCTTGTCCAGCTTGTCGAAATGGCCTAGTACATACTCCATAGCATTTTGAATTTTAGATCCTTTATCATTAATGACTAAAGATTTCCTAGACAGTACACTGTACCTGAGCAATGAGCTAGTTGCAAGGCTTTCTTGTTGATCATTTCAAACAATTCTGTTTGCACTCTTCTTTCTCCATCTCTGTATAATGTACTTGTCTAGAATTCTGCTGATGTCCTTCTCAATGATTATGTTTAGGATGTGGGAGCAAAGGATGCCATCCTTGCTGAACTTTGCACAAATGCAGGTAAACTCTTCATTACCTTCTGTGAGGTCTGTTGTTACTGTGTACCTTCTGACTCTATGCACTTTCTGAATCTAAATGCTCTTTTGCCACACCTCAAATCTTGTTCCTTGTTCTATCTCCTGATAGCTGAGCCTAGTTGTTGCCTTCAGCTGAAACTGTAACTTCTTGAAAATTGCTCTATTGCATAGCTCTACTGCCTGCATCTCTATTGTGTATCCAAAAATGTATTCGTTTGGTCTTTTGTCATTGCTGTAGCAGTCTTCTTGCTGTTCATTTCTGTTGATTGTCTCTATCAATCGGTCATACTTAGTTATGAACTTGTTAATTGTGCATGTAGGACCAATGTTGTCTTTGATCCTAGAGTTGAGGGACTCACTTCTGGAAGTTGTTTGGATGAATGGGAAGAAGTCGTTCTTGTAGTACACAGGTATGAACCTATGCCTTATCTCCCACATCTTTGATATGTAGTTGTTTCTCTCAAGCTTCTTGTCTCTGATTAGATGAACCCAGTCTTTTTCAAAGTCTTCTGTTGTGAGGCTCTTGTTGATGATGTCTTCGAAATCTTCAAATAGGCCCTTGTTTTCCTTGGCTGCAAACACTTTGAGGTTCTTGTTGTAACACTTGTTTTTTTATATGAAAGAGGCAGTTTCTATGCCTTGTGCCCAAAAAACAAGCTCAATAGCAGCCCTCATAGCTTTGTCCTAATCTATTATTATTGTCTATGGGTGCTTTCCACCCATTGCCTCTAGGAAAGTCTCAAATACCCACTGAAATGTCTCTATTGTTTTATCATGCAGGAATGCGTAGCCAAACATACAGCTCTCTACGCGTGTCCTGTGATTCCAACAAATGGAGCAAATGGCAAGTTGTACCGGTTTGTCATGAAGATGGTGTCGAAGCTCACACAATCATAGAACTCCTGATAGTACTTGATGGAGCAAGCATCTGCCCAGAACAGGTTGGTAATCCTTTTGTCATCATCAAACTGGAACTTGTAGAAGAAAGTCCCATCCTCTTTTTGCCTCCTTCTGAAATAGTCCATAACCTAGGCCATATCTGATTTCTTCAACTCTGAGTTGATCTTAGTCCTGTAATTACCAATGTCCTTCTTCTTCATCGGTAGTGCTGCAACACCTCCTCTTAGGTATGAGAGGATATTGACCATCTGTCTGATGGGGATGTTGTTTGCATTGAGTGTCCTTATTAGCTTCTTCTCCATATCAGTCATGTACCTACGACCTGAGAAGAGCATATCTCTGTCACCTGGCCTCAATTCGTGGTTGTGGTCAAGATCAAGATTTACAACCACCCACTTTCCTCCTTGATATTCTTCTTTGACCAACATGATACAAGGACAGTTTGTTTTCTTCTGCACACTAGTATTTCTTTTTTCTACAGGCTTCTTTCCAAGTTACTTCTCTACATCAGCCTCTTCTTGCTCAATGGATTTAGGATGCTTTGGTTTTCTTGCTCTTGTGCACTTCATTTCACACTTGATATACTCATTGTTTCTCTTCTTGCTGGTTGTCCTTAGGCTGTGTTTGATTGCAACCTTGAAACCAGCAAGGTATGCATACAAGTTGAAGAAATACTGAGCATCATCCTTGCTTTCAAATTTCTAATGCAGCTGTGGCATGTACATGCCGTCAACGGGTGCATTGTTTCCTTCTGATGCAGCAACCTGCTCTATCATGATGAATTTATCTATTTCTTGCTCTGTTAGCATTTCATTGCCATCATAATTTCCAGTTTCATTGGCATCACCATCGCCATTTGCATTTTGATCCGTAACACCCGATGCAACCTCTCTGCTTGTTCATGCTTCTCCATTGAATGTGCTCAAGCCATGTTATGATGTTGTGGTCTGTTCCTGTAACTAGATTACTAGTTTGTGTGAGCAATGGTTTTTGCTATTAAAGTATGACATGATTACACAACTGCGAATGGTTATTTTAAATTGTTGTATTACCTGATCATTACTGATGTTGTTGAACAAATTTTGTTGCCAGTGTGTGTATTCTTCGTCGGATATCTCATCCGGACTCATTCTTGGCAGTTGTCTATTGTTTTCTTCACCATAATCATGTGATGTGTAAAGGTAAGTTCATTATTTTCTTTCAAGACAGTAACACAGTATATTTTTTTGAAATATGTTAAAAATTAATATATCATAAAATTATTGAGCTGTCTCTGTACCTGGTACTCTAGTGTTGAGTCTATGAAATCATTCTGTGTTTCAAATGTTTCATCAAGAGCGTTTGTGTCATTTGAAAGTAACATTTGTGTCAAGGGTCCTGTTATGTCTTGTTGTACCTGCACTGTCTGTAATCATATTTTTGAATTAAACTTCTATTAAGCTCTAATCATAGTTATTTGCTTTTGTAGTTTGCAAGAGTTGAGGATGTAAATGGGTACCTGTTCTAGAATTCTCTATGTCGCATCATTATCTTCTTGTGAGCTGATGATTTGTTTATAAATCAGGTTAGTGTATCCTCCCTGCAATGAATTTTAAAATAGCTTAGAACTCTTATCATTTTATTCAATGCATATAGGCTTCACAAGGATAAAGATTGAAATGAGAATTCATGTTTCAATTTGCTTACCATCTTGAATGGTATTTGTGGCTGGATGAATGGCATCATAGGGTTACTAAGTGATGTAGGACAACTGCTGTTGCTACTGCCTGCATTTGCTTGACTTAAACCCATCTATGTCTGATTGAATGCCATCATAGGGTTATCTACTGATGTAGGATAACTGTTGTTGCTACTGCCTGTATTTGTTGACTTAAACCCAACTGTGTCTGATTGAATGCCATCATAGGGTTACCAACTGATGTAGGATAACTATTGTTGTTACTGCCTACATTTGCTTGAATTAAACCCATCTGTGCCTAATTGAATGCCATCATAGGGTTAGAAAACTAAGTTTGATTAGTTTGCAACATGTTTAGCATGTCTTGTTGCCACTTTTGCATCCCTTCTACTGTGCTGAAATCATAATATGGTGCTGAGTGCCCATCCATATTGATAATTAGTTCCTAAAAACATAAGAAATGCATTAGATATTAATGTTTTTGTCTTAATTGTTTTAGCAATCTATCAATCTGTAATTTGTCAATCTGTTATTTGTCAATATACACTGTTGACGATGAACTTTTTAACTTTGTGAAAATTCAACAAAAACTATTAGCGTAAATCCAGATATATAGTAGTTTCTGTTCCAAAACCTATACACTTAGTGCCATGAATATTATATATGAGCAGAAGCAAGAACTAGCAGGCAATGTATTAACCCAACAACATGCTATACTTGATTCAACTATCAAATACACAATTGCAATTGATGATAATATGAATTACATTTACTTGACACTGCAATTCTAGTTCTCAGGATATGCAATTTGATTTGTGGGCAATATGTACTTGTGCTTTTGTTTACACAGCACTATTTCTTTAGATGTTAAGCAGCAAATTTTTGGTAATTGTGCAACATATTCATTCTCCAACAGTTAGTAACCACATATAGCTATAGCAGATTGTGTTAAAAACGAATCTAATCGAGTTTGTATTTTGAACACATTGTTTGAGATGAAGAAATAAAGAATTCAGAGATCTAGACATCAAGGATTGAATCAGATCAATTTGTTTGTCGATCTAGGAGAAAAATTGGATGCAAATGGTGTTTGCTCACCTTTGATTCTGCTGAGGTCAGTTGTTGCTCCCCTGGATCTTTTGATTTCCTGCTTTTTTCCTTGTTCCAGATCTGAAACCTATACACTTAAGTACTGTATATTAGCACAAACCTATAGGTACATTGGCTTAATCTCTCACTAACATGTTCCTACTAGGCATACTGCTCTTTTCCTAGACAAATAAAAATATTTAGACTAGTCCAATTGCATTGGGTTACAGTATAATTTGCTTCAAATTAGGAATGCAATTGTAGATCTCAGGATGTGCAAATTTTAATTGGCACTGCAATAGGCATATGTTGGTCTAATCACTTACAATAACTCTATACAGCTTGTTTCAGATCAAAAATTAAAGAACTGATGGATCTAGAATTGGTGTTTGCTGGGCATAAACAGAAGGGAACAAGGAGAAGGATTTGATAGAAATATTGTTTGCTGACCTCTGATTATCCTGAGGTTAGTTGCTCCTGCTTGTTTGTGGTGATTCCTTCGTTTCCACCTCTTGTGATCTGAGGTTTTGTCCTCTTTTCCCCATCTCTGTGTGAGGAGAGCAGAGCTTGTCCTCAGAACAGATCTGGCTGATCTATTTAGATTTTTTTTCTTTGCCAAGTTGGTGATATATAAGGCCACTGATATGGTTGCCGGGCTTTTTTGGGTTTTGTAGTAGTTGACATGGTCCTTTTATTCGCGTCAGGTTCCTGGGTTGCAACAATGATACAAGACCAAATTAGGACAGATGGGCCTTGTAGATAGATTCTGGACCTTATTTGGAAAAGAATGATATAGGACAGACGGGCCTGGGCCTTGTTTTAAAAATTAGTTAAGATTGTATAAGTAGTACAAGTACAAGTTGTATAATTACAAATTCGTACGCTACTTTCTCGAAAAATACACGGTTTTCTACTTTGTTATTTTTTGTGTGCTAGTTATAGGAATAACATACGAATTTTTTTTACCGCTAGGTTGGCAAAATTTATGTGCTATAATACTATAAAACACACAGATTTATGTCTTTCTGAGATTCGCGTGTTTTCTTGCATGATAACACGCGCGTGCTGCAAGCCAAAAAACACACACACAGGCCCTAAGGATTCGATCATTCCACGAATCCGAGTATACATTCGAGGACAGACCTAGTTGGAGCCCTGTACAAAACTAACTACACAAATGTCAAGTCGCTATCTGAACACGGTCGATCTGGTTAAGTTTTGCAGGTGTCGCACGGATAGTCAGTATCTGCACTTCAGGAATCAGACTTCAGAGTATCTTAGTTGCCTCCAGAGCAACACTTTGCATTGCATCGTTTCCCTGCCTTCTTTGTAGAATCATGGGCAGATCATCCACCTCCGTTGCTGCAGCAGCTTGTGGTTGTCCTTGCGCTCACGCGGCTGTCTCCATTGCCTTTGCCGCCACAACATCCTCGTGGCGTGCAGTCCACGCTAGTCACCGTGGTGGGAGCAGCACAACAAGCTCCGCCGGTGGCGCTGCAACATCTGGCAGCGTCGCCTTTCGCCGTCGCCCGATGATGCTCAGCGTCAGCGGACGGTGCCGGTATGTCGATCACCACAGCTGCGTACTCCTGCTCAAGCACCTCGTTTGGCTTCTGACAGCAACGGCACCCTGCTTTCCTTCTCCCTCCCTGCTGAGCGCTCTCGGCGGCGGCGCCGTTCGATGTTCCGTCGAGCTTGGACCTCATCGCCAGCGACCTCGCCGTCGCGCGGCACGCCTCGGGCTCCCCACGCCCCGTGCCCGCTGGCTCCCGCAGCAGCATCATGCTGTGCAGCACGACGAGGAGGCACGTGCCGACGTCGGCGAGCACGGCGGCCCACAGCACAGGCCGCCACGCGACGGCCAGCGCGAGGACGGCGGCCTTGGCGCCCACCGAAACAACCACGTTGGCGGCGATGGTGGCGCGGGTGCGCCGCCCGAGCGCGACGGCCGCGGGCACCCGGAGGACGTCGCTGGACATGAGCGTGGCGTGGCTCGTCTCCATGGCGGCCGCGGACCCCGACAGGCCCATGGACACGCCCACGTCCGTCGCGGCCAGCGCCGGCGCGTCGTTCATGCCGTCGCCCACCATCAGCGTCGGCCCGGCGCTCGCCTTGAGGCCGCCGACTAGCGCGACCTTGTCCGCCGGGAGGAGCTCATAGTGGAGCGGCTCCTCCAGGACGCCGCCGAGCTGCTGCTGTGCCCGTGTCGCCGCCGCCATGCTGTCCCCTGTGAGCATCACCGACTTGATGCCCATTGATCTCAGCTCCCGGATCGCTTCTGCCGCGCCGGTCCTACAGTCGTCGGAGAGCGAAAATGCCCCCACGAGGTCGCCGTCGACGATCACATACCCGATCGACGCACCTTTGTGATCATCCATTTCCGGACCTGTGCACATGTGCACAACAGAGTTGAGGTCAGAGTCGTTGTCGAAGAATGTGTGCAAGTTCAGAGTTTTCTGAAACTTGTTCAAGTCGTCGAAGAATGTGTGCAAGTTCAGAGTTTTCTGAAACTTGTTCAAGTGTGAGCCTGTTTTTCGTTTTACTGCCATATACCTGTGTAACATGAAGACCTTGCCAAGATCCTTCTGTTTCCAATGAAGATCTGTCTTCCGCTTATCGCTCCAGAGATGCCCTCACCAGGATAGATACGAAATTCAGTCACGTTTTCCGGATTGGGTTGGATGGATTTGGACTGAGCGTACTCAACAAGTGCCGTCGCCATTGGGTGGCTTGATTTGCTCTCGATGCTTGACACCCTGCAAGAAAAAAATGGTCATCCCATCAAGTTCAGTTTAACAGAACTGACCCATGAACAAATCTTGGAATCGACAAAATGTCACATTCACTAGAAATTGCAGTATTACAAGGATTGTCTCTGTTCTTTCAGTAGAAACTCTCTAGTTCTAAGAATTCAGGTTATGATTTGTCAGAGACTAAAAAGAATGCTGAAGGGATAAGCTATCAGTCAGTCATACCAGTAAAGAAGCTGGCTCATTTCCACCTTGTCCCCAACCACATGGAACCCATCGATGCTGAACTCCCCCTTGGTGATGGTCCCCGTCTTGTCGAACGCGGCCACCCTGATCTCGCCCAACGTCTCAAGAACGTCGCCGCCCTTGATGAGCACCCCCATCCTCGCGGCCCGCAGGAGCGCGCAGAACGTGGCGACCGGCGTCGACAGCACCAGCGCGCACGGGCACGCGCTCACCAGCAGCACCAAGGCCAGCTGACACCACCGTTTCATGTCCTGCGCTCCCAGCAGCAGCGGGACGAGCGCCACACTTGCTGCAAGAACAACCACGGCTGCAGAGAAGAAACAACAATTCATACCATGGTGTCAATGCAATTGCATAGTACAGTTTATCGCCATCAGAATCAGACTACGAAGGTGAATATACCTGGGGTGTAGTACTTTGCGCATGAATCGACCAGCCGCTGCGTCTTGGACCGGCTGCACTGCGCCGCCTCCACAAGCCTCTGCATCCTGGCCACCGTCGAGTCGTCGGCCACCGCCGTCGTCCTCACGGCGATGTAACCGTCGAGGTTCATGGTGCCGGCCCAGACCTCGGACGCCGGCAGTTTGGGCACGGGGAAGGACTCGCCGGTGAGGCTGCTCTCGTCGACCTCGCTCTGCCCATCCACCACCAAGCCGTCGACGGGCACGACCTCCCCGGCCCTGACCGCGACGACGGTGCCCACGCGGACGTCGCGCACGCCAACGACCTCCCCTGTCCCGGCGAGCACGACGCTGGGCGGCACCATGGTGAGGAGCGACGTCATCCCGGCGCTGGCCTCGGCGCACGCCAGCGTCTCCAGCCACTCCGCCGCGGTGAAGAGGAACACGATGGCCCCGGCCTCCGCGTAGTCCCCGAGCGCCGCGGCGCCCGCCACGGCGAGCAGCATGAGCGCGTTGATGTCGAGGGCGAGCGCCGCCCCGGAGGCGACCGCCCTGCGCAGCATCGGCGGCGCGCCCGCGCAGGCCGCCGCGAGGGCCAGCCAGCGCAGCGGTGGGAGGAGCGGCGCGAGCAGCAGGGACGACAGGAGGAGCGCGCCGCTGGCTACGACGTACGGGCTCGGCCAGCGCACGACGCCGCCGCTGGTGGTGCTGCCGTATGCGCGCACGGAGGCTTCCAGCCCCGCCTTGTTGAGCGCCTTCACTGGTTGATCATCCGAGGCAGGCATTTGGAGGCAGGGCAGGGCAAGGGTGAGCAGCCAAGCCAACAATAATCTATCTGCTGCACGGAGATGGATGGTGACTTCCGCCGAGGAGTCTCGGAGGAGGAGCAGAAGATGGTTATTACTTACCGATGTGGGACTGGGAGACGGCGGCGGGGTCGTGCTCGACGATGACGGTGCGGGAGGGGACGACGACGGTGACCGCCCTCACGCCGTCGATCGGGTTCAGGAGCCGCTCCACGAGCGCCACCTCCGCGGAGCAGCACACGCCCAGCACGTCCAGGTACGTCTTCTCCCACTTCTTGGCCCTCCTCCTGCCGGCGTCGGCGCCAGCATCTCCGCTTCTCGTCGCCATCGCCGGCGGCGGCAGCAGCACCTCCTCGAGAGCGGCGGCTTCTTCATCCGCCTTTGCCGGCATGTCGCCAGTCCCCATCGACGCCGGAGCTCCTGGCAAGAATCAAGGACAGCAGGAACGCGAAAGGTGAAAGGGAAATCAACAGAAGATAATAATGTGGCAGTTGGTGCGGGGAGCACGCAAAATTCTCGCGGCAAGGCACGGCAGCGACATCGACGACAACGACGGCGGCCACCGATGACCGGGTGTGGGGTGGTACTGTCTGTTGGCACTAGATTGTTGCTGCAGCGCAACGCTATGCACGGACGCATATCCCACACTTTTGACTTTTCAGTTCTGACGTGGCTTTTATGGATTGCCAAACACATAGCATAGCCTGACATGGCACGGGCTCATCTAGGCACAGCCCATTTAGGTACAAATAGGGTGACCGACCATGCACATTCTAGCCAAGTTCAAATTCACATAACCCCAAATCCATCACAAAATATAACTAGCCATGGATTCTGCCATGGGCACCTAGTTGATGCTCGTTATGGCAAAACGTCGTCGTTGCTTGGCCGCGCCCTGGGCAAAGAGGAATTACGAAGCTTCTAAAAGAGCGGCGAGAGCGAAGGAATCGGGCGGCGTAAAGTTGGGGGATAGTAGTAGTACAAACCTAATCCATTTTTAGAAAGTTCGACTTAGTTTGAATTTAGAATAACTATTTTTTTGGTAAACAGGTTAATAAAGGGTTGTCTCACCATTGTTCTTAGAAATTCATAGGGTATATAAGCATTTTTCTTTTAAAAAAAATTCTTGCAGCCAACAAACTCATGGCTTCTAATCCAAAGATTGATTTGTTGTTACATAAAATTTTCAGGGATAAGCTAATACCCCTCCATCTCAAATTGCAAGCTATGAGCTGTTTTGACTCTTACTATCTAGACATAATAATCGATCTAGATGTGTAGCAAATGTATAATGTACTTGAAAAGGACTTATAAGACAAATTTTTTAGAAAGGACGGCAAAAGCTTTGCCGCGATTTCTATTAGAGGAAGAAAAGAAAAAGAAGGTAAGTTCCCCGCCCAGTTCTTCGAATGAAAACTGGGCAAAGACCATACAACTAAGGAGAGCCCCATTCATCCTACACAACTCAACTCAAGCCGCCATTTGCAGCTAGTCGACGTCCACTCAACTCTTGGTCATAAAGACCCTACTAAACAACTTAAAACAGCAACTAGCGGTTGGATTGGGACATCAACCACTCCATGGAACCCTGAAAAGAGAAGGCCTACTCCTACTCCACCACTAGCACAACCCATGACACTGTAACAGAAAACGACGAACCAGGCCCTGCCACGATACATCCCGACCTAGTCCAACTCCATAATGACACCTTCAAGAAGGTTACGACGTCCAAGCGCCGCCATGGCTCGTCTGAGGAGGACAAGGTTTTCATCCGTGGAGAGTGCAGAAGGTGAGACGCCCTCAACAGGGAGGACGGCACCCGCAGGTGTCGTCGTCGCCAGGCTTTCGCCCGAAATACCCCCAGCACGGACATCAATCCAGATGACGGGTCCCCACCAGACACCAGAGCCGTCGATGCCTGACCTGCAGAAGCCTCACCGGAGGGATCGACGCGCCGGCCACGCAAGTAGCCGCAAAGCTGCGCTAGCACCCCGCCAATCAGACGACATGCAAAGTCCGGCCTCCGGCCGCCGCGCACGTCCACCAGCCGCGCCACACACCGACTCGCACGACCACGGAAGCCACTGCTGACCTGTACTGAAGGTACCGGATCTGGGGCAGGGCCCCAGACCAGCGTCCCCATTGACGCCAAGGCCTCCGTCCTCACAACGACCGCCCTGCGACGGCAGACAAGGCCAAGGGGGGAGGGACGACATAGACGAGGACTACCCCCCAACGCCAGCATGCGCCCCAACCACAACCACAGAGTGGCCACCATCAAGAAGGAGAGGGCAGGCAGGGAGGGGGGAACCCCGCCGCTGTTCCTTGCGTCCGCCGACGTGCCCCGACAGAGAAGGACGACCTCCACCAGGCTCGGAACCGCAGCAGCACCACCACGGCACCGCAAACGTGCCCCAGCTATGGCCGACCGCGCCACCACGGCGCCACTGAGGAAGAGCCGCACCACCGACGCTTAGCCGACACGGGCCAGGCAGCCGAGCAGTCGCACGTGGGTACGCAGCCGCCTTCCACCGAATCAGGTGGCTGGAGCCGCCGCCGCAGCAGCAGCCGGCCGACGAGCATCACAGTGGCCACCATCTTCGGCCTCCAACGCGCCCCTGCACAGCAGCCTCCACCATCGGCACCTAGGGTTCCACCATCTTCTCCCGTGGGCACACGCCACAGGTGGCGCTCCACGCGACCGGCCACGCCCAGGCGCCAGACGCCGAGCAGCCGCACGCCGTCAGCGTCCTCCGGCAACAGGAGCAGCCATCCGGCCAACCAGCGCTGCCCAGGCTGCCATCTTCGGCTGCCTCCCCGACCACCGGCCAAGCCAGCCGCGCGGACGCCGTTCGTCGCCAGATCCGCCCACCCAGACGCCGGATCCGGCCGCCCAGGCACCGGATCCGGCCGTCGAGGCCCGGGATTCGACTTTGTCGGAGCCACCGTCGCTGCAAGGTCATCGGGAAAACGGTGGAGAGGAGGTAGAGGAAAGGAGCTCCCACGCCACTCCAAAACCGCCACCACCAGAGGAGCCCCGCCGCCACCTTCCTGGCAGGTCGCACGGCCTTGCCGGCGGCCGCTCCGGCGGCGGCGTGGCAGGAGAGGGCGAATTTGGGTGGTGGCGGCGGCCGGGCTGTGTTTCCGCCCGAGCCGCCCGCAGTGGGGGTGACGCGGGGGTCTGTAAGTGAGACAAATTAAATGACAAGAGTTTAGACATTCACGTAACGCAGGTACTCCAGCTGGACCTGGTACCACTGCACGGATCCAACCTCTCCGTCGACCTCGAGCACGCACACGGACCGAACGAGGTACTTGACGGCCTCGTCAACCGTGTGTCGAACTTGGCGAGGTCCGGGGGCGGGCAGGGCGGCCTCCCCAGGCCAGTTCTCCAGCGTTGGCGTGTTGCTGCCCGCGGCCGGCCATTAGAGCGGAGATGCCAGCACCGGAGCTGTGCTGAGGAGGAGGCACCAGCGCTGCTGCCGTGTCAGAGCGCAGTGGAGGAGGTGCTGCTGCAGGCCGTTGGAGTTGGAGTGCGTGGAGGAGCCGAGGAGCTGTTGCCGGCGAAGCGGATGGGAACGGGGGAGGGGGAGATGTTGGCGCCTCCTCCAGCACAGGATGTAGAGGACGGAGGAGGAGGATATGCCGCGACGCTCCGGCGCCCGTCGGAGCGGAGGACGAAGAGGCACCCGCGCACCGCACACGCACGCGTCAATTTGGACATATCGGGGAAATGGACAAGCAGAGCGATCGCCGATGGGTATCGGTGATATTGGGCTGGACTGTCATTCACTGCTACTGGGCTTCTTTGTAGCAGTTCGCTCTTGTCTTGTCTGTTTCTTCCGTTAACCTGAGGCACGGGACGGAAACACCCAACAAGGGGCACAGCTAATTCGCGAACGTTGGCTAGGAAGTCCAACTAGCGAACGTTTTCAGTTAGCCCCGCGACTTTCATTTTTGGTAAAAAAAAAAAAAGTTTTCCGTAACTTTTTTTTGAAAGTTTTCTATTTTTAGTAAAAAAAAAGTTAAAAAAAGCACAAAAAGCTAGACGTATAACTCCCGTCTATAACTTATACGTATAATTTATAAATATAACTTATATACGTAACTTACATAATCTTTAACGTTACAAAGTTATACACATAACTTATATATATAACTTATTACATAAAACACGTAACCTACGGTGTTAAAATGACATATAACTTATGCCCATAACTTTCATGTAACTTAGGTACTAGAATATAAAAAAAGTTATACGTACAACAACTGCGGTAAAAAAGTGAAAAAAAATTTCTTGTATGTTGTTGTATTTAAAAAAGAAGAAGAAGAATTAGTTAAAATAAATTAAAATAAGAAGAATAAAAATATTAAAAAAAGAATAATAAAAATCACATAATAGAAAAACGAAATAAAAATGAAAAGAACTCTTGTGGTACGTGAACAGTGAAGAAGTATATATGGCCAACGCAAAAAAGGAAAGGGAGCGGGACGAAAAAGGAAAGAAAAGCATAGTCGGATTCGTTCGCTCAAGCGAACGTCCGTGAGAATGGATTTGCGCCCAACAAGGCGACAAAACAAAGTTTGGTTAGATGTAACTGGAGACCGATTTCGGTTTCGGACTTCGGTTCATGTCTCGGAAATTTTTGGTTCGGTCTTTGATGCTCATCCACGAGCTGGACTTGCCCCATCACAATCTCTATCTTATTATCTTATCCTGTATATAATATATTTTTTTTATCAAAATATAATCTTGTATATAATAATATATGTACCTAAAAAGATTGTAACATTATCATCTATTCGGCAGTACCAAATCTGACTCTTGCTTAAGTGTAAGATTTTCTTCTTATTGTATCACCTTTCACAAAAATATTTAATAAACAGGTGAGTTATGTGAGGTCAAGTGAGAAATTAAATATGAATAAAAAATGGTTAAGGCGATTTAGAATTTACGGTTATTCACCGCAACTGCTTGCTGGAAATCTGGAACGGTGGACGTGTCTTTTACCTCACTCCTCGCGAGTCGATTCCGAGAGAAGAGAATCCTACTCCCTCACTCCTCGCCCGCCAGCCTAGCCAAATCCAATCTCGCTACGCTACGCGAAGCTCGCCTCGCCCGCCACCACCCGTGCCCGTCGGGGATGGCGGCGGCAGCGCCGCTGCTGCCGGCGCAGGCGGGGGAACGTGGTGGTGTCCATCGTCGGCACCGGCGTGCTCGGCCTCCCCTACGCATTCGCCGCCGCCGGCTGGGTCGCGGGATCCCTCGGCGTCGCCGCCGCCGGCTCCGCCACGCTCTACTGCATGTTGCTACTCATCAGTACGCTCGCTCGCCCATCTCTGTCCCTCCTCCCTCCTGAGTCCTGATCCTCACACACTGCCTGCCTGCCTGCTGCTCCCGTGTAGTGTAGGCGAGTACAGAGCAGAGCACATCAGTTGCTCTCTCTCTCTGTCTCCCCCACCGTTCGTTCTCGTTCTGCTGTGTTGTGCTGTTTCGCCGGGCCTTCGCCAACTTTGTGCTCCAGCCTGCAGTGTTTGCTGTGTTGGTCCCCTTCCAGATCCCAGTGGCTCCTAATAATAAAAAAAAAATCTTCCAGATTTGTAAAGGCCGAGACGACACTGACGAGGCTGTCGAAGTAGTACTTGTGTATACCGTCCGACACCTCTAGTTAACCAATCTTTCTTAACTTTGGTTAATAACTATACAAAAACGTGTTGACTATTATGTGTAAGAAGCATCATTTACAGATTAGCGATTGGTGCTTTCCCCGAAGCCGGATGACCTTCTTTTTGGGAGAGGGAGTAAGAAATTTCTCACCACTTCTCTTGCATCGTATACAGATTAGCGATTGGTGCTTTCCCATGTCCAATTTGCAAGAGACGAAGTGCAAGGACAAAGTGTTGCTTTTTGTGATTCCACCGTGCTGCCAATTGAAACACGGCTCTCCTAGAAATGCGTAGTGTACTAAGATTTCACCAAAAGATTAGTCAATGAACCAAACTTGGCACCAGCTCTTGGCTCCATTTCAAATTCAAAATTCACTGTTTCCTTTTGACTAAATGGAAAATTCTTTTCAAGATAGCTGAATTTTTTGACCAAAACAAATCCATTGGTTTCTTAAATTGTCTGTTTCTGAGATTGTGCAAAATTTTGATTGGATTTAGTCTAAGAAATTTGTTGATGCTGCTTCACATTTGATGACAATATTATGATTGTAACTTATATAAATCAAATAAGATTTGGAACTGCCATGCCATGTATTTCTCAATTATGAACAGAATAACTTTAATTGCTTTCTGTTTAGTTTACTCGGTGTCATTTTGATTTTGAAGGTGGACTGCAGGGATAAACTCGAAGAGGAGGAAACTGATGAGTGCTCTGATGGTCACTATACATATGGTGATTTGGGTGGCAGGTGCTTCGGCACTATTGGTCGATGCTTGACAGAAATCCTCGTCCTTGTTTCGCAGGCTGGTGGTTCTGTAGCATACCTAATATTCATTGGCCAAAATCTCCATTCCACATTCAGCCAGTTGATGTCACCAGTTGGCTTCATCTTTGCCATCCTCCTGCCTCTGCAGATAGCGCTCTCCTTCATCCGTTCCCTGTCTTCCCTTTCTCCATTCAGTATCTTTGCAGATGTGTGCAATGTCGTTGCCATGGCAATTGTTATCAAAGAGGATCTTCAGCTCTTTGACCATCCCTTTTCAAATAGAAGCGCTTTTAATGGACTTTGGGCAGTACCATTCTCCTTTGGTGTTGCAGTCTTCTGTTTCGAAGGATTCAGCATGACCCTTGCACTCGAAGCATCAATGGCAGAGCGGAGAAAGTTCCGCTGGGTACTTTCTCAAGCAGTTGCCGCCATTGTAACCGTGTATGTCTGTTTTGGAGTATGTGGGTACTTGGCCTATGGCGAGGCCACCAAAGACATCATAACACTTAATCTTCCAAACAATTGGTTGTCCGCTGCAGTTAAGGTCAGTACAGTTCCCTTGCCATTGCTTACTGAAACATGATGTGGATTCTCTGAGAAAGCATTTGTGCATCAATCACTTTCCACCTTTTTTTTTCCTTTTGTGATTGGAAAATGCAACCTAAAAATAATTTGATATTTCGAGATGCAAGATCTAGCTTTGCTAGTTACCAATTATGCACTTGATATATCCTTTTTTTTATTAAAAAAGAAGTGAGTTATTTCATCATCATACTGGACACAACAATGCTCAGAAGTACTTTGGACTGTCTGAAATCCCATGACACGTTATTGGCTTGTGTGTTGGAGTAGCAATCATATTTGCAGCCATAATGCAGCCCATCCATGAGCTTAATTTAATTTCATAGGGAACTACATGCAGAGATCTGTAGTATTTTGGACTGTATGAAATCTCCCGACAAATTATTGGCTTGTGTGTTGGAGTAGCAACCATATTCGCAGTCATAGTGCAGCCCATCCATGAGATTATTATTTTTTTCAAATGGGAATTAGATAACAATAGATAGATAGTTGAATCATGATATTTTCTTAACAATTTGAAGTCAATTGACAGGTTGGCCTATGCATTGCACTGGCATTCACTTTCCCAGTCATGATGCACCCAATCCATGAGATTGTTGAGGCAAGGTTCAGATCCAGTGGTTGCTTTCAGAAGCTTCGCCGAAACGTTGGTAGCGCCGAGTGGATAGGCTTGTACTCAAGCCGCATCCTCGTGCTGGCGGCCCTGACAGTGGTGGCGTCCTACATCCCTGCCTTTGGGTCCTTCATCTCATTTGTCAGGAGCACCATGTGTGCGCTTCTCTCCTTCGTGCTGCCTGCTCTCTTCCATCTCAGCATTGTAGGTTCGTCAATACCCTTGTGGAGGCGGCTGCTGGATTACGCCATCCTTCTCTTTGGTCTGGCTTTTGCTGGATATGGTCTTGTCACTGCTATTTCCCCGCATTGAACAATGGCCCAATCAGTCAAAAAGTGCAGATCAGGAATCAAGATAACTTGGGATGGCAGGAATCAAAATGCACATGGCTGGAGTACCATAGCAGATAGCACGGCTTGGACTAGTGCGTGACTGAACCGATCCGCTTCAACCCCATATAGCAGTCAACTATGGATTATGGAAGCCATCATTGGTGATTTTAGAAATGAAGTTAACGCTGTGTATGCAAGTTATACAAATCTACATATGTTACATTCAAATTAAGAGTCATACTAATCTTGTATGAATATTACAACTCAACATATGCCACATTCAGGAAAAAAAACAAATAAATGTTTACGCTGACTACATGTTGGGATCCATCATGTATGATGTATATTAAATTTGAATAAAAAGGCACCACCAACTATTCACGTTTATATCACGTAGGGGTCGATGTATGTGTATGTTTGTTGGATCTAATTACACAATATTTTGCCTATTCCTAAAACTAAAAAAATCTGGTAATGCATTTATCATATTCTTTTAAACCAAAGGCTTCACTGTGCTTATTTTGCAAGCATATAAAGGATTTACCTATTTGTCAATCGGCTGTGAGCCTCTCATTGGTACACGTGAGCAAGGACAACAGTCGGCACTCCAAAGATTACAGGGACTCTTAACCATTGAACAAAAACACTATCAGAACTTCTTTTAAACTCTGAAACAAATCAGGGCTGTTTCTTGAAGTTGGCTTTGCACTTCATGACACTTGGTTGAAGGCCTTTGAACTCAAGTCGTTTCTCTGTGTCCAAATGCTCCAGCATAGTAGAACAAAAACCTCCATAAAGAAGACTGTTGAAAGCTGCCCTGAAATCTTCCACTGCCTGAAAACTTGAATGTGTATCCGAGGAGTGGAGGGTTAGAAGATCGTCCCAGGCTCCCAGCAACGAGCAGCAAATGGGCAGTGAAAGAACTAGTGTTCTATAGTCTGCTCAACGTTTTTCTTTTTTGCGAGGATAGAGTCTGCTCAACTTGATTACTGCAAAGCACACAGTTACATCCCTCTAAAACCAAATCCTAATTAATAGCTACACCTGTTGCAACTGAACATAGGCATCAATAGTAAGTGGCACATGGGAAGTGGTATGAAGCCTCATTTTGATTGGTAATGGTGGAAATCGAGAAATCAGAACCTTACTTTGAGATCCATTGCTAGAGTAAACCCTAGAAAATAGAACTCTCAAAGTATGAAGTACTTTTAATGAAAATTAGGAGCCTTAATTTTCAGAGGTGGTGGACTTAGGAGTGTGTGCTGCTTGTATTTTTTTCAAAGTGCGCTTGACCATCCAGCGCAAGAGGTGCTCATAGTCTTGAAAAAGAAATGGAGACTGAAACAGATGGTCCTTTGAGATACCGCAGCAACAGAAGGGGAGGCCCTATCGAGTCTACAGTGTGTCTTCGACTTCTGCTTCTGGACGCCATCAGCTACATGCCGCCGCCTTGCTCTCCTGCCGTGTCCCGTTGCCTGATACTTTGGCCTTCTTCTCCGCAACGAGTTTCATTGCTATCTTCATCATGATGTCAACACCAGCAGCGACCGCTTGTTTGTCGATCACGGGATAGATTCCTGCCCAGAACTTCATTAGTGCACAGGCGTAGCATATTATCTCTATGGGGTTCTTAATGATCTTTCTTTCAAAACATGCTCTATTTATTAGTTTCCAGATGGCCCAACAAATTGCAGAAACCCCTAAGACATGAAAATTTTTCCCCTTAGGGAACCACTTGTCTAACCAATCCCAGCAGCCTTCCATATTGGTAGGGATATCATAAGCCCCTAGGCATTTTGCTATCCAGCCCCATATTACCTTTGCAACTGGACATTGAAAGATAAGTGATCATTGTTTTCATTATAGTCACAGAAGTAGCAGGCAGGGTCCCCTGTCCAATTTTTTTTAACAGATTGTCTTTTGTGAGCACTACTTTGTTAGATAACAACCACATGAAATACTTGATTTTGGGAGGGATCTTCCCTTTCCATATATGTTTAAGGTATATGCCTCTATCACTACTAGTTAAGTGGTTGTACATGGACTTTATAGTGAATCTATGTTTGCCATCCCATTTCCACACAATCTTGTCAGGTGAGTTGTGAAACATCCTCAATTTTTTCTCGAAGGGAAAATACACAGAATGAAGGATATAATGATAGCCCAGGAGATTCAAGCATCAACTTATCCAGTTGATTACAAAATCATACATCGATTAAAAATACAATAGAGAAGTTTATATAATTTATTACATCGCCACATGACGGAATCATCAGAGTATCTAGCATCCAGAACAGCTGCGGAAGTAGAGGGATATTGCGGTAGCTTCGTCTTTCACCATCTTGAGCGTAGGCACGAGACCATCTAATCCTTTCGTCCTTCAGGGGCGTCGGCAAGCCATCATCCATACCTGGATCCAAATTTTCAGTACGCTTTGTACTGGCCACATCTCCCACCATATGTTTTGCTTTTGCTATGTAGTATTTGGTGGGATGCAAAGGATATAATCAAAGAGGCTTAATATATGGCAGTAGTTTCCTATGCAAGCAGTGACCAATATTATATAATATAATTCATCAAGTTTTAACCCATCTCATCCACACATCTTTCCCATCCCAACACCATCACACACATCTCACACTCTCGCACTCAGTCGACAGGTCCAACTCCCTCTCGGAGCCTGTCACAACGGCTCACAGCCGGAAGGGTTACACCAGGGGAGAATAGAAGGACTCATCTCACTACTCCCGAGAAGCGTGGGTCTTAGGAAAAAGCCATACCAGTGGCTCGCGGACTATATATATTCATAAAACTTTGCAGAGCGTGTACTCCCGTAACCACAAGATCACCATCGTCGGCGGTGCGCACCGCCTAGGCTGATTCTGGCTGCTTTCTAACCGATGTGATGCCACCCTACCACTCAATACGGGGACACCCCGAAATACCACCGGAACACCGATAGGTACATCGGCACACTGAGACTGTGAGGCGTAGTTACCTGGGCCACCAAGGTAACTCTACGGCTTTAAGGAGGGTGTGGGACCCCATGCTCGTACCTTCCGACACTATCTGCTAACAACCTAGTAGTAGTGGCACCATCCTAGCTAGTCAGACATCCGTCTCCCGCCCATACAAGAGCGAGTGGTGAGCATGTAGGTCCCAAGGTTCCGGTTCTCAAGGGATATCAGGTCCTAGGGGGATCAGACAGGATTATCTTCTTTTAGGGACTACAGCAGTCCGTGCTACAGCAGCACCTCCTACCCGGGGCCTCGCTCTATGAAGGCTCTCACCCCCGGGATCACCATATACCTCTCAATGTATCCGCCACAGATACCTCACATAGGGATGCCCAGAACACACCCATCGGCATGACTCGCCCTCATGGCTCGTCGTAGAATCCTGCCCGATCGAAACCCTCACCACACACCCAAGACACACGCAACACTCTCCCCGAGTAAAGTGGCACCACGTGCCTTAACCACATACCATACCATACTCTCCACCACGCATCACATCGCAGATATAAGCGTAGTAGAAGTATAGTATCATAAATAAATAAGCATGCGTCTAGCCTATCAGCGGGTGTGCAGGGGTAAGGTTGCGACAAGGTAAAGGCTTATCAAGCAAATACTGCCATGCAACCTATCATCAGGTGATATTCGTAAATAAGCACTAGCAAACTTAGATAATATGCCATGCGTAATAGGATTCTACGAGGTTGGGTGGGGTGTGGCACCTGAATAGCTGTCACTCGAGTCCTCCGTCAAGTCCTTGGTGCTCTCCTAGTCCTCCTCCTCGATTAACTCCTTCGCGGAAACTGAAATCGAGACATAGCGGTCGCCGGAGCGACCCCTATAGATCAATCACGAAGAAGAAAATGAAATCCAATCACTCCAAATGCAATCATAAATAGGCCTATGACATAGAGCTCATTTTTATGAAAATTTAGATACTTGGTTCATAATTTTTGAAGGTCGTATGAAGAAGTTATGAATTTTAGAAGATTAAATCATTTTCCAAAAAAGAAAAAGGGGCAGTTAATTCCTGGGCTGACACGTGGCTGCGCCGGATAGGTGCCACGTGGCACTGTGGGTCAGCAGCTGAACGCAGAGGATGATGTCATGCTGACGTCATGCTGACGTCAGCACTGACGCGCGGGTCTGGCGGTGGGACGGTAATGCTGACGTCACACTGACGTCATGGTGACGTCAGCGTGGGTCCGGATGGTGCAGTCGTCGACATGTAGGACCCACGGTCAATGGTCACTGACAGGTGGGCCCAGGTCAACGGTCAACGCCGACCGGGCCTCGATCGGGCCTCGGCCGGCCTGGGCAGGGCCGGATCTAGGCCGGGTTGGGCCGGCCTGGCCCGGACACGTGTCGGCACGTGGGACGGGCCACGTGGCCTGCTGGGCTTGAACCGGGCCAGGTCTATGGCTGGTGCTTTTGTGGACTCAGTGTATGGTGGACCGAGGACATCGTGTCCATGTGGCCGGCTGCGGTTGGCCCAGCGTGGAGTCCAGGTGGTGGACTCGGTGCGCCGGGCAGGGGAAAATTTCCCTTCTCCTCTGCCTTGCACGCGCGGCGGTCGGTGCGGCATGTCGCCGGCGACGTGCAGGCGGGCAGCGGCTGCGAGCGGCCAGGGCAAGGCGGTGCAGTGGCTAGACGAGCGCGGTGGCCAGGCGGGTACGGTCGCTGGGCGCAGGTAGGCTGGGGGTGCCTCGGCTTGCCGACGCTCGTGTTTCGGCGCTGACCGGCGGCAAGGCCGCGACTGTGGGGCGCAGCAGCGACCAAGGGGCCGCTTTAGCGCTTGCTACGGCACTGCGGGGCCACTTTAGCGCTTGCTACGGCACTGCGAGGCCAAGGTGGAAGGGTGGATGGAGTTCAAGCGAGCTCAAGGGGCTCGGCCTGGTCGGCGCGCGCACGGCGGCGGACGGTGGAGGCGCGAGGCGGCGGTGGCTCGGCTGCAGGACGCGGCAGCGGCTTGGAGGTAGCTTGGACTCGCGCAAAGGGCTCGCAGGGTCATGGCGAAGGTGATAGACCACGTTAATTTGGCCATGGGGCTCCTGGCATGGTGGACGGCGGTGGCGACCCGACGGCGGCGACAGCGGCTCTCTAGTCAAATTTGCCGGCGTAACATGTCATTGGCCTCCATCTTCTCCTTCAACCTACCGAGCGGAGCAGCTAGGAGCTCCAAGTGGCTACAGGTGCGGCTACGAGGGTACGGCGGGGCTCGCGCGACTGCGGAGGTCACAGCGGCGCATCGGCGGCCGAAGCCATGGCAACCGAGGTCCGCAAAGTGGCATGGCCTCACTGTGGTTGAGCCATGCTCCCAAGGTGTTGCCAAATAAGCGTTCTAGACCGAGGCAGAGGTGAAGGTGAAGCTAATGGTAGGAAAGGGAGAGATAAGAGTGGGAACGGCGACGGTGGACTGGCGGCGGCCATGGACGTGAGTGGGGGTGAGCTCACCTGCGCGATGTATCGATGACGGCTCGGGGTCGAAGAAGGTGCGCTCGGCGAAGGGGAAGCAGCGCCGGTGCAGCGGATGCAGGCGGCACATCGGGGTTGAGTAGGTCCGCCGGCTCCTTGCGTGTGTGCGAACGGCGGTGATGTTTCGCTCCGACTCCGGCTCCTCTTCTTCCCCTCTCCTCTCGCACACTCTCTCTTAGCTGGGCAGCGAGGCGACCGACGAAGGCGGTTGAGGGCTCGAGAAACCCTAACGACCGGGATGCTCCTCTTTTATAGCGCGGCGGTCGGCGGCGGACGGTGGGGATCGGAGATCCCCATCGAGCGGCTGAGAACGGCCGTGCGTTAAGGTTAGGGCTTTGGGGGAAGGTAGGCCAGGCGGCTAGATGGACGGCGCGGAGCGTGGTGGTGAGTCACGAGCGAGCGGCGGACGGCATCCACGGCCATGGCCATTTCTGGCTCGACGGACGCGACGCGCGGTCGACAGAAAAGGGAAAAGGAGGCAGCTGACAGCGGGGGTCCAGGCGTCAGCGACACATCGGCAGTGTGCGGGCGCGCGCGGGCAGCAGCAGCCTTGCTGGGCTGCCTTGATGGGCCAGCGGCGCGAACGCGCGGGCGAGCGGGCAGCGCGCGGCCTTGCTGGGCCGTTGGCCGGGCGGGCCGCAGCGCTGGCGAGCGGGCAAGCGGCGCGCGCGGGCGGCAGGGCTTGCTGGGCCGGCGTTGCACGGGGAGAGGCAGGCCGGCCATCTGGTGGTTTGGGCCGTGGAGTAGGCGAGGCCGGCAGGGTGAGCTGGGCTGGTTTGCCATTAGGGCCGTTTGCTCCTTTCCTTTTTCCCTTCTTTTTCTATTTCTTTTTCTATTTCTATTTTCCAAACACTAATCAACTATGCCATTAATCCCTATTAATTGTGTTAGTGACCATGGTGCACACACCATGGTAGGTCCCCTAGGGTCTCATGGTCGAGGTGGATCCATTTCTGGGGTTAGCCGACATATATTTATACATGCGATAATAGGTTATTTGATTTTATCGGTCATCACATAAAATCGAATAAAATGCAAATCAAGCTCTGGTAATTTAAATGCAATGCTCATGCTAACATTAGGTGCTACATGTGCAACTACTAGCGAGTTTCCTACATGACATCAACCAAACATCGGTATACTTTAGAAAATTTTTTGAAAGTTCATAATTTCGGGCTTGGATTTTCAGGGATGTTACAGTCCTACCCCCTTATGAGAATCTCGTCCTCGAGATTCAAAAGTGTAACTTGCTCTTCTGATCGATAGGGGTAAGACTTTCTTCCGTACTGACTTCTTTTCCAAAGTTGCCTCTCTTTCTGCGTGGTCGCTTCACTGAACCTTACACATTGTTAAACTGATGCTTCTGCCTCTCTTAGATCCCTTATTAGGAGGCGGATGGGGTGTTCCTGGTATTCCATTGTGTTTTGAACATCAAGTGCCACTGGGGAATGTCGGTTGCTTTGGCAGCCTCAGATGCTTGCGATGCTGTGGCAATGGAGACTTTGGTGTACATCTGCGAGTTGTCCAGGCAACTCCATTCCATAGGCGGGCTTGCGTACTGATCCCATACGGCTTCTCTTATTCTGGAGTTAGCTCCCTCATTTCCTGGAAACTGAGGGTTTCATTGAGTGGGGAGACTTTAAGGCAGGCATAGCTCCTGACTTTAACTCAAGGTCTTTCCATCCATTGTCAGGACAACTCTTCTGACGATTTCTTTGAGTGTCCTAGATCCTTTCGCATTTGGGTGATTCTTTCTTTAGCCTCATTGATGGTGGCAGGTCCAAAGGTATTGATCTTTTTCCTTCTTCTATCCTCACACTAGGGGTGGGGTCTGCACCACCTTCCTATCATGGCCTTAAACGACGATGCCTGAAGACTGGCTCGACATTTTCGCTGAAGGGGAACCTAGCATGGGCCAACTCTTATCCGGTTTGTCCATATCAAAGATCACATGCCCGAAGCATGTCTTTAAGGGTCCAATTTACCCTCTCTATATGACCAATGATCTGAAAGTGATAAGTGATACGGTCGTCTGGGTGAGTCCCTATAGTATCATCCAGGGTTTTTCCAAAACTTAGACGCACACTAAGGTCCATGATCTGGTATTATGCTTCCAGGGACCCCATGAAGCTTGAGACATTCCTATTACACAGATATGCTAGCGGTCCATCTCCGGTGTCACTCTTGACTGCTAAGGAGTGAGCTACTCTAGGTCAGGCGATCGATTATCGCTCGTGTAGCACGTCCTTTGGCGTTCGAGGCTATCCTACGATGAAGTCCATAGGCATTCTATCATGATTCCATTCAGACACCTTAGGTGGCTTTGGCAGCCTTGCAGGTCTCTCGTGCTCAGCTTTATGCGTCTGCATTTGCCACTCCCAGTAGCATGTCCTGCGTTAATTGGCTTCATATTCTTCCAATAGGATTTCTTTTTTTTCAAATCACATATTTCTCGGTGCTCTCAGGGTAAGCGAGAATTAATCTCATGCCCTTATGATACGATCTTATTGCGCGTGGCGAAGTCGAAAAGACTCCTAGATGCAACTCTTGTTCCTAAAAATGCTTTATTCATCCTTACTGGCTTCTTGGGCACTTGCTCTGTGTCAGGAGCTCGTGTACTTCCCTATTCTCTGGGCAATGCCACTGGGCTTCACGAATCCCATCCATGGGGGTGCAGTGTACATGAAGCTCATTCAGCAGACCATGGGGTATCACGCCAATGTCCTCTCATCACTCCTGGGCAAAGTTGTGATGATCAAGGCATGACAATGGCTCTTGCGGCTAGGTGCATCAGCTACTTCTTTAGCCTGCTCTGGGTGGTCAGGGATCTCCACGTCATAGCCCTTACTCAAATCTGGTCAATGATGCTGCCTCATGTTCAGATCTTCCTGGTGAAAAAGTTCTTCAGTCTCTTGAGATCGGTGTAGATCTCACGCTTGTTCCCAATCAGGTAGTGCCTCCAAATCTTCAATGCATGGACACAGCTGCAATCTCGAGATCATGGGTAGGATAACATTGTTCGTGCTCCTTAAGCTGCTGGGAAGCATAGACAATGACTTTCCTATTTTGCCTTAGAACCCATTCAAGCCTGTGGCGAGATGCATCGCAATAGACCACAAGGTCCTGGGGTCATCGAGCGAGGCAAGAATAGGCGTCATGGTGAGCTTCTCCTTTAGGGTCTGGAAACTTTGTTTGCACTGGGGTGTCCATTCAAACCCCTTGGTCTACTTTGGAAGGTTGATTCTAGGGCGAGCTGTCTAGGGGAGCTCTCAGGGAGTTTGTGGTACTCAAATGGCCAACTCCAAGAAACCTCACGCATCGGTCGCATTCTGCGGTCGTTCCCACTTCTCCATTGTCTTTGTGTTGGACAGGTCAACAACTTATTCTGGTAGCGTTGAGCACATGGTCTAGGTAAAATGACCTATTCAAGCCAGACTTATACTTGCAAACTTGGCATATAGCTGATGCTTCTGTATCTTCCCTAATGATTTCCTTAGACGCTGCTTACATGGGGTGACATGAGTCTTCCTCTGGTGTGTCCCCTTCGTTCCTTCATCTAAAGGTAGCCTGATCTAAGGTCAAATTTGGCGAAGTACTTAGCATTGTACAGCCAATCTAGCAGGTCGTCTACCCTTCACAGGGTACTTGTTCCTGGTTGCATGCCATCTTGTTCCCCTGTTTCCCCTTTTGCATAGAGGGTTGCATTTATCCAACTAGGCTTGCATTGATTCATGTGTTTGCTTGCAACGATCCCTTTCGAACAATAAAGCATTTCTCATGCACTCTAGGGTAGCGAGGTGAGCTTAGCTACTAGGGTATCCCAAGTTGAGATTCCTTATAATCTACCTCTCTAAGTGGGAGGGAAGACATTCAAAAGGGCTAGAATTGAGGGAAACCCCATACAGTATGCGCAGGTTTAAATCTCACATCGACTTGGTAATAAGTGCATAGAAAGATGCAAAACCAGATTTAAAACATCATTGCAGTGTTAGCTCCAATTACATGCACATACCTTATTCTATGCCAGGGATGTCCTTAGCAGCTTGCTTGGCGAGACACCAGTAGGTGGCTTTCTGCTCTCTGCGGCTCATGGGACTTTGCGGTAGCATCCTTCAGAGGGCAAAATGCAACCTTATGACCCTTTTGGCCACATCCGAAACAGGTTATTCCGTTGAGAGTTGTGGTGCCCCTTGCACCCTGATCTTTGTTGTCTGGGATGTCTTTAGTAGAACTGTGCGTAAGTTGCCAATGGGCAGCTCGCGCATCATTGCAAACTCTCTTTGCTAAACCCCGGATCCTCTTGAAGGGATTCATAGCTGGTGATGCAATGTCAACTTTGGCGCAGTTGATAACTCTGTGGCCTGGTTGTCCGCATATAAAGCAAACGAGAGGAGCGCCACCTGTGGGTGTGGTAGTTCTCTCTCTTGGACAGACCTGGATCTTGTGACCAGGGTGGCCACATCCATAACAAAAGAAGGGTAACTTTATTGTAGGAGTGCTTGCAGGATCCTCCCATTTGTTGGATTGTTGAAGGGGGCAGTTCTGGAATGAGTTGCTTGTAGGGAGATCATGCATACGCAGTCGTTGCTGGACCAAGTGCTGATATGGTTCCTCAAGGCGTCGCTTCACAGGGATGAGCGTGACTGTCTTCTGGTGGGTTTTCTCTGACCTCATTGCCTCGTTGATGGCTTCTTCGAGGGTGTGGCAAGTCCTTCTTGTGATAGCAAGGCTGTGGGGAACTCCCAGCCCCCGAGTGAAGTAATACACCTTGTCCTTCTCGGTGGCCACACTCTTCGGTGCACATACCGCATCAGGCAAATGAAGCGGACAGCATACTCATGGATTGTGCCGGCTCCTTGCTTGATGCTACGAAACTCTTCTGCTAGAGTCTCTTCCACTTCTGCTAGCACATGGCGCTCGTAAAAGGCCTTAGTGAACTCTTCCCATGAGATGTTAGCGGGTCTCGATGAGACGTGCTGAATCCATTCCACCATGCTCGAGTGTTACCCTCGAAGTGCTGGGCTATGATCTTGACCTGATCCTTCTTTATGTAGGCGGTTGATTTCAGCCACTCTGTCATGTCATGTAGCCAATCCATGGCGATGATAGGGTCCCCGTTGGAGCCGTCGAAGGTAGGGAGCTCCAACATGAGCGCACTAGCCAATTTCTGTTGGAATTCTTCAGTCAAGGTTTCCAGGGTGCGAGTTTCCTGAACCATCACCCTAGCCAAAGGTGGTGGGGGTTGTGGAGAATGTTCCTCAACATGGGTCCTGATGGGTGGCCAAGTGTCGATCTGATGTCCTTCCTTCTCTGGGTCGAGTCCAATGGGGGTCCTATGTCCCATGTGGCTTTGACTACCACCGCATCTATAGCCCATGGCGGGCCCTGGGTGTGGTGCGCGGTGGCTTAGAGGTGCTGAATGATGGGCAGACATCCTGCTTCAAGATCACCAGACTTAGGAATAGGTGCAAGTGATATGAGCTATTATCAACTTAGCTAACTGATTTAATTAATTTAAAATATTTTTATCTATCCAACACTCATTCAAAGAAGCAATGAAAATCTATAAAATGCGATAAGATCCGAGCATTCATTACATTGAGTTGGTTACACGGCGATGTCTCTAGTAGCTACACTAGAAGACTCGCGAGAATTTCCGCACTATGCGCAGGTAGGCTTCAAAAGGGGACAATCTACTCTACTTCAGAAGTGAGTCATGTGTTCTTAGCCACTGCAGGGCTATCTTCAGCTGGGTTACTCTACGTCAGCTGTGGATCACTGCTCGGGAGTCGAACCTGGTGGCACAAGGGAGAAGGTACTAGCAGCCATCTCTTGGAGCTGTGCGTCGGTCTTGAGCATCCTCTGCACATACTTGCAGGCTTCTTCCCACTCTGGAGTAGGTTCTGACTCGGGCACGGGGGCAGGCACCCATGTTGTGGCTGGTGGACCCTACCTTGAACTTCTCAACGAGGGGCACCATGCGACAGTGGGCAGGCAGCTGCATCTGTACCTGTTCGTATTGCTGGATATGACGGGCATCAGACTGCTTCCATTTCTCCAGTGTTTCCCTCACGACATCACGCAGATACACACAACCTTTCATATACCCAGCGAGGTGTGCCATGTTGGACCAGCTCCACTTCTTTAGCTTGGTCAACTCTTCCTCTTGGGCCTTCACCTTTGCTTCTAGCTCTATGACCTGATGCTTGTAGTAGCGCTTGTCACCTTCCAGCGCTTGGATGAGCTTGTCCTGGGCAACCATGTGTTCCCCTGCGATCCTGAGCGTGCGATCATGCTCTCTACCCCAGATGCTCTCGGTCTCGGCCCAATGATCTATGTCACTTCTGGAGAAATCAAGGGCTTGGGGTAGCAGGCGGAACGGTCCTGTCTTGAGGAGTTCATAGGTGTCTCTCATCACGATCCGGAGGGCGGCGCGTGCAGCAAGCTGTGTAGCGTTGGTGATAGTCCTGTCCATCTCACGAACGACGAAGGGCTTCAGTGCCAGCACCTCATTGCACTCAATGATCTAGATCGACACCACGAAGCAATCCTCTCGTCCATTAGGTCCCATCTTGTAGTGGCAAACCCAATAACAGTTTGACTTGGGGACACCAAGGTGCTGGAGCGTCTCACGCAGGACCTTGGCGTAGTCTTGTTGGTACTTCTCATAGAAGAGAATCTCCACAAAGCTCTCCATCTGCACACAGAACCGGGAAAGAAGTTAGAAGGTGAGTAAGAGAGGAGATGAGCCAAGCATAAAAGCGTTATGCAAGGTCGGTATATAACCGAAAGTGATTCAAGATCTCCTATTCTATCTTCCAATCCTAAGGGTCTCATCCTAGGGTCAAGCATGGCTCTGATACCAACTGAAATATCCTCAATTTTTCCTCGAAGGGAAAATACACAGAATGAAAGATATAATGATAGCCCAGGAGGTTCAAGCATCAACTTATCCATTATCAGTTGATTACAAAGTCATACATCGATTAAAAAATACAATAGAGGGGTTTACATAATTTATTACATCGCCACATGGCGGAATCATCAGAGTATCTAGCATCCAGAACAGCTGCGGAAGTAGAGGGATATTACGGTAGCTTCACCTTTCACCATCTTGAGCGTAGACACGAGACCATCTAATCCTTTTGTCCTTCAGGGGCGTCGGCAAGCCATCATCCATACCTGGATCCAAATTTTCAGTACGTTTTGTACTGGCCACATCTCCCACCATATGTTTTGCTTTTGCTATGTAGTATTTGGTGGGATGCAAAGGATATAGTCAAAGAGGCCTAATATATGGTTGTGGTTTCCTATGCAAGCAGTGACCAATATTATATAATATAATTCATCAAGTTTTAACCCATCTCATCCACACATCTTTCCCATCCTAACACCATCACACACATCTCGCACTCTCGCACTCAGTCGACAGGTCCAACTCCCACTCGGAGCCTGTCTCAGCGGCTCACAGCCGGAAGGGTAACACCAGGGGGAGAATAGAAGGACTCATCTCACTACTCCCGAGAAGTGTGGGTCTTAGGAAAAAGCCATACCAGTGGCTCACAGACTATATATAGATTCATAAAACTCTGTAGAGCGCGTACTCCCGTAACCACAAGATCACCATCATCGGCGGTGCGCACTGCCTAGGCTGATTCTGGCTGCTTTCTAACCGGTGCGATGTCACCCTACCACTCAGTACTGGGACACCCAGAAATACCACCGGAACACCGATAGGTACATCGGCACACTGAGACTGTGAGGCGTAGTTATCCGGGCCACAAGGTAACTCTGCGGCTTTAAGGAGGGTGTGGGACCCCATGCCCGTACCTCCCGACACTATCTGCTAACAACCTAGTAGTAGTGGCACCGTCCTAGCTAGTCAGACATCCATCTCCTGCCCATACAAGAGCGAGTGGTGAGCACGTAGGTCCCAAAGTTTCGGTTCTCAAGGGATATCAGGTCCTAGGGGGATCAGATAGGATTATCTTCTCTTAGGGACTACAGCAGTCCGTGCTACAGTAGCACCTCCTACACGGGGCCTCTCTCCACGAAGGCTCTCACCCCTAGGATCACCATATACCTCTCAATGTATCCGCCACAGATACCTCACATAGGGATGCCCAGAACACACCCCTCGGCATGACTCGTCCTCATGGCTCGTCGTAGAATCCTGCCCGCTCGACTCAAATCCTCACCACACATACAAGACACACGCAGCACTCTCCCCAAGTAAAGTGGCACCACGTGCCTTAACCACGTACCATACCATACTCTCCACCACGCATCACATCATAGATATAAGCGTAGTAGAAGTATAGCATCATAAATAAATAAGCATGCGTCTAGCCTATCAGCGGGTGTGCAGGGGTAAGGTTGCGACAAGGTAAAGGCTTATCAAGCAAATACTACCATGCAACCTATCATCAGGTGATATTCATAAATAAGCACTAGCAAACTTAGATAATATGCCATGCGTAATAGGATTCTACGAGGTTGGGTGGGGTGTGGCACCTGAATAGCTATCACTCGAGTCCTCCGTCAAGTCCTTGGTGCTCTCCTAGTCCTCCTCCTCGATTAACTCCTTCGCGGAAACTGAAATCGAGACATAGCGGTCGTGGGAGTGACCCCTATAGATCAATCACAAAGAAGAAAATGAAATCCAATCACTCCAAATGCAATCATACATAGGCCTATGACGTAGAGCTCATTTTTATGAAAATTTGGACACTTGGTTCATAATTTTTGAAGGTCGTATGAAGAAGTTATGAATTTTAGAAGGTTAAATCATTTTCTAAAAAAGAAAAAGGGGCAGTTAATTCCTGGGCTGACACGTGGCAGCGTCGGATAGGTGCCATGTGGCACTGTGGGTCAGCTGCTGAAGGCGGTGGGACGGTAATGCTGAAATCACGCTGACATCATGCTGACGTCAGCGTGGGTCCGGATGGTGCAGTCGCCGACATGTGGGACCCACGGTCAACGGTTACTCCGTTGACCGGTCAACGGTCAACGCCGACCGGGCCTCGACCGGGCCTCGGCGGGCCTGGGCAGGGCCGGATCTGGGTTAGATTGGGCCGGCCCGGCCCGGACACGTGTCGGCACGTGAGACGAGCCACGTGGCCTGCTGGGCTTGAACCGGGCCAGGTCTATGGCTGGTGCTTTTGTGGACTCAGTGTATGGTGGACCGAGGAAATCGAGTCCATGTGGCCGGCTGCGGTTGGCCCAGCGTGGAGTCCAGGTGGTGTTCTCGGTGCGCCGAGCAGGGGAAAATTCCCCTTCTCCTCTGCCTTGCACGCGCGGCGGCCGGCGCGGCATGTCGCCAGCGACATGCAGGCGGGCTGCGGCTGCGAGCGGCCAGGGCAAGGTGGTGCAGCGGCTAGGCGAGCGCGATGGCCAGGCGGGTTTGGTCGCGGGGCGCAGGTAGGCTGGGGGTGCCTCGGCTTGCCTGCGCTCGTGTTCCGGCGGTGGCCGGCGGCGAGGCCGCGGCTGCGGGGCGCAGCAGCGACCAAGGGGCCGCTTTAGCGCTTGCTACGGCACTGCTGGGGCCAAGGTGGAAGGGTGAATGGAGTTCAAGCGAGCTCAAGGGGCTTGGTCTGGCTGATGCGCGCACGGCGGCGGACGGTGGAGGCGCGAGGCGGTGGTGGCGTGGCTGCAGGATGCGACAACGGCTTGGAGGTAGCTTGGACTCGCGCAAAGGGCTCGCAGGGTCATGGCGAAGGTGATAGACCACGTTAATTTGGCCATGGGGCTCCTGGCAAGGTGGATGGCGGTGGCGACCCGGTGGTGGAGACGGCGGCTCTCTTGTCAAATTCGCCGGCGTAACTTATCATTGGCCTCCATCTTCTCCTTCAACCTACCGGGCGGAGCTGCTGGGAGCTCCAAGTGGCTACAGATGCAGCTTCGAGGGTACGGCAGGGCGCACATGACCGCGGAGGTCACAGCGGCACACCGGCGGCCGAAGCCATGGCAACCGAGGTCCGTAAAGTGGCGTGGCCTCACTGTGGTTGAGCCATGCTCCCAAGGTGTTGCCAAATAAGCGTTCTAGACCGAGGCGAAGGTGAAGGTGAAGCTAATGGCGGGAAAGGGAGAGAGAAGAGCAGGAACGGTGGTGGTGTACTGGCGGCGGCCATGGACGTGAGCGGGGGTGAGCTCACCTGCGCGACGCATCAGTGACGGCTCGGGGTCGAAGAAGGTGCGCTCGGCGAAGGGGAAGTAGTGCCGGTGCAGCGGATGGAGGCAACACGTCGGGGTCAAGTAGGTCCGTCGGCTCCTTGCGTGCGTGCGAACGGCGGCGATGTTCCGCTCCGGCTCCGGCTCCTCTTCTTCCCCTGTCCTCTCGCACACTCTCTCTTGGCTGGGCAGCGAGGCGACCGGTGAAGGCGGCTAAGGGCTTGGGAAACCCTAACGGCCGGGATGCTCCTCTTTTATAGCGCGGCGGCCGGCGGCGGACGGTGGGGATCGGAGATCCCCATCGAGCGGCTGAGCGCGGCCGTGCGTTAGGGTTAGGGCTTCTGGGGAAGGCATGGCCAGGCGGCTAGATGGACGGCGCGGAGCGCGGTGGCGAGTCACGGGCGAGCGGCGGACGGCATCCGCGGGCATGGCCATTTCTGGCTCGGCGGACGCGACGCGCGATTGACAAAAAAGGGAAAAGGCGGCAGCTGACAGCGGGGGTCCAGGCGTCAGCGACACAGCGGCGGTGTGCGGGCGCGCGCAAGTAGCAGCAGCCTTTCTGGGCCGCCTTGATGGGCCAGCAGCGCGAACGCACGGGCGAGCGGGCAGCGCGCGGCCTTGCTGGGCCGTTGGCCGAGCAGGCCGCAGCGCAGGCGGCAACGCTTGCTGGGCCGGCGTTGCGCGGGGAGAGGCAGGCCGGCCATCTGGCGGTTTGGGCCGCGGAGCAGGCGAGGCCGGCAGGCCGAGCTGGGCTGGTTTGCCATTCGGGTCGTTTGCTCCTTTCCTTTTTCCCTTCTTTTTCCATTTCTTTTTCTATTTCTATTTTCCAAACACTAATAAACTATGTCATTAATCCTTGTTAATTGTGTTAGTGATCATGGTGCACACACCATGGTAGATCCCCTAGGGTCTCATGGTCGAGGTGGATCCATTTCCAGGGTTAGCTGACATATATTTACACATGCGATAATAGGTTATTCGATTTTATCGGTTATCACATAAAATCGAATAAAACGCAAATCAAGCTATGGTAATTTAAATGCAATGCTCATACTAACATTAGGTGCTACTTGTGCAACTACTAGCGGGTTTCCTATATGACATCCACCAAACATCGGTATACTTTAGAAAATTTTTTGAAAGTTCGTAATTTCGGGCTTGGATTTTCAGGGATGTTACAAGTTGGAAAGCTGGAAAGCTTCCACCAGATTCCATATGTTATTCCAGATTCTCCTAAATTCCTCAGGGAGCCATCTTCTAAAAGTTAGGGTGACCTCCCCATCTTTAACACTCTTAACAGATGCATCTTTTTGTTCACAAAGAATGAACAGTTCAGGAATAATATTGCAGAGTGGTTTTTCAAAAACCCAGCAGTCCTGCCAGAATCTGGTTTTGGATGCATCGCCAATGACCACAGTTCTGCCTTTCATATATAATTCTTTGACCTTAAGAAGGTCAGCCCATATGGGTGAATCATAGAGTTTGTGATTAACGATGTGGATAGAGTCTTTGGTCAGGTACTTAGCTGTAACAATATCCTGCCATAGGCCGCTTTCGTTTTCTAATTTCCACCACCACTTGCTTAACAAGCTGATGTTCAACTTTGTTAAGTCTTTGATCCCTACCCCTCCATTTTTCTTATTTTTGCAAATATTGGTCCACTTGATGAGGTGATATTTCCTTTTCTGCCCCCCTCCTGCTAGAAAAAGGATCTTCTAATTTAATCAATTTTGCTGGTGGTTGATTTGGGTAGCAGGTAAACTGACATGTGATATATGGGGGAATTACTAAGGCAAGCACTGATCAAGGTGGATCTTCCAGCTATGGTCATAGTGCCCCCTTTCCATACGTCCAACCGTTTATAACATTTGTCAAGTATAAGCTTCCAATCAATTACATGCTGTCTACTTGGGCTGATGGGGACTCTTAGGTATTTAATAGGGAAAATAGTTTGATGGTTGAAGATTTCAGCATATAGCTGGCTTGTGCTCCCATCATCATTTATCATAAGGATTTCACTTTTGCTGAAGTTGATTTTCAACCCAACTATCAATTCGAACAAGTAGAGAAGTAATTTCATGTTTCTAGAGCCCTCGAGGTCGTGCTTGAGACACAATATAGTGTCGTAGCATACTGAAGTATGGCTACTCCTTTTGGGATAATGTGATCAATTAATCCATTGAACAGCCCATTATTTTGCGCTTTCATGATCATACGAGTGAGACAGTCGGCAGCGAAGTTAAACAAAATAGGGGACAATGGGTCATCTTGTCTCACTTCTTTGAAGCTTTTTATGTAAGGACCTATGGAGTTATTGAGCTTGATGCCCGCCAGTTACAACTTGCTTAATCGAGTTGCACCGGGTGTTGTCAAGCCCCCTCTTATGCAAGCAATCAAAAAGGAGACTCCAACTTACTTTGTAATAAGCTTTTGCGAAATCTATTTTAAAAAGTATTCCAACTTCTTTTCTTCTCTTGGTTTCATGCATAATCTCATGAAGGCACATGATTCCTGTGTGCTGCTTGTATTGTTGGACCCATTTACAAAGACGAATCTTTTAAGCAGGCCAACCACACCTGAAAGATCAATATTTAGGAGATAGGTTTCGTCCTTCAGGTTCCCAGCTATTTGGGCCATGCAGTTGAATAGTGAGAACCGGTCGTACCAAACCGGTTCTGTTGCGGATCGATTCAACTATTCATTCAACTGGAAGGCAGGTGCGTGTGACGTGACGCTGTGCGGATAAGACTGAACACCGCAGCCATCTTCTGTTTATAAACTGATGAGCTCGTAGTCCAGACCCCGCGATCGCAACGACCGAGTACAACTGTGAAAGTTGAACTCGCCGAGGAAAGCGAGCCAACGCTGCTGCGATCCTCATTCCTCGATGGCGGCGGCGCCCTACGGAGGAGCTCCCCACCAGGCGCCGGCGCCGTTGGCGGTGGTGTCTCCGCTGTTCTGTGCGCCGTACGCGGTGCCGCTGACGGTGAGACCAAGAAGGCCCTCAGCTGTTCCGGCGGAGACTTCATCGTCACCGACGCCAACGGCGCTGAGATGCTCCGCGTCAACGGCGCCATCTTCAGCGTCCACGACCGTCGAGTCCTGCTCGACGCCGCCGGCCAGCCCCTCCTCTCCCTGCGGGAGAAGGTAAGGAACAATTAGACAAACTCGGAAGGACTGCAATGGGCGGATTTGATATTTTCCGTTCGTGCATTTATGGGCTCGTTGTTTCGATCAAATCGTTGTTCAGTTGGATCGATCGTTTAATTGAATATTTGATCTTGTGCACGTTTGAACCAATATATACTCCCTCGCTCAGTCCATTTTTATACGAAGGAGCACTGTGGGCCAGGCTTTATTGCTGGACACGTCAGGGAAAGCCATCGAGCTCTAGCAGTGCCACCACATCGCCGGTCTTTTATGCTCATAGCTATGCGCACCGCCTCACGCAGACTTATCTTCATCTTCATACCTATACCTATTGATGCAATATTCAAATGCCTCAGAACGGAGAGTCAGAGAAGGTCCCCTGGCTTGTTGCTTATGCATGCGCCATTAGGGCGGGCAACATGCGTGAAACACACGTGGTGAGGCCGGCGAGGCACGGGAAACCTGCGTCAGACTGTATCTATCTTTAATCTGTCGCCATGGCGTGGCTCGTTCTTTCTTTCTTTCTTTGTTTGTTTCATACTGCTAGTTGCTTGCTCGGCTGGGATTAGTCCCACCTATGACTACTGCTTGTCCACTGTCGGCTGGATAACTAACAACATGAGCACTTATATTTATCTCTGGTGTTCTTTGATTTACTTACCCAAATCTAGAAATAATTTAAAGCCAATCCTATCAATTAGTTTAAGCCAATCCTAAAAAGCGCCGGCACCCTCACCGGTGGCAGTGGACCTGTGGTGTCGCCGCAGTTCTGTGCGCCATACGCGGTGCCGCTGACGGTGACCATGAAGGCCATCAGCCCCTCCGGTGGGGACTTCGTCGTCACCGACGCCAATGGCGCAAAAATGCTCCGTGTCAACGGCGCCATCTTCAGCATCCACGACCGTCGCGTCCTGCTCGACGCCGCCGGCCAGCCCCTCCTCCATGCGGGAGAAGGTAATCGACACACGTCCGTACCTCTTTTTTTTCCTTTATTACGTTTGTATATATATATATATAGGGGCTCGATCAGGATCAGATCGTGTTCAGTAGGACATCATAAACCATTACTCTCTCAAAGTCTGTAATCATTACATTACATCTCTGCTTATATAAGTAACAGAAGGACTATGCTTTGAGAACAAATAACAAGCTTCATAGAAGAACAGAGTATCGAAGCCAACAATAATTACCATGTCCAGTGTGAATTTCGTGACCTAAAATAAAATAATGTCATCACATATTAAGGTGTGCACTACTCTTACGAATGATTGTTTGAAGTGGAAATCGAAAAAAATGTTGAGCTTGAAGATATTATTGTCAACTCTTCCGGTTTCCACCTATTTTATATATAGCAGTGGCAGTGGCGGATCTATAGGGGGGGCTGGGGGACTCCAGCCTCCCCTACAACCGCTGCATCAATGGAGATTTAGGGAAGATGAGGGAGAAAAAGAGGTGGAGAAAAGAAGAAAATGGAGAGAAAGAGAGGAGGAAGAAGAGGTTAGCGGAAAAACCTATGAGAAGAACATACAGAACAACGCAAAGTTTGGCTATTGAAGGGACATATATAGCCGCGGTGAGACAAACAACTAGTAACAACAGCGGTAAAACATTACTCCCAAGAAGGCCAAAGTGACCTTGCGGGAAACCATCTGCAAGGTGAGACTCCAATGCACGGTCGACATCAAAGTATCCGCTAGAGAGGGGAATAGAGCAGTATCCCGACAAAGTTTACACCATAGAAACCAACAGCAACCAAGCATCCGACAAGAAAAAAGGTGGTAAAGCATCTGCCACGAGAGATAAATGATGGTAGCTAATCCAAGCACTCCTGTAAGACAAAGACTACTACAAAGAACATGAGGCACGCATAGGCAAAATAAGGAGCAAAACTAGTGAGAAACAAGATCGATTGAAGGAGGCACAATGGTAGGTCACAACAATGACGCCTTCAAGAAAGTCAGTGACATCCATGAATGCCACCATGTTTGGATGAAACAAGGAAGGGCTTTCCACTCATGTTTGATGCCAACAAGCAGACGACTAAATGAAATATTCAACACCGCCTACAAGAAGGTGGATGATGTGGGTTGTGACAATGTGGCTAGCCTGGAGCTAAAGCTAGACAGGGCATTCACCCAAGATTCCTTGCGTCTAGAGACAGGAGCCCTTGACATCTACATGTAGCTACTGCAGTCACCACAAACATACCACTATCACTTTTGATCAATCTCTAAGAGAGGGAGAGAGTGAGTGGGGTGTGTTCTTGAGCTCTCAAGGAAGGTTTGTATATGAGTTAGAATGCCAAGAGACCTTTTAATGGCCGAGACACCCCTAGTTATTAGCCCTTACTCAAACCCTATTGGGTTGAGTTGCAGGATGAGTTGTCCTAGTTAAGGATAAAAAGTGGTTAAAAACTGTCTTTGTTATGGTGGGGTGTATGAGGCATATATAGAAAGAGTAATATAGTAACAAAAGAAAGTAAAAACACTACTATTAACTAATAATTAAATAAATGGTTGCTTTAGGACATGACCCATGAGGATACGTAATCAAAACCATTAAAAAAGATGGAATTCCCACAAGTTTGATAGCATATGCGTCTAGCCCACTGCTTAGACTACCCACACTCATGGAACTCTCTATTCACACTCTATCCATACTAGTCGTCAAGATTTTCTACTCTAAACCTAATTCTCCCGCACTCATCCTGAAACATCCTCAATTTTCCACGAAGGGAAAATGCACAGAATGGCGGAAATATAATAGTTTGAAGCATCAAACCACCTCATTATCTCGCAGCAGTCGATACAGGATCCATACATCGAATAAAAGAGTACAATTAGGGGGAATTATATAAATAGTTTGCCGCCACACTGGCGGAATCATCAGAGTAGCAGCAGCCTCTGGAACGGCTGCAGAAGGCGGAAGCATCAATAAATCTCCAAAAGAAGCCTGAGCGTAGGAACGAGACGTCTACTCCTCCTCATCGTCATAGTCGTAGTCGGGCTCACCTGCCAAATAATTTTCAGTACGGTTTATACTGGTCACATCTCTCACCCTATGCTTTGCTTTCGCTATGTAGTATTTGGTGGGATGCAAAGGATATAATCAAATCGACCTAGTATATGGCTGTGAATTCCTATGCAAGTAGTGACCAATATTATATAATATAATTCGTCAAGTTTTAACCCATCTCATCCACATGTCCAAACCCATTCCTTCCCATCACACACATCTCACCCTCTCACACTCAGTCGACAAGTCCAACTCCCTCTCGGAGCCTGTCTCATTGGCTCACAGCCGGAAGGGTAACACCAGGGGGAGAAATAGAATGACTCCTCTCACTACTCCCGAGAAGTGTGGGTCTTAGGAAAAAGCCATACCAGTGGCTTGCGGACTATATATATAGATTCTTAAACTCTGCAGAGCATGTACTCCCGTAACCATAAGATCACTATCATCGGCGGTGCCCCGTCTAAGCTCATTCCGGCTGCTTTCTAACCGATGCGATGCCACCCTACCACTCAGTACTGGGACATCCCGGATAGGTACCACCGGCACACTGAGACTGTGAGACATAGTACCGGGCCCCCGTGGTCACTATGTTGTCTAAGGAGGGTGTGGGTCTCCATGCCCGTACCTCCTGACACTATCTGCTAACAACTAGTAGTAGTGGCACCGTCCTATCTAGTCAGACATCCGTCTCCCGCCCATACAAGAGCGAGTGGTGAGCACGTAAGTCCCAAGTTCCGGTCCTCAAGAGATATCAGGTCCTAGGGGGATCATATAGGATTATCTTCTCTTAGGGACTTCAACAGTCCGTGCTTCAACAGCACCTCCTACCCGGGGCTTCGCTCCACGAAGGTTCTCACCCCCGGGATCGCCATATGCCTCACAATGTGCCCGCCACAAGCACCTCACACGGGGATGCCCAGATCACACCCCCCGGCAAGACTCGCCCACATGGCTCGTCGTAGAATCCTGTCCAACCGACTCAACCCTCACCACACACCCAAGACGCACGTAGCACTCTCCCCGAGTAAAAGTGGCACCACTTGCCTTAGCCATTCAACCATACTCTCCACCACGCATCATCATCACACAGATATAAGCGTAGTAGAAGTAAAGCATCATAAGTAAATAAGCAAGCGTCTAGCCTATCAGCAGGTGTGTAGGAGTAAGGTTGCGACAAGGTAAAGGCTCATCAAGCAGTTCTACCATGCAACCTATCATCAGGTGATATTCATAGTTAAAGCAATAGCAAGCTAGATATTATGCCATGCGTAATAGGATCTACGAGGTTGGGTGGGGTGTGGCACCTGCGTAATCATCACCGAGCTCCTCCTCGTACTCGTAGTCCTCCTCCTCAAGCCGATCCTCCTCTGAAACGAGACATAATAGCCGCGTCAGCGGTTCCTATAGAGTCAACACAAAGAAGTAATAAAATTCAATAACTCCAAATGCACTCATACATAAGCCTATCACGTAGAGCTCATTTTTATAAAAATTTGGACACTTGGTTCATATTTTTCGGAGATCGTATGAAGAAGTTATGAATTTCTGAAGTTTATTCTATTTTCTGAAAAAAAAAGGGCAGATTAACCTGGACGCGACACGTGGCGGCTCCTGATTGGGCCACGTGGCATGCGGGCACAGGGGCTGTCGTAGTGCTGACGTCATGCTAACGTCAGCACTGACGCGGGGTCTGGCGGCTGGATGACGTCATGCTGACGTCAGCACTGACGGGACCCAGTCAGTGGCTGACAGGTGGGGCCCACGGATCTGGTCACTGACAGGTGGGGCCAGGTCAACGGTCAACGTTGACCGATCAACGGTCAACGTTGACTGATCAACGGTCAACGCCGATCGGGCCTCGGCGGGCCTGGGCAGGGCTGGATCTGGGCCAGGTTGGGCCGGCCTGGCCCGGACACGTGTCGAGCGGAAAGGTAGGCCGCGTGGCAGGTTGGATCCCCATCGGGCCGAGTCTGCGGTGCTATCTGGCTGGGCTTGGTCTACGGTGCACCGCAGACTGGTGGCCTGCGTGGCCGTCCACGGTTGGTCCAGCGTGGCCTCACGTGGAGGGCGCGGTGCACCAGGGGAGATTTCCCCTTCTGCCTTGCATGCGCGGCGGCCGGCGCGGCACATCACCGGAGACGTGCAGGCGAGCAGCGGCTGCGAGCGGTGTGGGCCAGGCGGGGCTGCGGCTAGGGTTGCGCAGAGGCTTGGCGGAGGTGGCTGCGGGGCTCAAGCTGGCATGCGGGCCCGTGGCATGTCGGCGCACACGCATCGGCGGCGGCCGGCGGTGAGGTCACGGCGGCAGGGTGCTACGGCGCGCGAAACTCGTCTTCGATCAGCACAACGGGGTCTCAGGGTCACAGCGTACAAGGAAAAGGCTACAATTTTGGGGAATTTGCCTCCTAGCAAAATGGTCGTCGGCGAAAAGCTCGACGGCGGCGGACGGCGGCGCTACGGTCGAATTCGCCGGTGGCGCGTCATCTTCTCCTCCATCTTCTCCCGTCTCGAGCAGCTCGGAGCTCGAATTGCTCGACTACGCGGTAACAGGGCTCGGTGGGCGCGCGTGACGACGGGCGTCGCGGCGGCGCTCCGGCAGCTGGTGTCCGGGTGAACCAGAGCCGGCAAAGGTGCCAGGCTCCTCTGTGGTTCTTGCCGGCCCACGAAAGGTTGCCAAAACAGCGCCCTAGACTAGCGCGGACACACTGGTCAAGTTGATGAGAAGAGAGGGGAGTCGGGTGTGCGGGAATACGACGGCGCTCTGTGCGGCGGCCATGACAGAGCAGGGACGACGGCAGGTGAGCTCACCTGCGCGGCAACGGCCGAGGCGAGGCGGCGAGGGCTTGGTGGTGGCTTGACGAAGGTGAGGCAGAGCGGCTCCGTCTGCGGGTTGAGTCGAGGTTGCCGGGGCTTCCCTGCGTGTGCGAGTGGCGGCGGCGCTCCGGCTTGCTCTGCTGCTCCCCCTCTCGCCCTCTTCCTTCTCTAGCTGGACAGGCGTGAGGCAGCGCGGTGGAGTGTTCACCTCGCGGCGGCTGGCACGGGGAAACCCCAAAGGCCGGGACGATCCCCCTTTTATAGCCATGGCGACGGCGGCGGACGGCGCGGATGGGTGATGCCCATCGGGCGGCCGGGCGCGCGAGCGGCTAGGTTTAGGGTTTGGCCGAGGCGCGGTGCAAATGGACGGGTGAGATGGGCGGTTCAGCGTGCGGCCGGACGCGGGCGGACGACGGAGCTGCGTCGTTACACTTCTGGAATGGCGGACGCGACGGGCGGGCGGCCTAAAGTAGCAGCTGACAGGCAGGCCCCGCCTGTCGGCGAGAGAGGAGGGGAGAGGCGCGGGCGCGGACGGCGGCAGGCCCTTGCTGGGCCGGTCGGCCTTGCTGGGCCGTGGCAACGCGGGCGAGCGAGCGGCGCGTGCGGGCGGTCAGTCGGCGGGCGGCCTTGCTGGGCCGTTGGCCGGCTGGGCCGCAGCGCGGGCGAGCGAGCGGCGCGCGTGGGCGGTCTGGGCCGTCGGTTGGGCAGGCAGGCCGGCGCGCCGGCGCGCACGCGAGCAGTAGGCCGGGCAGCGCGCGAGCAGGCCGGGCCGTTGCTAGGCTGGTCGGGCCACTTTGGCTTTTTCTTTTTCGTTTCATTTTCTAATTCCTTTTCCATTTCTATTTCTTTTACTACTAAACAACCATGCCACGAATCCTTGTTAAACATGTTAGCGACCATGTTACACACATCTTGGTAGGTCCACTAGGGTCTTAAGGTGGTGTGGGGTCCATTTCCGTGGTTAGCAGGCATATATATACATGTGATAATAGGTTATTCGATTTTATTAGTCATCACATAAAATCAAATAAGATGCAAATCAAGCTTCGGTAAATTAAATGCAGTGCTCATGATAACATTAGGTGTTACTTGTGCAACTATTAGGTGGTGGCCTACATGAGACTCGCCAAACATTGGTATATTTTGGAGAAATTTTTGAAAGCCCGTGTTTTCGGTGTTTGAAATTCGGAGATGTTACACATCCATTCTTTACAGCAAACTTTATCTACTGTGAGACCCACTTATCACTTTATCTAAACATATCAATGTGAGATCTAGTTTGAAGGATTTATTGAAACAAATTTAATTATAAAATCAGAATTTTATTTGGTTTTTTGTTTATGAGTTATAATATTTTTTTAACCCATGGGGCCAGCCGCTGGAGCTCTGCCACACACGCGCTCTCTGGCTTGGTCGCTGGTGCCTCGCGCGTGGTGGGGCCGCCGGGTTGCTGATAGCGCACCCACCCGTACCACGCCAAACTTTGCGCACGGGAGGTGCGACTGGACGATAGCGCGCTAGCATATAGCACCCGCCGCGGCGGTTTTCTGCTGTAAACGACACTGGAGTAAACGCATAGCGTTCCCAGTGCGGGCAGGGCCCACACGTCATTAGCGTGGGGCCCGCGCTCCCTTCGATAGCTCAACCACCTTTCGTCGGCGACGTATACAGGCAAGCTATAAACAGAACTCCAACGAGTCACCACAAACAACGGCACGCGGAAGCTCTCAAAGATCAGCAAGAACAAGTCCCGGCGGCCGATTGAATCCACAGAGCAAATCGGGCCCTGCCGCCGAGCTGCCAAGGCGGCGGCCATAGATCTTTGAAATGTGATGGCGGCGCCCTACTACGGAGGGCCTCCGGCGGCGCCGGCCCCTGTGACGGTGGTGTCCCCGCAGTTCTGCGCGCCGTACGCGGTGCCGCTGACGGTGACCAAGAATGCCTTCAGCCTCTCCGACGGTGACTTCACCGTCACCGACGCCAACGGCGCCGTGGTGCTGCGGCCCTGCTGGTCCAGGGCGTCATCTTCAACGTCCGCCACCGCCGCGTCCTGCTCGACGCCGCCGGCCAGCCCATCCTCTCCATGCAGGAGAGGGTAACAAGTGCACGGATCGGATATAGTAGTTGGGTGGATCCAAATACCTAAAAAGATCTTCTTAATTTCATTGTAACAGCTGCCCATTTTAACCGTTTCTCGATCTTAATCTGTCTTACAAATCTACAACAAGCGAGGTCTTGATAACGGATTTACTAGACCTAGCTCTGTGACCAACAAATCCAATTTTCATGCATCTTGCAGATCAAATCCCCCTGCCGTTGCAACAAAATTAACGTGCTTTCTGCAAACAACACATCCATCAAACATAGCAAGAAGTTCACCATCACCTTACTAGACATTATATATAAATTATCAGGTATTTAGCATGCACAGCAGGTGGGAGGTCTTCAGAGGGGATAGCTCGATTGCAAGCGACTTGCTCTTCACTGCAAAAAAATCTTCAATCATCCAACTGAAAACTGAGATGGATATCTTCCTGGCTTCCAACACCGCACAGCAGGTGTGCGATTTCAAGATCAAGGGTAGCTACTTCGAGAGGTCATGCGCCTTCTACCTTGGCAACTCCAACAACATGATTGCTCGAGTGAGTACAGAAACATGGAGTATATTTCTTTGTTATCATATCTCGGACTGAATATTTAGTTGATAAGTTTGCCATTCATTTGGTGCTGCAGATGAACCGTCAGTTTACTGTCTCGAATGTACTGCTTGGAAAGGACACATTCAGTGTTACAGTATTCCCACATGTTGACTATGTCTTCATCGCAGCTCTCGTTGTGATACTGGACGCGATTCATAGGGAACAATCCAGTGGTGGTCCTGGTGGAACCGGGACTGAGATCTTGGGTATTCCCATAAATTAGAAAGATATGGCACGCGTGTGAAATCTCTCTTCTTCTTAGGCAACATAGAATAATTATAGCAAGTCTTCTTGTGCAAATGTGTGCGCGATACAATACCATAAGTAGAAATGCTTGGCAACTTATCATCTCTTGTATATACTAGAGACATGGCCAGCCCAAATCTCACAAGGATGCACAATAGTGTGTATCTCCTCACCATGGGTGCGATCTTGAATGTTTTAAGAGAAGGTGGATGTCATGTAGAAACTTGATCTAACTTCTATGGCACTCCATCACACTCAAACAAGTGAGGCAACCTCATGCATAGGTATCCATCCCTCTCAACGTACTAAATGTTGGAAAAGATTTGCTGGAAAACTACAAACAACAAACGATCTGCCACCATCAAAATATTCGCCACCTGATCATATAGTGTCACTAGCCGTTGAACTAATCATTGCAGTTTTGTAACCGCCACATGATCCGGTGTTTTTTTACACCAGATCGTTTGGTGCTTGTATATATGTAGAGTTTGAGAGCTTTGAGTGATTCGACTATTGCGTCCATGTATAGTTTTTGACATTTCGGTGAAGGAGTGGTGGCCTTCCAGGTGGTGAATATCTATTCTTTGTAGTGTTGTATCTTTGTGTTGGGGACTAGGAAACCCGCTTTCCTCTCATGTGGGGAAGCTCTGTAATAGAGATAGTGTCTAGGTGATAGTGGTGAGATTGTGTGACTCACGCACTAGCCTAATTAGTTGGTCGAGGCCTTGTGTGGTAGATCCAAAAACACTATGATTGGCGGTGTATCTTGGTGGTGCTCTAACATGTACTAGGGTTGAGATTTGGCAAATGATAAACAGGATACAGAGCTTTGTCTCTAGAAGTTAACTTATTGTCTCACTCTAACTTGAGGTTTGAACCTATTTTGTTTGTTGCTTTCGTTTGTGTTTTGCTTGTGACCTTTATCTTCTTAGATTAGCTTAGAATTGGCTCTAGCTTGCAAATTTTGGTTTTCATACGATAAGTTCATGCACACTAGAAATATTTTAAGTGCACATCTTGCTTGAGTAGTTTATGCATGATTTTTCTACTTGTAGTTTAAATTAATCTCTAGGGTAAATTCACCTTCCATTTTGGGTGCTCATGGGACCACCCATGTCCATACACATGTCCTACACTCTTAGCGATAGCTATTGCTAGTGATTTTTTTAGATAATGATTTCTAGTGATGTTATTATTACTAATATAGTATTATCTTCATTCGAAATTAGAAGATGTTGTGGGAATTGTCTGGTCTATATTTGATAATATTGGTATTTTATTGGAGTACTAAAAAAAATACACCACTAATAATCGGGATCACCTATTTCTCATAGGAGATAGGTATAAACCGTTAAAAGATGCTCTAAACCAATCAAAAAAAAAAGATGAATTCTGTGGGGCCCAGGAATAGCACAAAAGTTAGCCAGCGTAGGCCGTACGCGTCTTACCCACACCGTTCAGCTGGAGAAATTCCCAGGGCAGGGCCCACACGTCATTGGCCAGGGCCCGCGCGCTTCCTCTGCTAGCTCCATCTGGCGATAAAAATTCCCGACTCCGACGAGTCAGGTCAGCACAAACAACAGCACGCGGCAACTCACAGAGCAGCAAACAAGAACGCGTGCCGGCCGCCGATCGCATCCACCGAGCAGAGCAATCGAGCTTTGCCAAAGCGGCGGCGATCGATCTTTGATATACGATGGCGGCGCCCTACTACGGAGGTCCTGCGCCGGCGGCGGCGGCGGCGCCGGCCCCTGTGGCGGTGGTGTCCCCGCAGTTCTGCGCGCCGTACGTGGTGCCGCTGACAGTGACCAAGAAGGCCATCAGCCTCTCCGACGGCGACTTCACCGTCACCGACGCCAACGGCGCCGTCTTGCTGCGGGTCAAGGGCGCCATCTTCAGCGTCCGCCACCGCCGCGTCCTGCTCGACGCCGCCGGCCAGCCCATCCTCTCCATGCAGGAGAAGGTAAGCAAGCTCCATGGATGGATCGATCTGATCGGCCATTCTTTTTTTTTTTTCTTTTAGTTTCGATTCCTGGCTTGATCTGAGTTCACGAGGACCTTCGTTGACCCCTACAGTGTATGAAAGATCCAGGTGTCAAAAAGTTGAAGCATCAGTATTGATCTACTCTGTTTTTTTTTTCCATTGGTCAAAGTTGTTAACTTTTGCTTGGGGGTCGATTTTGAGGGAAACGGCAAACATAGGAGCCAGATCAATGGCAGAGTAGAGCAAAAATGACTTATGCTACCAAATTTTTACTGTGAGGTTTCATTTTCCGGAGGAGGCGTCAGAATTTGGGATGAGGACTGAACCGTCCAAAAAGGAATAAGATTTACTACAATCTGGCAGTCAACTTTGCTGCTTGGAGCCGATCTGCGTCATTGGAAATTGATGGTAACTGACTTAAGTTTGACGATATGATAGCAACGATTTATTAGTTCCCTGCGCAGCCTCTGTCACAACTTTGTTAAAAGAAATTTCATGAATTGGACTTCAGCCTTTGGAATGCTTTTCGCAACCTTGCTTTAGGACGTTCTTTCTTCAAAGGTACTTGATCAGTTATTATTATATTCTTCAGGATTCAGACTGAGCATGATATCTTAAGGCTAACGTCATATCACAACTTGGCAAGGCCCAAAGCTGAAAGTCTAAACAACTGAAAATATTGAACAAGGTCTTGTGAGAAGGTTAAAAAGATCTTCTTTCTGAACTTCATTGTAACAGCAGCTGAGTTTAATTTGACTGTTTGTCTTAACCTATCCAACAAGCCGGGGTCTTGTTAACAGATTTACTAGACCTCAATCTGTTACCAGCCAATTTCCAAGCATCTTGCAGACCAAATCCTGCTGCCATTGCAACAAAATTAACAAGCTCTCTGCCAACATATATACTCTACTGGATCCATCAAACATAGCAAGAAGTTCAGCAACACCTGACAGTGGCACGTTTTATTGTTACCAGGTATTCAGCATGCACAACAGGTGGGAGGTCTTCAGAGGGGACAGCTCTAACGCAAGAGACTTGCTCTTCACTGTGAAGAAATCTTCAATCATCCAACTCAAGACAGAGATGGATGTCTTCCTGGCTTCCAACACCGCGGAGCAGGTGAGCGATTTCAAGATCAAGGGCAGCTACTTCGATAGGTCATGCGCCTTCTACCTTGGCAACTCCAACAGCATGATCGCTCAAGTGAGTACACAAACAGGGAGCTAGCATTTGGTTCTGATCATTTCTTGGACTGAATATTTAGCTGATGTGTTTTGCCCTTCATTTGGTGCCTGCAGATGAGCCGTCAGTTTACTGTCTCGAATGTACTGCTTGGAAAGGACACGTTTGGTGTTACCGTGTTCCCACATGTTGACTACGTCTTCATCGCAGCTCTCGTTGTGATACTGGATGAGATTCACAGGGAACGATCCGACTGAGGAACACACCAAGCACAAGCTTTCATCATGTTCGAGCATGTTATACGGTGTTTCTTTTCTTCGAGCTCTGTTATATAGTAGTACAACCTGTTATCACAAGTTGTGTGGTCAGCTGCTTTATCCATGTATATTTTAGGGTTTTTGCACGAGTCCAAATATAGTAGCAAGATCGACTATTGAACTGTGTCGTTTAATATTATGCATTATTTTCAAAAATAAGTTCAATATTACGCCAAAGTTCACAGCACTGTGTATTCATATATTTTTTTTTTGTTTCTCTGAGGAAAATTTATTTTTCTTGAGAGCTGTCCTGTGCTGCGATGTCTATGTACAGTGGCCTCTCTGCATTTCGTAAGGAGTGCACTGACTTGTCTGGTCTGCGATGACCCACCCATGGGCCCTTAAAATGGCCAAACCAGCTTATCAGGCCGTTCTAATGAATGAGGACGGGCCATCGGCCTCGATGGAACAGCCTAATATGTATAGCTCCTAAGAGACTCTTTGAAAGTGATTCTATGTATGCACGAAATAAATCAATAGAAGTTATTGTTCCAACTCCTAGTTCATTCAAAAGCAGGTTAGGGCAGAGGGGCTCAATTCCATCCGTCTTCATAAAGGCTTCGGTCAAGTCCCACTTACCAAGCCGCCTCTAGAAGTACAGTTTTAGATGTCTGCATACTGACTCCCCTCTCCCTCAAAGTTTCTATGCCCTATATCAAAAAAAAAATTCTATGCCCAAAAGTCTGATTATATTTTTTAAAATAAAGGATGGTTTATATCTAGCTTCTTCTCTCAATTGATAGAATTAGCACACTTATTATAGAAGTTCAACCTCAGGACAATGACACGGATGGCAAAACACATTTGCAGCCATCGAAACAGATAACATAAACAAAATTAAGTTTTGACTAAATATTACCAATGTGCCTTGCAGATAACCATCCATTGGAGCTAAAAAATTACAGCGCTGACGTCTCTAAGTGTTGTCCAACTAGAATCAGCTGGTCTCACAGAACGTCATGCCGCGTCATGCCGCTGCAGTCTTGCCCAATGCCGCAGCTAGTGAGTTCCATGAAAAGAACCTGCAAAAAAGTTTTTATTCTATTTGTCAAAACCACCTCATTCATTGTTATCCAAATTTCCCAATAGAGAGCAGATGCTGCTGTTAAGAACAATAAATTATACTTTTTGTTTGCTAATTTTGACCATCTAATGAAAAGGTCATTCATATTGTAGATGGTGGGATTTCAAAAAGTATATGTACAGCGCGTCATAAAAATTTAGCATAAGCACAATCTAAAAAGAGACGTTGGATGGTTTCTAGACAGTGACAGAAACAATAATTTTTGTCACATTCCAGTTTCACCTAAGTAAGTTGTCCTTAGTTAAAATCACACATTTCTTTAGATACCATAGAAAAACTTTTATTTTCATGGGTATTTTAAATTTTCATAAATCTTATGATACTCTAACCCTATTGTTAATTAAAGCAGCATACATAGACCTGACAGTGAATTCTCCATATGTGTTTAAACCCTAAAGACATCCCTTTCCTACGGTAAGTTAATAAGCAACAATTTTAGTCCAATCTCTTAGATTAGCCCCCACTAAATTTCTTCTAAAAGAAATATTAAGTGGAGATGAACTAAGCACTTGTGCTATAGAATCTTATTTTCTTCTTACTATATTAAACAACGAGGAAAATTTACTTTTTAGGGGTTTATTTCCCAACCAAGTGTCTATCCACAACCTTGTTTGGGTTTCATCTTTGACTTGAAAGGAGCCAAGTTCCATAAAAGTGTACTTGATGTTCATTAAACTTTTTCAAAAGTGAGAGTCTGTAGGTTTCTTAATACAACTCCCATTGGTCTTATCTTTGATGTATTTGTTTCTTAAAAGTTCCTATCACGTACCAAAAGTCTGATTATATTTCGAGCTGTTAATTCTTTAATAACACTTCGCACAATATTCCTTAGCACCTGAATTTGGAGGTTATCGAAAGGTATGGATTGGTGAGCTGAAACCTTAACCTGCTAATGCTAGAGAAAGTTGGATGTTGGGTGAAGGTTCACACAAACATCAAAGTTGGGAATAAAAACATTCTTGCACATGAATTCATTCCATGATCGGTACTGTATGTACCAGAGGGTGTTTATAGACCCTTTGGCTTCTCTTAGCATGGAAGATTATAAAAATACCCTTAGGCGCTCCTATACAAATGTTTTTAAAGAATAAGGGTGAAGTGGTAATTTCCACTTTGCTATGTTTGAACCTATCTATCCGTACATTCTTTGTGTTTCTTCTCTTTGGCTCGGCCTCATTTTTGTTATTTCTGATCACCGGTCCTTAGTCTGCGATTGAAGCTCCTCTCCTAGCGGAGCCGACTTCTTGTCTTTATCTTTCCTGCAGAATCGTAGATCATAGCGAAGCCAAAAACTTTATACGCGAAGCCATAAATCCTCCTTCGCTATTTCCTTCATCATAATTTCGTTATTATGTATAAAAATCGTTTTATCCAACTCAAAAGTTTGTAAGGCAAATTTTAAGGCGAAGTCAAATCCCAACATTGGACAACAAATATAACTCATTTTTTTAAAAAAAATTAGCCAATTAATTAAGAATTCCGGACTTGTAGTGCCTATGATATACTAACTCGAACTGTAAATTATAGGACGTTTGACTCTTTTTAAGCTCAAGTTTGACCACTCCTATTATTTAAAATTTTGTTCAAAATTTCACATCTTTTGTTGTAGTTTGTTCTACTAATAAAAGTTTTTCAATAATTTAAATTTCACATTATTTGCATATTTGTTTTAATAAGACGAATGATCAAATTTGAGGTAACAAAAAGTCAAACATTAAGGATGGAGTACCATATTTTTTTTAATAATTCAGACTTGTTTAAATTTGCTCCTATGAAGAGTCAAACCCAAGTCTGCTGGTGCTACTCTGATGCTTTAACCACTAAGATGAGACCCTTTCGCAGAGAGTACCGTATTAATCAACGATCGGCACACACAACCCAAACAAGAGGCGCGATGCATTGCACATAATAATAGTCAACGTACGGTAGCCAATTTGAATGCTTGTTACTAACATGCGCGCGGCTTCGTGCCAATTTCTCGTTGCTAGCTAGATTGGCTCATCGGGTACGTAAAATAGCGAGGTCAACTGCGCGTCTTTGCCTTGACCTGTTCTATATTGTACTACAATCATTATTGTGTTTCACTCAATTCATAGGTCCTCCCTTGCTGCGGCCGGCCGCACCGCAGACCGCACTAGCCAGGATCGATGTTTTCGTAGTCCACATCCACTCTGCTTCGTCAACTTGGGTGTATTTTATACTCAAGAAGAAGGAGGTGCAACTGCAAGGACGACGGGCAGCGAGCCGGTGGCAAGGTAACTAAGGCTATCGAGCTCTAGCTGCGATCGATTTCGATGGAAAGAGACACTTCAGCGCTGGCGCTGGTGCCGGCACCGGCGCCGGTGTCGGTGGTGTCAGCGCAGTTCTGCACGCCGCACGTGGTGCCGCTGACGGTGACCAAGAAGGCCTTCAGCTTCTCCGGCGGCGACTTCACCGTCACCGACGACGCCAACGGCGGCGCCGTCGTGCTCCAGGTCAGGGGCACCTATCTCAGCGTCCGGAGCCACCGGGTGCTGCACGACGCCGCCGGACGAGCCATCCTCACCATGCAGCGGAAGGTAGGGAGTGTCTATCTATATCACGATGGTTTCCTTGTTTCCTTTGCTTCTGCGGGGCTGCCTCCATGGCTCCATGGGAGGGGGTTCAGAAGAATTGATCGTGATCCTACTACAGTCCTAGCTGCTAGCAGTATACTGTATAAACTGTAATGTCTATGAGTTGTAAAATGCAGTGTTTTCTTTAATACCGTATAGCTACGGGGTTCCAAGTAGAAGAAATCATAGGATAGGTACCTTATGTTAAAAAGTAAGTTTAACAAATATTGTGCTAATTAACAGGTATTTACTATGCATGACAAATGGAAAGTGTTCAGAGGGGATAGCACGTCTGCGAATGATTTGCTATTCACAGTGAAGAAAGCATCCATTTTCCAACTGAAGACAAAGTTGGACGTGTTTCTGGCCGGGAACACCACAGAAGAGCAAGTTTGCGATTTCCAGATCAAGGGGAGCTACTTCGAGAGGTCTTGTGCCTTCTATCGGGGCAACTCCAACGTACTAATTGCTCAGGTGAGTACAAACCATGTACTACTTGTATAAGAGAAATATATATTGCCCCTTCTGGAGTTTATAAACTTTTGAGTTAGCTAATGCAATTTCTGCCATTTGGTGCTGCAGATGAATCGCAAGTTTACTTTGTCAAATGTGCTGCTTGGAAAGGACACGTACAGTGTTACCGTGTTCCCTCACGTGGACTACGTTTTCATCGCGGCTCTTGTTGTGATCCTGGATGAGATACACAGGGATCATCGATCCAAATGAGGACCACACATCAATTGACCAATCCCAAGCTTCTCTGGTCGATCGAGTTGTTTCTGCGGTCAACATTATTGTTACTCGATTAAGGGGTACCCATATGTATATGACTATGCTAAAAGAATCAATTTTACACTTCTGCAGATAAACTCTACATCATCTTGTTTGGTTGATTTTGTTGATATTATGTTGATCGACCAAATTAAATGATGTCACATTAGCAGACTGCAAAACAGATCACTTTCGTCCACACACCAAGACATGAAGTGTTAGTCAAACATATATAGTATTTGTTGTAGAAGATGAGAATGGGAGCCAACGAGTTCCATTCGTGTACATTGATTAACATATATACAGTTTACACAAAGTGGAGCTACGGCTGACCGCGCAGGGCGCCGTGCTGCCTCGATCATGCACGAGCTACATGCTCATGAAGCGGGCGCAAGCTGACTGTCTAATCTAGGCATATTGTCTGACTATGCTAAGTATAGTTCCTGTCTTCTACATTTGTCACCATTTTAGGTATGGACACGGTTCAATATCTACCATTCAAACGAAACATTCATCAATAAATCTGTGTAGTTGATATATATATAGAATCTGGGAAGTTCATATACTCTATTTTGGGAACCTTATATTAAAAAGTCAACGTTCGACAAAGAAAATTTAAAATCAAAATTTTGAAGCACTAAATGAATTTAAATATAAAAGTTTTCAACTACAAAGTTGTTTAACTTATTAAGGTATATAAATTTTATTTTGGTCATTTCTTTATTTGACAAAATAAAAGTAAATTTGTTCATAAATCTTACATGTTTCTCCTGTAGTTTATGAAAACTATAAGAGAGATATAAGATTTGTCAACTATGTTAGAAACCACTATGTCGAATGTTTAAATGACCAATCACCCAAAATAGAGTTTATAGATCTTGAGAAGTTATAAAATATTATAGTTGAAAAGTTTTTTTATTTTAGTTTATCTTGTCATGTTAAACTATGTTTGTATTTTAAAAATCTAAAATTCAAAATTTTCAAATGACCTCAGATGGAAAAACACCCAAAATAAGATTTGTAGATCTCAAAAAGTTATGAAACTTTGTAGTTGACAATATTTTCATTCGAGTTCATCTTGCCATGCGAAACCTACGTTTTAATTTCTCAAATTTGAAATTAAAATTTGTAAACGACCTCGGATGAAAATACTTTCTAAACGAAAAGTGTAGATCTCGAAAAGTTATAAAACTTTGTAATTAACAAACTTTTGATTTGAATTCGTTTAAAGCCTCAAAAAAATAGTTTATACTCTGGTTTATATAATATGTGAGGAACTAAACTACTTATAGACACATATGATGGTGTAGTGTAGTGGTTAAGCTAGAAATCGCGCGAGAGAGAGGTCACAAGTTTGAATTCCTGTCGCCACAAAGTGTGCAAAAATTTTAGAAAAAAGGCCATGGCTAGGGGATTAAAATTTTTTTCTATTATTTTCGGGTATTTTTTTTTATCTTTGCCGAGTGCCAAAACTTTGCCGAGTGTTGTCGAGTGCTCGACAAAAGGTACCCGACAAAGACCTCTTTGCCGTCCGTCCCGATCTTTGCCGAGTGCAGCATTCGGTAAAGGCTTTGCTGAATGCAATGTAGCCTTTGCCGAGTGCATTAGGCACTCGGCAAATCGTGGATCTCCGGCAGTGGCGGTTATGCTCAGTCCAGCCTAGAGCTCTGCAACGACAAATCTTGGAGGCTGACCTGGCTTGAGCTTATTGGAAGCTAGCCTAGTGAGGTCTGGGTCAGGACCAGGGCTAGGCACGGAGGTGGCCACGATCAAGGTTGTCAGTTTATTCGAAGAATTGTATGGTGGAGTTGTTGGAGATATCTAGATTCCTTATAGAACCAATATGCTTTGGATTCGAGCACCGATAAGGTTTTATGGTAAGGTACGTGACGTCAATGTCCTAGGTATATAGTCCGGTGAATAAACAATTCGGGAAGTATAACTAAATTTAAATGTACAATATTACATCCAAAATGTCTCGTGACATATCTTAAATTCAATAATTCAAATCAATTGGAAACTTTGCATGCATGAACTCGACTGAATGCAAACAACAATGGACTCAGTTTAACAACGCGATCGTATTGATTAAAATGAGTTAAGATAGGACATCATGGGCACGTACGAGCTAGCACGGAAAGCAACAGCAAGAAGAGAGGAAGAAGCAAGCGCGGCACGTGGTGGACAGTCAAGCGACGTGTAGTGACCCGGGTGTTTGTCCGGTGGTGGCGCTCTGCGTGCGTTCCTAGCGCATCGCATATCTATCGGCGGTGGCCGGTAAACGCTGCCCGCCGACAGCGCGACGACGACTTTGGCTTGGCTCGGCCGCCATGCATCCCTGCTGCTGCGTGTCAAAGGCGCCTTCTTTAATTACTTTCACAGTTTCACTTTCACTGCTTCAAAACTGTATGTACCAGTAGTTACCGATTCTAAGTATGTCAATCACCAGATGCAAGCACATAAGGCTAATATGAAACTATATGGCAAGTATTAATTCATCCGTATACGTTCACGTATATTGAACCCATAACTAGCTCCAACCATAGATGGTCACCACGACTCCACAAGACCATTTTTAGTCCATTGTTTGGGACTAATATGGTGTAAATTGAGTGGTTTTAGCTTGTGGTCTTGTCCATGTGGCTTTATTTGTTATTGTCATGTGAGATAGATCGTGCGAGCCATATGGCTCTTGTTATGTTCTATAATTTGGCGTATTTATTGTTTTTGGGATACCTTTCTTATCGATTTTGGCCATTATTATTTTATTTTTTTGATTAACTATATTGTTTTCAAAATTAACAGAATATCGCTGTTGTTATTCGTTGTCGATAATATCGTATCGGTTTTTCATTTTTGATCGTTTCCCTAGGCACCGTACGTGTCCCCTACGACACCTTCGTCCAGGGCTTCTCAACTCCATATGCTCTACCGTGGCCGACTCTCCTCCGATCCATGCTTTTAAGATGGAATATAGATATAGGTATACATCAGTGTGGATCTGCACGGCGAAGAGCAAATCAGCACGACTCCGCAGAGCTGGACGTGTTCCTGGCCGGGTACACCGCCCAGCAGGCCTGCGATTTCAGGATGAAGGGTAGCTACTTCGAGAGGAACTGCGCCTTCTACCTTGGCGACTCTGACGTCATGATTGCTCAGGTGAGTGCAAAATATCAATTGGTTAATCTGGTTTCTAACATTAATTAACCAGCGGCTAATTTGCATCGTTGCTGCATTGTAGATAAGCCGAGAGTACACGGTCTCCAATGTGCTGCTGGGGAAGGACACGTTCAACGTCACCGTGTCCCCCGGCTCTCTCGTTGTGGTTCTGGATGAGGTTCACAGCAGGGATCGTAACTACTGATAGTGACCTCAGTGCTTATCCCAATAATAATATATAAGCTTCAAGTTGGACACCTATCTGTGTCTGTCAAAACTCGATGCGACTGAACTTCGTTGCATTATGCTTTCATGATGTAATAACAATACTGTGTATTTTTTTCTTTGTCGATTGAGCACTATTATTCTGTAATTAATTGCTTTCTGCAGTGCATGCTGTTTGATCTGATAAGATTTGTTAGAATAGTTGAATTAGTTAATGCGTTACCGACCAAAATGAGTCGCATCGAGTTTTCTTTTCGATCGAGCACTATTTCGTGGTTAGCTTCCCCTCTAGCTAGATGGATATGCAGTTTCATGAAATCAGTCCTTTGTGCGTTTATGACAAGAATTGAATGTTGTTTTCGGGCACCGTTTCGATCCCTCGGAGGAACTGGAATCCACTTAATGGATTAGGCTAGCTTAGAATTTAGATTCCATATAACTTTGCAAAGTTCACGTATGAGCCTATGAAAATGGAATCTCTAGATCACCATATGCTATGTTTGTACTCGCCAACTTAATTAAAGCTATCGAAATTATATAGACTGCCTCAAGCATGTGAGCAAACTATATAATTTATTACGATGAATTCAATTCCAACCCAAACGGGGTGGCCTTAACAGAACTGTACAGCTAATTCTTTAGAGTTTTGGACACGCTAATAAACAATGAAAAATAATGGAGAGCACACATTAAACCAAAAACTATAAGCAAAGCCTATTATTATTTTTCCATCCATCCATTTTCACAGAGATACCAAGAGCAACAACATTGTGCCGTTGTGCGCAGTATTTGCTTCTTCCAGAGTCCTGTTTGTAAATCAATCTTTCTCGATAATCAGAGTAAACTTTTGTGGGGTCTCTGTTTAAAATAGTGTAGCGTTTGTTGTGTGGATCAGCTCACTTTGCGGTACGGCATGCACCGTTCATTCCTTTGTGTGTTGGCAGCAAGCTCTGTTCGTCTAGCGTAGGAGCGGTCCTTCAACTTCTCCTTTTGTGTATATAGGTAGAAGATAACAGTCCCCGGAAGCCTGATCCGGGTCGAAATTCGAAACATCTTGATCGATCTGTTTCAGCGAGAGACCATCCTCCTTGATGGCAGCGCCTCCACCCCTGCCAGCGCCGCCACTGCCGGAGCCCAGCGGAGGCGTGGTGGCCCCGGTGGCGGTGGTGGCTCCACATTTCTGCGCGCCTTATGTGGTGCAGCTATCAGTGAAGGAGAAATTTGGCCTGCGGGAAGGTGACTTCACCATCACCGACACTAATGGCGCCATTGTGGTCACAGTCAAGGGCGCCTTGTTCAGCATCCACAACCGTCGCCTCCTCCTTGATGCCGCCGGCAATCCCCTCCTCAGCCTGCGGGAGAAGGTAAGCAAAGGTAGATGGATATATGGCTCTTAAATAGAAAGAGAACAATGCATTTCAAGTTCCGAATTTTGCCGCCACAGCTCTATATTTCATCTCTTTTTTTTTTTGAATATATTCATCTGTTTGGTCATATTAATAGCCACTATAGTGGCAAACATGGTAAATATTTCAATTGACAAGGTAAGTACTACCAATTCATCATCACTAAACAATGGTAACACTAACAGGTAATTAGCATGCACAACACATGGGAAGCATATAGAGGGGACAGCGCGAATTCAAGCGATTTGCTTTTTTCTGCCAAGAAAAAATCAATCCTCCAACTGTTCAAGACAGAGATGTATATCTACTTGGCTTCCAACACTTCACATGAGGTCTGTGATTTCATGATGAAGGGTAGCTTCAAGGAGAGATCATGCTCTTTCTATCTTGGTAACTCCAAGGAGACTTTGATTGCTAAGGTGAGTACAACAAGTCAGTTGTGACTCGGTTCTGCATCGGATCATCCTTCGAATGCAGCTTCATAGAAAAATTTTGACATTAAGCGTACCATCTGGTTCTGCAGATGCACCGTGAGCATACCACCTCAAGCATGGTGTTGGGAACAGACTGTTTCAGTCTCACCGTATTTCCAAATGTCGACTACGTGTTCATTGCGGCGCTTGTTGTGATTCTGCAGGAGATTCACACGGACAAAAATGACTGATGACCACAGGGTCCTACCTTCATATTGGGTTTGCGCAGGTGTCATATGGTCTTATGCTTTTGTTCTAGTGTAATCTTATTGAGGATTTCATAGACAAATACTAGTTTCAAACTTGTTTACTTATGATGATGTATTATTTTTTTTTTTGAAACAATGATGATGTAGTTAATGCAATTTTCTAAAGTGTATTCTGTAGTTAATTGCTCCAGCGCATGTTTGCTTGCCAAATCACAAAAGATTCGGACCTGACCGAAATGGGTGAATCCCAGAAATTTCGGCAATTTTAGACTAGGATTCACTTATTTTTACAAATCAAATGTTCAGATTTAGTCAATATTTGGCTGAATTTTAGCAAAATATATCATTTCAGACTGATCAAATCTCATAACCTTGGCCAGAATATATAGTTATCAGATGTTTTTTTTCCCATTACATATATATATGGATTTTGCTGATAAAAACATAAGCTTACAAGATTAAGTGCTTCACTCCTTCACATTTGGAAAATGCAGTGAGTTCAGCCAATCAAAATATAGTATTTAGATTGAAACAAGAACATGGATCGGAGACTACACTATAAAGCATATAACATGTTAGGTTTTGAGTTGTGAATAGCCTGGGTACTATTTTGTAATCGAGAGTGCTTGTAACCCTTTGGTATGTACCCTAAAAACATGGATTGGAGACAATCTGATCGGACTGAAGATGCATCTATACAAACTCGATCCGATGGAATTTTGAATCACTATCCAAAATGATTAGAACAATTTTTTCACATTTATCTACCGGAGAAATGACCAGGGGATCTCGATATGGCCCCCATGCATGTCACAACGTATGGTGAAAAGTGAAATTAATATCTGCAATAAGTGCAAAATAAATGGTTAAAACTAGGGAAACATTTGAAATATATATCACAAATAAATGAAAGATCCAAAGGAACTAGGAATGTCCAATGGAAGACAAAAATATTATACCAAAATGTCTATATGGGAAAATCATCTACTCAATCGGTATGATACCTTGGAGGCTCCATTTGACTAAACAGTCATTTAACCGGTTTACACAACATTTAAGCGCTGCACAGTAGTATGCCATTTTCATTTAATCATTTTTTTTATCATGTTTATTAAGTAACCGTTTTACCTATTGAAGTGTCCTGAATAATGGCTAAACAGTAAGTGTTTTGGGTTAATACTTTGGGGTTTGTACAGCCAGAGATGTCTAGGTAACAAAAAGTTGTCACTTGGTGCCCCAATTTCATTATCGTGGCATTTTGGACACAGGTTACTTTTTGCGGGAAGACGAAGGACCGGAGCAAACAACGATATGGACTGAATGGAACCCTAGTTTTTGATCTTTTCAAGAATAATAATATAGAGAGCCATCTATATCTTGTGAAAACCCACAAACCTCTCCAGCAGCGCTAGACAAGAATTCGTAGTCAGTGGACCAATGAACCCTAAAAACTATACTGAAATGATCCGAAAGTGGTCGGAGATGAAAATGACAAATTTGAACACTTTTAGCAGTACCGCCTTAATTTAGCCAGTTTACGAAACCGGCTTAGCTGTTTTTATGACGCAATCTTAAAACAAAAATATTGAAACCCAAGGAAGGTAATTATATATATCACTGCGAGTTCAATTTCGTTCATCAAGAAAATTATTAACCGCGAAGGATAATGTATTTTTTGGTAGTGTGACGCTATGATTCATCAGTTTTGCTCTTAATAAGAAAATATTAAATGCCTAAGTTTTTTTTTGGTCGTGACGTTGCGATAAAGGAGTCATACTGTCGGGCTGCGCCTCCCATCTCTTTGGGAGATTGGCTTATTAAAACTGTCACGTACTATGTCCGTCTTCAAAATCATAGTATCTTCTTTTATGAATTTATAGACAAATATTTAAATCTTTTTTTTGCGACGACAGATATTTAAATCTTCATACACAATTGATTGCTTAATTCATAAAAAAAATAGCGGAGGGAGTACGATGCATGATGATGATATATTGAAGTCAAATGCGGTCGTGCCTTTCTCACGTACGAACGTGTCCCCCAAGAAGAAAACCCCCTCATAGGCCCAGGGCTTCTTCAAGAATATCGCGCAGTTAGCGGATCGGATCAACCGGCCGCCGGGCTCTAGCGGCGGTGGACGACGGTGAGCTCATATACCCTCTGGCGGCGCCAATGGCGGTGGTGGTGGGCGCGCAGTTCTGCTCGCCGCGCACGTCGCGGCTGACCCTGGCCATGAACCTCACGCGCGGCGGCACCGCGACCGACGACGACGCCAGCGGCTCCGTCGTGCTGCGGATGGAGGTCCCCCTCTTCCTCAGGACGTTCGGCCGGTTCGTCCTGGTCGACGTCGCCGGCCGGCCTCTCGTCTCCATGCAGAGGAAGGCGTTTAGCTTTCCCAGAGCATGGGAAGCGTTCAGAGGGGATAGCCACAGCCGCCACAACGGAGGAGGCGAGCTGCTCTTCACCGCCAGGAGATCGGCGATTCTGCAGGTGAGGACGCACATGGACATGTTCCTGGCGTCCAACAGAGCGCAGGAGGTATGCGATTTCAGGATCAAGTGTAGCTTCGCCGAGAGATCGGCCGACATTTACATTGGCAACTCCAACACCGTAATCGCTCAGGTATGGTGTGAAAGCAAAATTATTCCGTATATTATTTAATGTTTTCCATTAACTAATTAACTAAATTAATTTTGTTTGCTTGGCGCTACATGCTTGCAGATTCGGCGTCACCGTACTGCCGCGGGCGTGGTGCTTAAAAAGTGCACGTTCAGTGTTACCGTCTTCCCAAATGTCGACTACGTGTTCATCGCGGCTCTTGCTGTGATGGTAAACGAGATCCACGTGGCCAGACGACGAAGCTTAGAAGACTGAAGACCACACTGTTCCTTAGATAGTGTCGAACAAATTCATTATATATGCATTGTTAGGACTTGTTTGTATGTTATCGGATTCATCTTGATCCATATATGTTGAGGAGATTGAGATGAAATTTAGTTCAATTTCATCTACTCCAATCCGACAACCCACCACGGCTTGATGTGATTTTAACTATATCTAAACTAGGCCTTAGAAGAATTAATATACAAGGGTTGCGTGGATACGGGTACGGAAAAACACCAGATCCTGCGAGCCAAGTCATCTCCTCACGCCCCGCAATTTCTTCACACACCCCGAAACGTAAAAGTTATTCATAATTTATATTCCCAATATTTAACACATGTAGCGCTGCATACATATTTGCCAGTGCCGCGGGCGTGATGCTTGGGAAGCACGTTCAGTGTTAGCGTCTTCCCATAATATGTTGACTATATGTTGGCTCTTGTGGTCATGCTAAACGGGATCCACATGGCGATGCTCAAAAGAAAAAACGAGATCCACGTGGCCAGACAACGATGCACATATAAGAGCACACTGCTGCAGGCCCTCACTGTCGAACCATATTTATATAGGCTTGTCATCTTGCATTGTGTGTTCTTTTAGGAATTCATGTCATGTTAATATGTTATATACCAAATGAAACTACAGGAAGCTCGTAAAGCTTAGACAAACCTAATACATTATTTCTCAAAAATGGAAGCCAACAATATATAACGAAGATGTTCCCTGTCCCTGCTATGAACTTGAATATGGAAAATGGGAAATCAAACTCCTTGATTCCAGATAAACTCAATAGTCAATAGGTGTAGGGCCTTAAATATTTTTAGCACATACCTAATCGCAGCTGAAACATTTTTGCTGACTACATCGGTGTCACCTCCAAGGATGAGGGATTGCCGATTCTTCAGTTCAGAATTTTTCTTCAACATAGGTGTAGACAGAGTGCTAAGCTCAGAAATCCAAAGATGTTGCCGAACTGTACTTATTAGGATACTTGTGTGATAATAATCTTCTATTCTCACACATTCGCCAAAAGAAGCAAAGCATGCCAATTCATGCAACAAACTATGCATCATATAATATTGTTCAGAGTCAGTTTCCTTGAAATCAAAGAATGATTTTCTTGTCAGGTCAGCCACCTCTGGACTTTAGGATGTATGTGATTTGCATGATCAATTCTGAACCAATCCACATTTTAACTAGTTCATCTTTCACATAATCATATAGCCTGGCAGAAATATGCTGCAATATCTAAAGCAAGTTTGCAAATATACAGGCAAATGATGGTAACTCAATCTAAGAGCTGTAACAGTCATTTGTACTTCGCGTGAAAAGCCGCATGTCCTCGCACAAGAACTGGTTCCAGTATCCAGGTGTCATCCTGTCTCTCAAATGCCCAACAACTACTTTTGTCAATAAGGGATAACCTCTGATTTCCTTTACTATCCGTTCACTGGTCAAGAGGAACTTTGCACGCCCTTCAAAAGCCAAACCAGCAAATGCGTGCCTGTTCCATAGAAACAAATCAATGATACTTGGTGCTGCAAGCCTCTCCCTTCGACAAGTCCTGCAAGCCTGTGCTCTTGATGCTGCAGCTTGGCGACCTCGCTTTAAGAAGAAAGAAAAGCAAATCAATGATACTTGGTGTTCTTATCTTCAGGATATCGTAAATCACAACATGTAGATATCTCTAAAGGTTTTTCACCTCTTGTATTTCGAACTTGGCCTTTGGGGTCTTCTATATTATAAAATCAAGTGGGGAAACAACACCCCCCCCCCCCCCCCGCCCCGGGCGGTGAATGCTTAAAAAAACTGTTGTCTTCACCTAAGACATTCAATTTCAGAAACTCCGGTTCACGACCATCTATGCTTCTAGCCATGTCAGCTACCAACTGCATTCGTGTTGTCAGCAAAACCTTGCTTACTTTTTGGCCGATTTGCTGACCTGCCAGACATCATCCAAAACAAGCAAAACTTCTCTGGACTGTGGGCTTTTATATGAGAATCCCCTGCAGTGTCTCAAATGCATCAACAGTGGGGCTTCTTATTAATTGATTCTAGGGTCATTCTAATTACTGTGGCTTCTGCTCCAAAAAAAAAATACTGTGGCCGCATCAAAATTATTAGACACCCATATCCAAATGATCAAATCAAAGCATTTTATGACATCCTCATGTCGACCAAAGACTTCAGCAGCAACAGTGGCACTGGATGTCTCCGTGTCACGACTTGTGCCATCATTATTCTGGTTTCGATGCTCGCAGATATGACAGTCAAACCGGTTGACAAGATGGAGGAATGTGCCAACACCTGCAGAGACCTCATCTAGCAGATTGATAGGGTGCCCCTCTTAGGAATAAAGCCAGCAACAGTCTTGACAAAACAGGAGATTTGAACCGCATGACCCACCTTATCTTGCAGATCTTGAGCTCGGGCCTCACCCTCCATCTTGTGGTACTCCGGCTCACTGATGGCGTCCTCGGACGGAAAGGCCAGAGCCAGGCATCAAGAGCAGCACTCTGCTCCTTGATCTGCTGGTGGTCGATAGCATTGAACACAAATTAGATTTCTGACATCCACAGCCTGGCTTTAACAACCTCCATACCCTCAGTCTTGAAGCACTCCGTCATACCCTCAGTCTTGAAGCACTCCGTCAGGTAGGAAAAAACCTTGTTGATCAGAAAAGATATGGCTGGAGTTGGAACGACTTGCCGACGAATAAGAAAGCCACAGAAGGACAGTGCCGATGATGGGCAGACTTAGACGCAGACTGCTGGAGTGGTGGATAAAGGAAGGCTCAGGCAAGCCAAGAAGATGCGACCGGCGGCAGCAGCCAGCAGGAGTAGAGTAGGAGCACGGGAGTGGCGAGTGCCCACAGTTGGCAATGCACAATTGAGTGGAAGTTCAAGTCTTCAGTTTATTATTTAAAACTGACTTGTTTATGCCATCTGCATTTTGAAATCGCGACGATGTGTTTGCCTTGGTTCAGCAATTCAACAGTGATGACATAATGGCGTTAATCTTTTCCATGTCGGATGCTTTTGGCAAGTAGCAGTGTTGGTGTCTTGCGCTATTTTGCAAGATTGGGATTTAATTTGGGACTATCCACATATATGAAGGAAACAAAAAAGGACAGGCCAAACAGGCAAGGATATATGTTGCTATTGCTAATACCATGTCATGAAGAAAACGAACATTAATAAATCCCTGTTTCTACCATCTGTAGATTATAATTGAAAAGGCATTTTTTTTCTAACATTCGCAGACACTGCAGTTTGTGCCTGTCGACGAACTTCAACGAGATCAGACATCGACTCGTTGCAAGAACAACAAGAGGCCAAGACCCGCGCCCTATTGTCTACATGAACAGGAATCTTACGTGACTGCGCAGCGCCCGTGTAATCGTCGAGGACGCCGGGTCGCAGGCTCGAGGCCGTCCGTTTCCGTAGCGCCAATACGTCGAACAACTAGCGGCCGCCCGGCCGGCTGCCTTGTAGAACCGCCTCCTGGGCTCGCAAGTTGCAGGCCGGAGGCGCAATTCACGTCTCTATCGAAAGGCTCGCGGCGATGGAGAGCGCGGCGCAGACGGTAGAGCCAGAGCAGGATGCCTTCGTCGGAAACTGGATGCGGAAGCCGGCCGGAGGAGTCGTCGTCGTCTCCGATCGTCACTGATGAGAAACACAAGTAGACAACACTGGACGGGGTTGTAATTCTAAGCCCAAGCCCCACAGCATTGCTGTTCCTCTTTTAGTGGCCCAGCTGGCCCTTAAGTTGATTCTCAGGCCCGAATTCCACTTTGGTCCTTGGACTCGCTCACAGTCTAACACCTCAAGTGCACGAAGTGTTTGTTAAAAAACTAAAGTGCACAAAGTGCAACAGGTGGCATTGTTATGGCCCATCATACTAAAAACGGCGCGAGAGATCAATGAATATATATATATAAGCTGGTATTTTTCTCCCTCTAATTAAAAAAATGATATTTTCCTAAAAACAGTACTATAATATTTTGGCACAAAAAACTCATTTTACAAGTATAGTCTGACATGGCAGCACGAATTAAATATTCTAGGCTGATCGACAAGTGATCTATTATTCCGTTTCAAATTCTACTTCATTTGACTTTTT
>CM041631.1:52943391-52961915 GCA_023333625.1 Bothriochloa decipiens
TTTTTTATTGAAAAAATACCAAATTATCCCTCTACAATTTACACATGTCCACATAACCTCAAAATTAGCTCAGGTTCAAAAAATCTCAAAATTAGCCCAGGGAGAATAGTGGACAATTTAGATGGAAATTTAGAGGGATACTTTAGATTATGTTTCAAAATGTCATGCTTGGGTAATTTAGATTAGATGTATATGGCTAGTGTGAAAACGGTTGGTCCAAGATTTTTTTCTATTTTTGTGAAATTAATGACTATAAAAATGGTTTAAAATGGTTGTGAAACTGACTAGTCAAAAACAACAATTTTTATGTATGGTTAAATTTGATAACAACCCTTGATAGTGAGCAGAATCGATTACATAGGTTAATATTTGCTGATTTGTGATTTCATATTACCCACTCTAGGAAATTATGAGCTTGGCTCGAAATTCAAATATCTTTATCCGCTACAAGTTTTATATTTTTCAAATGGACAACTACTCAACTTTCTTTAGACAACAGCTCGATCCTTTCAGCATGTATCATAAGGATTCTTAGCATGTCAAGGGACGTTGGGTCTACTGGTTAGGCACAACACCCTGAGACACCCCTCAGAGGTCCTGAGTTCAGACTCCCGGTGGGAGCGAATTTCAGGCTATGGGGGTAAAAAAAAATCCTCTCGCTAGCCCTGTGTGCCAAAGCACTTGTGGAGCGCCTGACCAACCTGTGGAGAGGTTCCAAGAGGTGTATGAACATCCCAGGAACGGTCCCCCTCGGGGTTTGCTCACAGCGTCTGGGCAGGGTCCAGGTTCGGGGGTTTTCTAATACGAGGGGAAGCTAGCTTCTTCTTAATGCAATGTGAGTGGGGGTGTCACCCCCACCCGTGCTAGTTTTTTTTTATAAGGATTCTTAGCATGAATGATTCCTAACTTCGTTGATGTCATGCAATTTGTAATGGTATGAGATCCAAACTGAGCGTACACAGATCACGTGGTTAAGTTTTTCTTTGGTAGGACCATCTTCTATGGGCTTAAGTGTTCGACTTGACTTGAGTGTCTATTAACATTGATGCGTGATTCAGTCTTTCGTATGTGCTTATGTATTTATAAATATGATTGTGCGCGAACGTATGTGAACATTTGTGTCTATGATTCATAAAGCAAAATAGTAATGGTAACATAATATCGACATGTTAACCTTGGGAGTCTGCTCCCACGCGTCTTTCCAACCGAGGTGTCTCGATACTAAAAAAATATGTAGTTCCTTGAAAAGTTTCCGATGGCCCATCAGTGACAGTGAAAGATAATGTACAGCTCGACAAAGAAAGGTCAAGCATCCCGTTTTTTGTCCGATTGCTTGAATCTCTTTCTTCCTTTTGTTAAGAAGTCACCAGCAAACATATTCGTGGAACTACAATTCCCAGTTGAAGTAAAACAGCATTACCTGCAAACAACCACATGTACTAACTTGATCTGGTTTATTTATTGCTGAAAAATGCTTGACAACTTACTCTATTTGCCTGTGATTGGACACAGCATGTACTGATCTTTGAAGAAATTAAACATAAATACATATTTAATTGGTTTTTCTATAATGTGTATAAAGACACAGAACACAACACACAGTCATCATGGCATACCCACACATATTCATACTCAAAACAACCAAACACTATATATAAGATGTCTGTATGCAAATAAAGCAGGGCACTGAAAGTCTGGAAAGGGAAAGAGTCCAACCTATAGAACGTTAAAAAGAAAACCAATTGCACAAACACGACCGTACCACTCTGACGACGATCCTGTGCTGTGTAACAACTAACTAATCAACAGCACCCAATTAACACCGCACGTTGTGCAACAGCTAAATCCACCGGTCCGTTCCGGCCTGGCAGCTCATCAGAACTCAGAAGCACAAGGTGGAACGCCGCGGCCGCCGCTCGTCGCCGTCGACGACACCATGGTCGTCCCGGGCAAGGCAGCGCTGCTGCTGCTGGTGATCCGTTGGCGACGACGGCGGTGACCGCCTCCTGACGTTAAGGTTCAGGTTCAGCCAGCCGATGATCCAACCTCCGGGAGGCCAAGAGGCTGACCACCTCCGCCTGAACTTCTTGACCGCCGCCTTGGACTGGGACACCGCCGCTGACTGCTGGTAGGACGGCGGCGGCGATATCGGTGGTACGGTTGTCCTGGCGTTGGCCGAGGCGGAGGTGACGGAGCTCTTGGGCGTGCCTGGCTTGGACTCCCACAGGAACGGCACGGTGCCGGCGCCCAGGCTGTTGTAGTATACCCTGAAGGACGCGTTGGCCACGCTCGAGCGATCCCTTGAGAGGATCCTCGAGCTGAATAGCTTAGGACCCTCTTGCTTGTTACTGGAGGAGCTCATCATCTGCTCTGCTCATATGAAAGAGAGAGAAATGGATGGATGTAGAGAGAGAGAGATGCCTTCTTGCACTTCGCAGAGCTAGCTGGTTAGAAAGAAAGTTGCAACGAGGAAGAGAAGGTGTGTGTGGCACAGCACGTACACAATTGAATGAGGGATGTGATTGAGAGTGAGTGAGGAGGGTGTGTGTGTATATATGGTGCCTTTGATTCGATGATGAAGATAGCTTTTTTTTTTTTTTGGTTGGCTTGAGGCTGAAGAGACAGAGTACACAAGTTGTGTGTTGTGGTGGTGCCCATAGCAAAAGAAATGCTGCTGCGGGGGGCGGCGATTAAGTTGAGCTTAGGTGATAATGACCATAATTAATGGTGCATTATTGCTGGGCTAAAAATGTTTTGTGGTTGTTTTATATTTAAAGAAAAGGAGATGATGGGAGTAATTACCAATGTTGTTGGAACCAAAAGAGAATGAGAGGGGAGCGAGATTAAAAGGAGAAGATCGACGTGGCAGCAATATGGAAGAAGCTTCAAATGTGCTCTATAGCTACCTTGTCTGTGGAGACATATCTTACTAGAAGTGTATATGGATTGGTAAAGAAAGTTCATCCTACTCACCATTTAGTTTAAGATATTTTTGGGTGTATTTGGTAGAGCTTCTTACAGCTCCGGCTCCTCGAACACCTCCTACAGGAGTCATTTTTCTCTCGTGGCAAAATAAACATGGAGTCGAATAGGCCACAATTTGTGGCTCCTCTTGACATTGCACAGAGCTAGCTGGAGACCAACCAAACATGGCCGTACCTCTGTTAACTTACTTAACATACTAGAGTGTTAACTTACTTAACATACTAGAGGGCATGCCAATCTTTCTAAAAATTATTGACACCCTTAACAATGTAATTGTTAGTTCACCATCAAAATTAAAGTGCTAATTTAATACACTTGTATTATCCTAAGTATATCTCTGAAACATACTCTTGACTAAATCCACAACTGTCAGTTAAAAAGGAAATTAAAGCAGAGTAAGTATGAGGAAGAAAATAAAACATCAACTAGCTTAACTGATTCCCTACATTGTGTCATCTTACCTTTCTACTACACTGCGAAATTAGTGGTACTATAAGCTCAAAAGAACAAGAGAGTTAGTGACAAATGTCCACCTAAACGTCCAATGGACATATATATAAAAACCTATATACGCCTGATGTTTCCCCTCGAAGAAAAGAATTTTCGAATCTTTCAACCAAAGATCAGAAAGGTACATACATACACGAATTGAACGTGCAACTACTTACCCTCTCATTATGGATCCATTAAGTACAGGACAGCAGGGTACTTTAGTTTTTGTTCTCTAAGACGCCTTTTGCAAAAGCAGGTCTTTTGCAAACAAGATTAGACAATGCCTTTATTCTGCTTTATGCTTTGATTTGGCTGATTCCATGGTTTTTAGCGTCTGCTTCACCAGAAACAGGAGTGTGAAGAGTAGTTCAACCGAGTGGCTTCTAGCGACTTGTCCATAACCGGGTGACTTTGAACAGATGGCAGTCATAAATTTTGCAGTCGGTACAATGACTTCGGGACGTACTTTTTGGTACAGGGGACGAAATCTGGAAACAATTGTTCAGATTTAAGCACCATTCACGAAACTATAAAATTAAATAGTTGGCATATGTAGATCTCAGATAGGAAGGAAGGAGGTAGACATGAGCGCTACACAAAATTCAAAGTTATTCCCACTCAAATTAAAACAAACCTATCGTATCAATTCATTGATTCATGAGATTTTAATAACAGCATTGGTATTATAGCATTATCAGTTGTCCTCCTACACTACACATCAATTGCAATGATGATGAACTTCTGATATCATATTATGTATGTCGTGAGCATTGAAAGCTCAACAGGAAAAAGCTGATTACCAGATAAATCACTAAGATCCCTTGAAAAGGTGCAAGATTTCTTCTGGATCAATGCCTTGTGGTTAAGCAAGCACTGAGTATGTAACATTGATTAAGTTTTGTTATATTTATTATACCATGGATTTCATATAACAGGCCAGCAGTCTACTACTTCCTTTGTCCTAAAATATTATGAACACTGAAAAGCCATTACATTATGAAAAGAGTAAAATGCACTCTGGTTCTCTCACTTGGGTCCTTGAACTTAAAAATGAATATCTTGATCCTCAATCTACTGTTAATTCTTACTTGGTTGCTAAAACTAAAAAGGTGACCATCTGGATCCTGGATCTATAGTTGTGCTCGACTAAATAAAGGTCCAAAACCCAAAAGCTAGTTGTATGTGAGGCCGTGCCGATTAAAGTTGCAAAAATATCCCTCTTGATCTCTCCCCTTGTAGTTTCGCTATCGGTCTCTTGCGGTCACCTCTCTTTATTTGTTTCAAGGACTTTTAAGCATTTTCCTTAAGAGCGCACAGGTGTAGTAGCAAAGCCTATAGGTAGCGAAAGCAAAAGCACATGGGCTCAGCCGGTGTGGTGGGAACATGACTGATGGTAGAAAGAGGAGGAAATGGACATGGAGGAGATGGGGGAGGGAAATCTTTTGCTACAAGTTTCACCTAGTCTCATCCATACTGGCAAAACCACGCATAGGAATATAGAGGTGGCATGGTGGGATTGGAACCCCTACGCAGTTGTGGCATTGGTTGAAGGACCTAAGTAGTCATTTTTTAGTCGGAGGACCTAGCTGAGAATCTATAGTAGATTCAGGACTCACATGGTCATTATTTTAGTATTAAGACCTATGTGAGAATCCATAAAAATTTTAAAGACTCATGGTGCATTTTACTCTTTTGAAAATAGGCTTCATTAATGCAGTCATGTTAAGGCTTCATTAATGCAGTCATGTTAAGTCCATATAATTAATCTAAATATCTCTTTAGAACAAGTAGCAATTAATTCTAGAAAGCTTGGACTATATGGTGGTTCCCAAATCAAACATTTGTTCCCAAATAATGTACATATTACTTAGTTCCCAAATCAAACCTTTTTTTATAAACTTAGTACAATTTCAATAAGATTGATTTAAGGATTTTAAGATAAAATAAAAACATTGTACATTTTGGAATAGGGGGGAGTTATTAACTTAAGGTGAAAAATGGTTATACAAATTATGTATAGGAATATCCACACAAGAAACTCAATATGTCACAAAAAAAAGTAATCCGCTACCTCAATCTTGGTAACACCCATATTGCTTTTTTTTGCTAATGGAATGAAAATAAAATTCCAGCCATATCTTATGATCCTTCCACCATTCATTCATGCATAGCTACACTTGCAGCAAAAGCAATCATGCACATAGTTCATTAAGGATGAAATATTTAACGAAAGAGATTTGTAGCCTTTAGCATAACATGTTAAAAATCCATTCTTGGTTGGCAAATACATCCATTATTGTAGTCTCCAAAGCATGCCATGATTTATGCTCAAGTTCTTAATCCTCATATTTGAATTTTTTGCAAACCTCAATGTCATGTCATTGTACATGTTGCTTGTTGGAATTTCTTATGCTCAAGTACATAGAATATTTTGTATGATCTAGCATTTAAGCCTACTATTTTTTGTTGTTAGTTTGGATGCTATGAATGAACTTGAAGTTGAAGAGGCTTTGTAGTGATGTTTGTCTAGTCTATGTGTTTCACTGGCCATAAAGCTTGTGAGGTGGATTTGTTTGGCTTTGAATTAGCCTATCAGAATTTGTTCGGATAATCTAAGAGTAGGAGTGTATTACCAAATGTTCTTATAATAGCACAAGTGTGACATATTTTATAATAAGGTGCAAGTGACCAATTTGTGAGGATCCTAGCTTATGATAGTTCTAGTCTAGTGCCTATAAGGACAAGTCATATTTCAGGGTTGTTTCTTGCAGGTTGTTATGCTCTTTGGTGAATCTGTCACGAATGACACAAAATTTTGTTTTTAAAAGAAATATATATGATGTTATGACAACCCTTATTGGCTAGTGTGGAATGGATTTCCTTAAAAGCATATACCAATGGAATGAAGATGTGATGCTATGTTGTTGTGAGTCTACAAACGTAGTGTTAGCTGACGTAGCGATTGCTTTTGTTATTTGGATGATGCTTGAGTCAAGGGAAGGTCTAAGACATTCTGGCATTAATGTTGGAGAAATTATTGTGCCATCACTTTGGCTATTCGTCATGAGACTTAAGGTGTTTTTCTTTGTCTCATTTTTGCTCTCATGGATTGGTTGGGGCTAAAAACGTAAGCTAGTTCTTAGCTCAAAATATTAGGTTGTAGTGGAAGTATGAGTAGTTATTCTAGGGTCTTTGTTGGGAAGCTTCAACCCAAAATTCCTAGAAAGTAGATTATTTGGATTGAAGTTTTTTAGGTGTGGTTGGATACACAAGCTAATTAAAGTGTTTGCCATGATTGCTATAGCAAAGAGGTTTGTTTCTTTCAATAAAAGATCATAGGTTGAGACTATAGGTGAAGAAAGCATAATGTTTGAATATTGTTGTCTCAATGAATCCATATGTGATACCTATCTTACTCGGTTTTGCGTTTACTAATAGTGAATTGGAATCAACCGGAGACTAACTTATATGTTAATGTTGACAGCGGCATGACACTGTCCATTGACTCGCAACATCTACGCACCGCCTGATACTCTCTAAGGTTGGTACACACCACCACATTGTCATTGACTAGATGGTTATGCATCCTTAAAAGGTCAATCCTATTCACAATCGATACTAGAGATGACTTATCTATGATTGTGTAATACATTTGGTACTCTTCATTCCTCACCATGTATAACAGCCTCTGTTCCATCTCAATCATAGGAATTGGCAGGCTTTCCACTTCGTCCTCCTAGGTCATCGTCCTCTCAGTCTGTGGTTGTCAAACCAATCATCTGGGTGTGGGAGGACGAATAGCGTGTACTTTATGCTACAGAAATTCAACATTTTGCTTTAGAATATAGGAGCAAAAGACGATAGATCTCTTATTAATCGGTGATTAATATGTTATGAACAACGACAGATAAAATGCTTTGGTATTTTCATTAACATTGGTAAAAGACAGTAGATCTCCCATTAATTCAAGAGCTAAACAGGATCTCCTCGAAGATTAGATTGTAAAACTAGCTAGAGACAAAGCTCAACTTACTCTAACTATCAACTATACACTACTACATCTTGAGAGAGTGCAGAGGCTTGCTCCCTGTAGTGAGTGTGAATGAGAGCGAATTAGGAGGGTATTTATAGTGCTAGGAGATTCCATTGGGGAGTGTAGATGCATGCTTCCCTCATCCTAGGGAATATTCCATTCTATGGGCCCATGGATCCAAGTGCTCCAAACACCGTCCATCGGATCAAACCGCCATAAAATCAAAGGTGGGAGATCCACCAAAGGTGTGTTTATTTGCATGGAGTAGAGAGATGAGGCAATGGAGCATATCCAAGGGGGTCAAGCGCCCATGGGGGCAAGAGGCCCCCTACTAGATTGTGGTCCCTCATCTTTACTTGTGGATCTTGGTCTCACTATCATGATTTTTGTGTTGTAGTCTTGTTGTGTTGATTTCTTCTCAATTTTGTGTCCACCAATACTTATACGTGGCACATCTACCATCTAGAGAAAATGCAACATGCATTTGATGGTTGGAATTGTCTCCAATTGTGTTTCCTTGCTGTCACCTCGATTGAGGAACAAGGGAGAGGGTCGAGCAACCACCCTATTATCAAGCAACCCTTGGGTTACACCCCTTGGTCCCAGCTTTTCTTGTATTTCACCTACATACTCAAATAGTCCATGTACATGTGCAACAATGTTATTTCTTTAAAATATGCTTATGCAATGCTCATTTCCTTTTACTCTGAGCCACGTTGACTTTGTTTTCAAGATGTAGAGTCATGTCAATTTGCACCATCAACATTCTCTTTACCTTTTATTTATAACCCAACACTGAATATTAACTCCCACCAAGATTTGATGTTTCAAAACTTTTATGTAGTCCATATAGGCAAGAGCCAAATGTATGTGCAATGTCATCAGGAAGTTGACGAAATGATATAAATAAATAATTATCAAACTTAGCATAAGGGAAAAGAAATTGTTTTGTCCTATGAACAATAAAAACATTATTTGTTATCTTGTGATCTTCTAATTAAGTTAGCCTCAGTAAAAACAACAAGCCCATGTAGGGTATCAAAGGAAATTTTATATTAAATGTTGATCTTAAGTCAAACAAGTAATACTTTTGTGTACAGCACTCATCACCATCTTAGTTGAGGATACTTTTTTTACCTATATAGTCTTTAAAATTAATAGAACTAGTAAGTAATACTAGTACATGCTATACAACTTCAGCATGCCCCCTTCTCTCCACCCCTGGTATCATGTATTGTTTGTTAACAACCATGTAAAATATAAAATGGTATGGTTGATCACTCACAGTCACGTTCACAAGAATTTCCAACTAGGGACATTTGGATTCCGTGGCTAAAAAGTAGCTCATCTTGTGATAATTGGCTAACATAAGATAATCATTGGCTAAGAGTAGCTAATGGGTTCTAACTACCAATTGGTCCCAATAGCTCTTATTAGCCTATGATTGGCCCATGTTTAGTCCTTCTAATTGACATCTAAAATCTAGGACTAACTTTTAGCCCTATATATTGTACTTCTAACTCTGCTCGAGTTGCTTGCACCTCTGCTAAAACTACCCTATCCTATTAGGATCCTAGGGAGCATGCTCATTCTCACTGTGGCTACCAGGACCAGAGCCTCAAGACATCTACAGCCGACACAACAAAGATCAGCACATCGATGTACCAAAATTAACCATAACATAAAGCAAGCAAGACAAATGAAAAACCAACTCTTATCTTACAAGTGCAAAGGTGTCAAGTTTTAAAGTGAGTCAAAATTTTAACGCACGAAAATAAGCCTAGAATCTATAATCTAAGCTCTGATTACCAACTATAAGACCCTAGTTGAATAACAACAAGAATGCTCTGGAGAATCGTTACCATACTACACTTCAAAAAAAAATAATAAAACATAAAAAAACACAAAAGTATCAACGATCATATGAATCGAACAATGAAGACGAAAAAAGAAAAGAAAAGAAAGCAGAGCAGAGCAGGACATGTTCATGGAACAGAGGAACGTTCGGTCAGGGGAACCTACGACAACTGCATAATTGGATATTACCGAAAGCTAACTATTAGTGTCGATAGCACTCCCTACCATAACCGTGGAAACACAACTCACACGTAATCTAAGATACTACGTCTTCCGTAGAAGACAGGGATAAGCGCTGCGAGCGAACGCAGTATACCGTTGTTTCAATTGACCAGCTTCATGAGCAGCATTGCTGCTGGGTCATCAGAGTCTCACCTAACCTAGCTAATACTAATAGCATCATCCAGAGCTTTGAGCGTGCAAAAAGCTAACAAGAATCGCAATATATATGCATGGTCCAAAGTATGGATGCCGCCTTTTACGAGTCGTGCGTTCCGATTTCACAATAAAGGCCGGCGATGCTACGTAGCTTCTTCTTGCAAGCCCGGACCTATCTACATAATGTATGCAAGTGCAGTGTCATTTCGTCACAGTCACAGTCACGTTGACACACAGGCATGTATACACGTTCATTGATTAACTTCGTCCAGATCATATCAACCAACTAATATAATGACACAGGCATGTATACACGTTTAGCGATTAGCGTAGTTTGTCTCTACGTGCTTGCAGCTAGCATTGCACAAATGAGCTTCTACGAGATGTTGCCAAGATAGTATATATGATGATATGGATTTGATTGACCATACAAGTCTCGTGATTAGTCAACAGACCTGGCACGAAATTGTCGTGGATTAGGTCAACTAACTTTACCACTTGCGTCCAGCTAAGGTTAGTTGGTGTTCTCAGCTTGGAGTAAAAGTTGATTGCTACAGTTTGTTACTAATAGCTGGCAATAATGCTTCAAGTGTGAAACAGGTATTTTTGACCTCAGCGAAATGAAAGCTGAAAAATCTTGGGTAACAAATAAATATAATATTTTTAAGTATAGTAATGCAGTCTATTACTGTAACTAGGAGTATATCAGTTACCACATAAGAAAAAAAAATAAACAAAGGGTTGGATAGACAAAGCCTCACACATATCCTTGTTAGTTTGGCTGTTTATGAGAACGACAAAGAGACTATTAGTACGTGTGCTACAGCACTGTGCGTACAGTCCAGATCAACGAGACAAGCAAACCAATGCAAAAAATCGTGTTAGATTGCTTCGTCTATAATCATCCAAGTCACCTCTCCCATGCATAGTATGTAGTCACCATCTCCTGCGCTCATTAGACCAAGTGATGCGTGATCCACTATTCCACCCACTCACTGAAACGACGAACGCTTTATTTCAGAGGATACAAGCGTCATCAGCTTTGCCGACGAGGAGACATGCATGTATCGATGCTTCCGCCATGACCTCTGATCTGATTCCTCTCAATGCAAACTTTGAATCGTCTGTTACAACGTCATATAAAGGTTTCTGCAGCTTAGAAACTGTAACATATATAATAACATGTACTTATCTGAACTATTTGTATCTAGATTCGCGCCATGCCCTTTCACCCACTAGCTTGTCTGTCATTTGTGGATTCTATATATGCAAATACATAGCTACTACTATTATAATTCTGAATCTGAGCTCAAAATGGTCTCCAAGTAACCAATAATTGGATCGGATCACACCAGCAAAGTGGCGATTAGAGAGATCGATGATGGTGAGGCAACGCCGCGCGACCATCGTTGCGCTAAATAACACAAACATAATCAGGGCCGGGCCGGGGGGAGATGTTAGCTAGCGCGTCCATGTCTGATCCTCTGCCGCCTGTCGCGCGCAGGCCATGGAACGAACGTGATGTGTGTGGTAGCAAAAAGTCGGGCCGGGCGAGCTGCGTCGCTGTACCGTAAAACACGTAGTACGCAGAGCTCGCTCGACGCGACCCATGACATGCATATGCCTTAGTGTTGAAAAATAGAGACGACGTGGATGATCGATCGGACGTGTAGTATGCGTACCAACTACGTAGCAAGTACGTAACTTGACACGTGATGCCTACCTAGCTGTGTGGTGGGTGAGAATACAACTGTTACTGATGTTACAACAACCTCGATTAGTGTGGCCATTTTCCTCAACCTTGCGTTGTCAATCTCTTTCTTCTGTATAATTGAACTGCTAGCAAACCCATGTATTGCTTCGGGTTTAATCTAACCCTATATATTGTATAATATAATCATGTACAGTAACTGAGCAGTGTCAGAGATAATACGCAGATCTTAGACGGCTGAAAAACTGGGAAAGTCCTTGTTTTCTCTACGTGTGGGGTCATACAGTTTTTCCTTCACCGTATTGAGTGTGTTGTCACTTGTCAGCGTTTCTGGCAATCTGGCATCTCAACGGACCTCAAATCCTATAGAGGAGTAGAGTGGTGTAGTTTTGGTGGCAGAAAGCAGCGTCGTTTTCTGACCATTTTTCTTTTCAATCAAAAAGAAAACCCACCGTGGTGGTTACGATGCGCCAGTCGCATGCAAGCAGGGTGCAAATTGCTGATAAGGCCGATCCATGCATGGTTTACCTGCAAGTGTACCTACTGCACATTGGTTGCCATGCAAGTGCGCTCTCCAGAACGGCATCAACATTGAGCACTTTTGTGTGTGCGTATCTTGGTCGATTGTCTTGGTCGTCGATAAGTTGATTCATCCTTAGCTTGCTTAATACTAGTCCAACAGTTTTCAAATTATAAGTAATTTTTAATTTTCTAGATGCATGTTTAAATTATAAGTCGTTTCTATTTTTCTATATACTATTTTCGTTTTAAATTGTAAGTTACTTTGACTTTTTTAATACATGCATTTTGCTATGTATCTAGACATTATATCTAGATACATAGCAAAATACACGTACCAAAAAGTTAAAACAAGTTATAATTTCGAACGGAGAGAGTACATAATAAAGAAACCAGAACGACATTTTAAAATGGAGAGTACTAGACTAATCCATTAAAGGCCAGTGCATACTAGATATACGTAATTTTGTTGGCAATGAATAGATATTTCTTTCAACGGAACCATATATACAGACATTTATTTAAAATTAACAATGTCATCAATATATAGAAGAAAATAATATCCAAAAAGTGTGATTTCACGGTTGAGGGTGCAATTAAGAGTTAGTTAGCGGGATTCAGCACTAGGTTATTTCGGCTTGGGTGGTATAATTAGCAAGTTTAGTGGCATTGATATGCATTTCGAGAGTTACTTATCCTACATGAAGAATATGGACAAGTTGAAAGGATTGTAGGTGAATGTAGGGCATGTGTTTCGCTAGTACGAATAAGTTGTAGCTAATAAAAAGTATTCTAATAAAATCTAAGTGGTGTTTGGATCAATCATCTTCTAGGTTCGTAAATTGTTGGTTATTATGTAAATGTCCCGATTAGCTACTACTCCCTCCTTTCATAAATCTTCATCATATTAGCCTTTGGCGCTGTCACCAAAAAGAGCCTTCATTTGTAATTAATAGTCGTGACTGCAGCATGTACGAGGAGTGAGCAGCCAATGAGCAAGACACGCAGGCAAGGAGCAATAAATGCTCAGCGAGTATGAGTGGTTCCTGATGGTGCTTGGGGACTTGCACAACCCTTGGTCCCAACCTAATATGACGGAGATTCTTGAAAAATATTCTTTTGCTTAGATGATGGAGATTTATGAAAGGAGGGAGTACTAGTTAGTTGGAAGAGCTAATGGATTATTTCTATTCGGGTTATATATTCTATGTTTCTCTTTAGTGTATTTTAGTAATATTAATTGGAGGCTTTAAGTTAATCTCTAAAAGACACAATAGAACAAAAGATAAATCCTAAAAACTTCTAACAAAATCAGATTAAAAAACTAGTTATCAACTCAGTACACTCTAATCACCATTGAAAACGATAACCATAGAATCTATTATGTTTTCTCATACACTACCAACCACTATTGCTACATAAAGTTACCTATATTCTCATATAAATTATATACGCCCATATTCTATTATGAAATGTATATAATGCAAAGTGAACATTTAAATCTGCACTTAAATGATCCACTTATGCTATTATAAGACATAATCTAATCTAAAGTAGACTCCTTATTTTATCTTCAAATTGTCGACTTCGCCTGTTTGAAAGATAGTATCACCTAAAATTTGCATCTTAAATTACCACTTCTGCTATGATGATTAAACTAGAATTCGCACCAAAAATTCGCAACTAATAAATCTCCCTACGATTTACATTTTAATACCAACATCTATTTTTAACATCAAAATCTAAATTCGTACAATTTTAAACTCTTGACGGACTATTAGACTGGAATTTCATGTCCCGGCCCTGGGCTACACCTACGTCGATGTAGCGTAGTGGTTTTTTCCCCATTTTTCATTTTCATGATATTATTATTCCGAAATTATAAAGGCTAGACGACAACACGAAGAAAAACCACATTCTCTATACAAAATAAATGTGCCTCGGATACGATATAAAAGAAAAAAAAAGCGTCTCGGATGTACATACAGTACCCGACGCACTGAATCATGATGCGGATGCATATATATACCATTGTACGCAACAGTGTAACACATGGAACATCATTGCTCGAACGCATGGTCCCTTGATTATTGCATTATTACGATGGATCGATGGAATCTCTTTTTCCTCTCGCCGGCCCCCGCCGCCGGCGGATATGAGCCGTCGGTGTCGCCGGCGATGCGCTGCCTAAATTCTACAGGAAGCTAGGTTCTTGCCAGCAAACTGCGTAGGTTCTCTGCTATCTATGCTATGAGTCGCCTCCTAGTCGTCGCTCAACCGCTTGTATATATATCTAGGCTGGAATCTAGCTAGAATGGGCCGTAGATGGACGACGAAGACATGAATCACTGCATGGTGTGTGCACGCCATGACAAAGAGCTCGAAAGCGCACCCGACTTATTTGTCCATGTCCACCATCCATGCAGGGAAACAGACAACACGAGGAGAAGCAGCACATGGGACCGGAACTGTCCTGGTTCCTTGTCGTCATCCTCCCAATTATTAGATCAGACAAACAATTCGTCGCCAAAAAGAATATAGATACAATCACTTTTCCCAAAAATAATGATTTATTGTTTTTTAAATTAAACAAACTCTTTTATTTCCGTTATGCTATAATGGAAAATCAGGTGACCTCGTGTGGAAAAAAAATATTTATTATTTTTGTCCATAAGTAGAAAATTCACTATCTAAAAAGTTAAAAACAACAGAGCTAGATATATAGGGTGCTTACATGAGATGGAAGGGCTTAGATGTTCCATTTATCTTTTTAATGATGATTTTACTGCCAAATTAATGAGGTAAAGTTCTTTTGGTTGACTTCTATACGAGAAGTGGTGGTTTCAAACCTATATCTTACGTCGTTCATGTGCATATGTGATATGTTGGTGAGGAATATGTGGCAATGGAGAAGATCGAATGAGGTTTGTGTTGATGTACCAAATGAGAAGACTCTTGGACTGGCCGAAGGACTGAGGTAGAGAGGACAAAGGGTGATCCACACCAAGCACACTGGTGCAAGAGAAGGCAATACGAAAGGTGATGAAGATGGCATTGACACGAGATCAAGACAAATTCAAGGCGCGAGGCGAGGACTCTTGTTGATCGCTGACCCCGAGGACGAAGTGGACACGTGTTGACATGGTGGACAAAATGTACGAGCTATGGGGACTGAAGTGGGTTGGAATTTAAGCATCAAAACCACAGACATTAGATTTTATCAGTTTGGACATCAAAACCAAGAAATAGGGAGTTTAGTGGTGCATGACGACATCTCTAAGTTAGCATCTAAGTAAGGTAAGACAAGAGGGATGGATTCTCAGAAATAGACAATAGGGATGAATTCTCAAAATAAGACAAGAGGGATGAAGGAACCAGAGCATTGTATGTCTATCAGATCTTTTTTATTGCTACTCCGCATTATTATTATTAGTGGCTAGGCTAGAGAGCGAGAGCTTTGGTGTTTTTTTTTTCGGGTAGCTTTCATGGAATATATATTTTCTAGGGTTGGCTAAGTCAAAGTGTAAGGATGCTTAGCAAAAGATAGGTCAGGGTGAGGATTCATGTGGAGTTCACCTCACTTGTGTCCCTTCCGTTTGAATTTCTTGTTTTTGTTCTTTTTTGAATTTTCACCGCTATTTCTTGGCAAAAGGCAAAGCCTGACCACTAGCCCAGCGTCTCCTTTTCATGCATAATAGTGCATTTCATTTCTCCCTCAAATTTTGAAATCATCATAAATTCAGTCTAGTCATGAACCAAACATCACCTCTGACATCTTAACTTAAGCACATGTGCAAGAAAAACATAAGAATAAGAATTAGTCACATCGTCCCAAATTCGCTGGTAACCTCGGATTTTGAGTTCTTGGCTGTCGTATCGGTCGCCGCCTCAGACTCACAAAGGGAGAAGCAAAAGATAAAGCTACGTTGTTTTTTTGAGAAAAAAGATAAAGCTAAGTGCTGGGCCGATTTCATTAATAGGACAGACAACATGGCATCTAAAAAAACGGCCCATTCAATCTCTTATTATCAAAGACATGTATCAGTTGTACATACTTGTGCGAATTGGCTTGTAGTCTAATGGTAGGATGGTCCAGTAGGACGTTACCCATCAGGGTTCAAATCTTGGTGCTCGCACCTTTTCTTGAAATTTTTCCGAGGATTTTCCAACGTTATACGTTAAGTGATAAGCGGTGTTTCCGTCGACAAGGCGCTAGTAGTGACTTCGAAAATCTCCAGATCTACCGGGTGCTCAGTCCTTCGGAGGTGCTCATAGGGGTAGGGGTTGGTTCGCGTACGTGTATTCATAGGGGTGAGTGTGCATGCGTGTTGTGAGCGTCTGTATTATACTGTGTAATTCTAAAAACAAGCTATATGTACTTGTAAATAAAACATGATTTCCATAAAGACCACAAAATCGATATAGGCAGGTATTGAAGGGATCAATCAGTGCATCAACAAGTGCTACTAGTAGCTAATTAAGGAATTTAAGCATACGATCACAATTTGGCAATCCCAACGATTCCAGGATTTGCTAAACCTGCTCACATCTCGAGTCAAGATCTAATGTCTAAACCTTCTCACATTCCTCCCAGTGATCAGAACTTTAGTAGCCAGCGATTCTGTGCATCTTGCCAGTTTGTTTATATTTTCCACCCTGCTTGGAACTTTCAGATATCACAGAAAATATCATCAATCCGATTTGAATCGGTGGGATTCCCATGCTAGAAGATATATGGAGCCTTCACAGAATTCTAGCTTGGCCAATGCCCAATGGACTAAGAAGATTAGAGGAGGTTGATGGTTCAAGTGAATTATCAGTCATCACATTAGGAAAGAGACCATATTTTCTACTAGCTGGCAAGTCCTAACCAAAAGACGGAAAAAGAAATGTCTGTACAAGCTGCTGCCGCACCAACAGAATACCGAGTAAGATTCCCAGCAGGTCTGAATCTTCTCTCTCTGGGGATCCATCCGAATCTGCATTCTAGGCTGCCTACTACCAAGGATAATAATACCTACCTCCTCCAGAAATGCAATGTACTTCCAATCTCTACATTACAAAAAGCAATGTCCTCCAGAAATGCAACGTCCTTCCTATCTCTACCAACCAGCCCTGCACCCCGTTCCAACAATGCTCACCGCTAGTCCAAAACCGAGCTCTTGGCCATGAGGATCTGCTGCTCTCATCAGGGTCAGGACTGAAACCTCGTGGACGGTCCCAACTCTCTTCGATCACTGCTTATCTCAAATTCACTTGAGCTTGCCTTAGACTCGCTGTCTGCATTACTGCTGTGGGCCCTCCGGCTTCGACGGTCCTTCACAGGATCAAAACACAAGATTCAGACTTATTGCACAAAAAAAGCAGTATGTTTGTATCAGGGGGTCTAAAGCACAAGTACAACCTCCCGCGATGGGACATCTTCTGCCTCAAGCATCCGAACAACCTGCCCCATAGTGGGTCTTTTCTCAGAGTCTGGATCAACACACCGCAGTGCCACTAGAAGGGCACGCTTCAGAGCCCGAGTGGTAGGTTTCAACTCCATGTCAGGATCCACCACTTCCTCAGCTCTTCTCGAGCCAACCATCATTTTGAGCCACTCAACTAGATGCACCTGCAAAGTGTGCATGTTGTAGCTGATTAACAATCAGAGCTAACAAGGCATTGTTGCTTCTACAAAATTTTAAAAAGTACACTAGCCACGAGGGATACTAAGCATAAATGCAAGATACCTATACTCATGAAAATTGAAATATACCGTCTCCCATAGTAGGCAGTGCTGCTTTTCTGTGAAACAGATGGTCTCTTGTATGGTCTGTTTCAGCAAGCATAATATGACAGCAGATGCTCACCTCATTAGCAGGCCGACCATAGTCAACTGGATCCCTCCCAGTTACTAATTCCAGTAGAAGCACGCCAAAACTGTAGACATCACTCCTCTCATTTAACAGACCTGTGTTGGCATATTCAGGGGCCACATACCTGAAACATTAGCAAAAAGAATAAAGAATGAATGGTTGTTTCCATGTGAAGCGCCAAAAAGCTTATTGCTCTAAAAATATGAAAAACAAAGCCGACATGCAAAGTTTCATGTTCCAGTTAGTGAAGCAAGACATGAAGACACTACAAAATGAAAGAAGCAAAAAACATACCCGAAAGTTCCCATAACTCGAGTTGTGATATGGCTCTTTCCTGCACCCAAGAGCTTGGCCAATCCAAAATCAGAAAGCTTGCCATTGAATTCTTCATCAATTAGTATATTACTAGATTTGATATCACGGTGCACAACTTTTGGTTCTATGGCTTCATGTAAATAAGCAAGCCTGTAGCATATCATCAAATATAAAAATGTCTTACATAACTAAGCATATGCATGATTGCATGAAAGAAGAGGAAAAATATTGAATGGTCCACTTCTTACGCCTTAGCAATTCCAAGAACAATTTTCATCCGTGCTTCCCAAGTCAGAACGCCATGTTGACGCATGGCACCATGAAGCCACTGTTCTAAATTTCCATTATTCACGTACTCATACACAAGCATCCTGGA